>JACSYO010000682.1:0-166680 GCA_016806645.1 Ophiodon elongatus | reverse complement strand
ATCACATATTTAAATATGTTCATTCATCACATATTTAAATGTCATATTCATTCATCACATGTTTAAATACACACACAAAAAACATGTTCATTCATCACATATTTAAATATGTCATGTTCATTCATCACATATTTAAATATGTCATGTTCATTCATCACATATTTAAATATGTCATGTTCATTCATCACATATTCAAATATGTCATGTTCATTCATCACTTATTTCAATGTCATGTTTATTCATCACATATTTAAATATGTCATGTTCATTCATCACATATTTAAATGTCATGTTCATTCCTCACATATTTAAATATGTTCATTCATCACATATTTAAATGTCATATTCATTCATCACATGTTTAAATATGTTCATTCATCACATATTTAAATATGTCATGTTCATTCATCACATGTTTAAATAAGTCATGTTCATTCATAACATGTTTAAAGGTCATGTTCCTTCATCACATATTTAAATAAGACATGTTCATTCATCACATGTTTAAATATGTTCATTCATCACATATTTAAATATGTCATGTTCATTCATCACATGTTTAAATACACACACAAAAAACATGTTCATTCATCACATGTTTAAATGTCATGTTCATTCATCACATGTTTAAATAAGTCATGTTCATTCATCACATGTTTAAATATGTTCATTCATCACATATTTAAATATGTCATGTTCATTCATCACATGTTTAAATATGTCATGTTCATTCATCACATGTTTAAATAAGTCATGTTCATTCATCACATATTTAAATGTCATGTTCATTCATCACATATTTAAATATGTCATGTTCATTCATCACATATTTAAATGTCATGTTCATTCATCACATATTTAAATATGTCATGTTCATTCATCACATATTTAAATGTCATGTTCATTCATCACATATTTAAAAATGTCATGTTCATTCATCACATATTTAAATATGTTCATTCATCACATATTTAAATGTCATGTTCATTCATCACATGTTTAAATATGTTCATTCATCACATATTTAAATATGTCATGTTCATTCATCACATATTTAAATATGTCATGTTCATTCATCACATATTTAAATATGTCATGTTCATTCATCACATATTCAAATATGTCATGTTCATTCATCACTTATTTCAATGTCATGTTTATTCATCACATATTTAAATATGTCATGTTCATTCATCACATATTTAAATGTCATGTTCATTCCTCACATATTTAAATATGTTCATTCATCACATATTTAAATGTCATATTCATTCATCACATGTTTAAATATGTTCATTCATCACATATTTAAATATGTCATGTTCATTCATCACATGTTTAAATAAGTCATGTTCATTCATAACATGTTTAAAGGTCATGTTCCTTCATCACATATTTAAATAAGTCATGTTCATTCATCACATGTTTAAATATGTTCATTCATCACATATTTAAATGTCATGTTCATTCATCACATATTTAAATATGTCATGTTCATTCATCACATATTTAAATATGTTATGTTCATTCATCACATATTTAAATAAGTCATGTTCATTCATCACATATTTAAATAAGTCATGTTCATTCATCACATATTTAAATGTCATGTTCCTTCATCACATATTTAAATAAGTCATGTTCATTCATCACATGTTTAAATATGTTCATTCATCACATATTTAAATATGTCATGTTCATTCATCACATGTTTAAATATGTTCATTCATCACATATTTAAATAAGTCATGTTCATTCATCACATGTTTAAATATGTTCATTCATCACATATTTAAATAAGTCATGTTCATTCATCACATATTTAAATATGTCATGTTCATTCATCACATATTTAAATATGTCATGTTCATTCATCACATATTTAAATATGTTCATTCATCACATATTTAAATCAAAAAAAACTCTATTTAAATGTCATGTTCATTCATCACATATTTAAAAATGTCATGTTCATTCATCACATATTTAAATATGTTCATTCATCACATATTTAAATGTCATATTCATTCATCACATGTTTAAATATGTTCATTCATCACATATTTAAATATGTCATGTTCATTCATCACATATTTAAATATGTCATGTTCATTCATCACATATTTAAATATGTCATGTTCATTCATCACATATTTAAATATGTCATGTTCATTCATCACTATTTAAATGTCATGTTCATTCATCACATATTTAAATATGTCATGTTCATTCATCACATATTTAAATGTCATGTTCATTCCTCACATATTTAAATATGTTCATTCATCACATATTTAAATGTCATATTCATTCATCACATGTTTAAATATGTTCATTCATCACATATTTAAATATGTCATGTTCATTCATCACATGTTTAAATAAGTCATGTTCATTCATAACATGTTTAAAGGTCATGTTCCTTCATCACATATTTAAATAAGTCATGTTCATTCATCACATGTTTAAATATGTTCATTCATCACATATTTAAATGTCATGTTCATTCATCACATATTTAAATGTGTTCATTCATCACATATTTAAATGTTATGTTCATTCATCACATATTTAAATAAGTCATGTTCATTCATCACATATTTAAATAAGTCATGTTCATTCATAACATGTTTAAATGTCATGTTCCTTCATCACATATTTAAATAAGTCATGTTCATTCATCACATGTTTAAATATGTTCATTCATCACATATTTAAATATGTCATGTTCATTCATCACATGTTTAAATATGTTCATTCATCACATATTTAAATAAGTCATGTTCATTCATCACATGTTTAAATATGTTCATTCATCACATATTTAAATAAGTCATGTTCATTCATCACATATTTAAATATGTCATGTTCATTCATCACATATTTAAATATGTCATGTTCATTCATCACATATTTAAATATGTTCATTCATCACATATTTAAATGTCATATTCATTCATCACATGTTTAAATATGTTCATTCATCACATATTTAAATATGTCATGTTCATTCATCACATATTTAAATATGTCATGTTCATTCATCACATATTTAAATATGTCATGTTCATTCATCACATATTTAAATATGTCATGTTCATTCCTCACATATTTAAATATGTTCATTCATCACATATTTAAATGTCATATTCATTCATCACATGTTTAAATATGTTCATTCATCACATATTTAAATATGTCATGTTCATTCATCACATGTTTAAATAAGTCATGTTCATTCATAACATGTTTAAAGGTCATGTTCCTTCATCACATATTTAAATAAGTCATGTTCATTCATCACATGTTTAAATATGTTCATTCATCACATATTTAAATGTCATGTTCATTCATCACATATTTAAATATGTCATGTTCATTCATCACATATTTAAATATGTTATGTTCATTCATCACATATTTAAATAAGTCATGTTCATTCATCACATATTTACATAAGTCATGTTCATTCATAACATGTTTAAATGTCATGTTCATTCATCACATATTTAAATAAGTCATGTTCATTCATCACATGTTTAAATATGTTCATTCATCACATATTTAAATATGTCATGTTCATTCATCACATGTTTAAATGTGTTCATTTATCACTTATTTAAATGTCATATTCATTCATCACATATTTAAATATGTCATGTTCATTCATCACATATTTAAATGTCATGTTCATTCATCACATATTTAAATATGTCATGTTCATTCATCACATATTTAAATATGTTCATTCATCACATATTTAAATATGTCATGTTCATTCATCACATGTTTAAATGTGTTCATTCATCACATGTTTAAATGTCATGTTCATTCATCACATGTTTAAATATGTCATGTTCATTCATCACATGTTTAAATAAGTCATGTTCATTCATCACATATTTAAATGTCATGTTCATTCATCACATATTTAAATATGTCATGTTCATTCATCACATATTTAAATGTCATGTTCATTCATCACATATTTAAATATGTTCATTCATCACATATTTAAATGTCATATTCATTCATCACATGTTTAAATATGTTCATTCATCACATATTTAAATATGTCATGTTCATTCATCACATATTTAAATGTCATATTCATTCATCACATGTTTAAATATGTTCATTCATCACATATTTAAATATGTCATGTTCATTCATCACATATTTAAATATGTCATGTTCATTCATCACATATTTAAATATGTCATGTTCATTCATCACATATTTAAATGTCATGTTCATTCCTCACATATTTAAATATGTTCATTCATCACATATTTAAATGTCATATTCATTCATCACATGTTTAAATATGTTCATTCATCACATATTTAAATATGTCATGTTCATTCATCACATGTTTAAATAAGTCATGTTCATTCATAACATGTTTAAAGGTCATGTTCCTTCATCACATATTTAAATAAGACATGTTCATTCATCACATGTTTAAATATGTTCATTCATCACATATTTAAATATGTCATGTTCATTCATCACATGTTTAAATATGTTCATTCATCACATATTTAAATATGTCATGTTCATTCATCACATGTTTAAATGTCATGTTCATTCATCACATGTTTAAATAAGTCATGTTCATTCATCACATGTTTAAATATGTTCATTCATCACATATTTAAATATGTCATGTTCATTCATCACATGTTTAAATATGTCATGTTCATTCATCACATGTTTAAATAAGTCATGTTCATTCATCACATATTTAAATGTCATGTTCATTCATCACATATTTAAATATGTCATGTTCATTCATCACATGTTTAAATATGTTCATTCATCACATATTTAAATATGTCATGTTCATTCATCACATATTTAAATATGTCATGCTCATTCATCACATATTTAAATATGTCATGTTCATTCATCACATATTTAAATGTCATGTTCATTCATCACGTTTAAATATGTCATGTTCATTCATCACATGTTTAAATGTCATGTTCATTCATCACATATTTAAATGTCATGTTCATTCATCACATGTTTAAATGTCATGTTCATTCATCACATATTTAAATGTCATGTTCATTCATCACATGTTTAAATGTTATGTTCATTCATCACATATTTAAATCTGTCATGTTCATTCATCACATATTTAAATATTTCATGTTCATTCATCACATATTTAAATATGTCATGTTCATTCATCACATGTTTAAATGTCATGTTCATTCATCACATATTTAAATAAGTCATGTTCATTCATCACATGTTTAAATATGTTCATTCATCACATATTTAAATATGTCATGCTCATTCATCACATATTTAAATATGTCATGCTCATTCATCACATATTTAAATATGTCATGCTCATTCATCACATATTTAAATATGTCAAGCTCATTCATCACATATTTAAATATGTCATGTTCATTCATCACATATTTAAATGTCATGTTCATTCATCACATGTTTAAATATGTTCATTCATCACATATTTAAATATGTCATGCTCATTCATCACATATTTAAATATGTCATGCTCATTCATCACATATTTAAATATGTCATGTTCATTCATCACATATTCAAATATGTCATGCTCATTCATCACATATTTAAATATGTCATGTTCATTCATCACATATTTAAATATGTCATGTTCATTCATCACATGTTTAAATGTCATGTTCATTCATCACATATTTAAATAAGTCATGTTCATTCATCACATGTTTAAATATGTTCATTCATCACATATTTAAATAGGTCATGTTCATTCATCACATATTTAAATGTCATGTTCATTCATCACATGTTTAAATGTCATGTTCATTCATCACATATTTAAATAAGTCATGTTCATTCATCACATGTTTAAATGTCATGTTCATTCATCACATATTTAAATATGTCATGTTCATTCATCACATATTTAAATGTCATGTTCATTCATCACATATTTAAATAAGTCATGTTCATTCATCACATGTTTAAATGTCATGTTCATTCATCACATATTTAAATGTCATGTTCATTCATCACATATTTAAATAAGTCATGTTCATTCATCACATGTTTAAATGTCATATTCATTCATCACATATTTAAATATGTCATGTTCATTCATCACATGTTTAAATATGTTCATTCATCACATATTTAAATGTCATGTTCATTCATCACATATTTAAATGTCATGTTCATTCATCACATATTTAAATAAGTCATGTTCATTCATCACATGTTTAAATATGTTCATTCATCACATATTTAAATATGTCATGTTCATTCATCACATGTTTAAATGTCATGTTCATTCATCACATGTTTAAATAAGTCATGTTCATTCATCACATGTTTAAATATGTTCATTCATCACATATTTAAATATGTCATGTTCATTCATCACATGTTTAAATATGTCATGTTCATTCATCACATGTTTAAATAAGTCATGTTCATTCATCACATATTTAAATGTCATGTTCATTCATCACATATTTAAATATGTCATGTTCATTCATCACATGTTTAAATATGTTCATTCATCACATATTCAAATATGTCATGCTCATTCATCACATATTTAAATATGTCATGCTCATTCATCACATATTTAAATATGTCATGTTCATTCATCACATATTTAAATGTCATGTTCATTCATCACGTTTAAATATGTCATGTTCATTCATCACATGTTTAAATGTCATGTTCATTCATCACATATTTAAATGTCATGTTCATTCATCACATATTTAAATGTCATGTTCATTCATCACATATTTAAATGTCATGTTCATTCATCACATATTTAAATGTCATGTTCATTCATCACATATTTAAATATGTCATGTTCATTCATCACATGTTTAAATTGTCATGTTCATTCATCACATATTTAAATATGTCATGTTCATTCATCACATGTTTAAATGTCATGTTCATTCATCACATATTTAAATAAGTCATGTTCATTCATCACATGTTTAAATATGTTCATTCATCACATATTTAAATATGTCATGTTCATTCATCACATATTTAAATATGTCATGTTCATCATCACATATTTAAATATGTCATGTTCATTCATCACATATTTAAATATGTCATGCTCATTCATCACATATTTAAATATGTCATGCTCATTCATCACATATTTAAATATGTCATGCTCATTCATCACATATTTAAATATGTCATGCTCATTCATCACATATTTAAATATGTCATGTTCATTCATCACATATTTAAATGTCATGTTCATTCATCACATATTTAAATATGTTCATTCATCACATATTTAAATATGTCTGCTCATTCATCACATATTTAAATATGTCATGCTCATTCATCACATATTTAAATATGTCATGCTCATTCATCACATATTTAAATATGTCATGTTCATTCATCACATATTTAAATGTCATGTTCATTCATCACATTTTAAATGTCATGTTCATTCATCACATATTTAAATAAGTCATGTTCATTCATCACATGTTTAAATATGTTCATTCATCACATATTTAAATAGGTCATGTTCATTCATCACATATTTAAATGTCATGTTCATTCATCACATGTTTAAATGTCATGTTCATTCATCACATATTTAAATAAGTCATGTTCATTCATCACATGTTTAAATATGTTCATTCATCACATATTTAAATATGTCATGTTCATTCATCACATATTTAAATGTCATGTTCATTCATCACATATTTAAATAAGTCATGTTCATTCATCACATGTTATTTCACATATTTAAATGTCATGTTCATTCATCACATATTTAAATAAGTCATGTTCATTCATCACATGTTTAAATGTCATGTTCATTCATCACATATTTAAATATGTCATGTTCATTCATCACATGTTTAAATATGTTCATTCATCACATATTTAAATGTCATGCTCATTCATCACATATTTAAATGTCATGTTCATTCATCACATATTTAAATAAGTCATGTTCATTCATCACATGTTTAAATGTCATGTTCATTCATCACATATTTAAATATGTCATGTTCATTCATCACATTTTAAATATGTTCATTCATCACATATTTAAATGTCATGTTCATTCATCACATATTTAAATGTCATGTTCATTCATCACATATTTAAATAAGTCATGTTCATTCATCACATGTTTAAATATGTTCATTCATCACATATTTAAATATGTCATGTTCATTCATCACATATTTAGTTTAAATATGTTCATTCATCACTATTTAATATGTCATGTTTATTCATCACATATTTAAATGTCATGTTCATTCATCACATATTTAAATGTCATTTCATTCATCACATGTTTAAATATGTTCATTCATCACATATTTAAATATGTCATGTTCATTCATCACATGTTTAAATGTGTTCATTCATCACATATTTAAATATGTCATCATTCATCACATATTTAAATGTCAGTCATTCGTCACATATTTAAATATGTCATGCTCATTCATCACATATTTAAAATGTCATTTCATTCATCACATATTTAAATATTCACGTTCATTCATCACATATTTAAATATGTCAGTCATTCATCACATATTTAAATATGTCATGTTCATTTATCACATATTTAAATGTCATGTTCATTCATCACATATTTAAATATGTCATGTTCATTCATCACATGTTTAAATATGTTCATTCATCACTTATTTAAATGTCATGTTTATTCATCACATATTTAAATGTCATGTTCATTCATCACCTGTTTAAATGTCATGTTCATTCATCACATATTTAAATAAGTCATGTTCATTCATCACATGTTTAAATATGTTCATTCATCACATATTTAAATATGTCATGTTCATTCATCACATATTTAAATGTCATGTTCATTCATCACATATTTAAATAAGTCATGTTCATTCATCACATGTTTAAATGTCATGTTCATTCATCACATATTTAAATATGTCATGTTCATTCATCACATGTTTAAATGTCATGTTCATTCATCACGTTTAAATATGTTCATTCATCACTTATTTCAATATGTCATGTTTATTCATCACATATTTAAATAAGTCATGTTCATTCATCACATGTTTAAATGTCATGTTCATTCATCACATATTTAAATATGTCATGTTCATTCATCACATATTTAAATGTCATGTTCATTCATCACATATTTAAATAAGTCATGTTCATTCATCACATGTTTAAATGTCATGTTCATTCATCACATGTTTAAATGTCATGTTCATTCATCACATATTTAAATATGTCATGTTCATTCATCACATATTTAAATATGTCATGTTCATTCATCACATGTTTAAATGTCATGTTCATTCATCACATATTTAAATATGTCATGTTCATTCATCACATATTTAAATGTCATGTTCATTCATCACATATTTAAATATGTCATGTTCATTCATCACATATTTAAATGTCATGTTCATTCATCACGTTTAAATATGTCATGTTCATTCATCACATGTTTAAATGTCATGTTCATTCATCACATATTTAAATGTCATGTTCATTCATCACATATTTAAATATGTCATGTTCATTCATCACATATTTAAATATGTCATGTTCATTCATCACATATTTAAATATGTTCATTCATCACATATTTAAATATGTCATGTTCATTCATCACATATTTAAATATGTCATGTTCATTCATCACATGTTTAAATGTCATGTTCATTCATCACATATTTAAATAAGTCATGTTCATTCATCACACGTTTAAATATGTTCATTCATCACATATTTAAATATGTCATGCTCATTCATCACATATTTAAATATGTCATGCTCATTCATCACATATTTAAATATGTCATGCTCATTCATCACATATTTAAATATGTCAAGCTCATTCATCACATATTTAAATATGTCATGTTCATTCATCACATATTTAAATGTCATGTTCATTCATCACATGTTTAAATGTTATGTTCATTCATCACATATTTAAATATGTCATGCTCATTCATCACATATTTAAATATGTCATGCTCATTCATCACATATTTAAATATGTCATGTTCATTCATCACATATTTAAATGTCATGTTCATTCATCACATGTTTAAATGTCATGTTCATTCATCACATATTTAAATAAGTCATGTTCATTCATCACATGTTTAAATATGTTCATTCATCACATATTTAAATATGTCATGTTCATTCATCACATATTTAAATGTCATGTTCATTCATCACATATTTAAATAAGTCATGTTCATTCATCACATGTTTAAATGTCATGTTCATTCATCACATATTTAAATATGTCATGTTCATTCATCACATGTTTAAATGTCATGTTCATTCATCACATATTTAAATATGTCCTGTTCATTCATCACATATTTAAATGTCATGTTCATTCATCACATATTTAAATAAGTCATGTTCATTCATCATATATTTAAATATGTCATGTTCATTCATCACATGTTTAAATATGTTCATTCATCACATATTTAAATAAGTCATGTTCATTCATCACATATTTAAATGTCATGTTCATTCATCACATATTTAAATAAGTCATGTTCATTCATCACATGTTTAAATATGTTCATTCATCACATATTTAAATAAGTCATGTTCATTCATCACGTTTAAATATGTTCATTCATCACATATTTAAATATGTCATGTTCATTCATCACATGTTTAAATATGTTCATTCATCACTTATTTAAATGTCATGTTTATTCATCACATATTTAAATGTCATGTTCATTCATCACCTGTTTAAATGTCATGTTCATTCATCACATATTTAAATAAGTCATGTTCATTCATCACATGTTTAAATATGTTCATTCATCACATATTTAAATTTCTCATGTTCATTCATCACATGTTTAAATAAGTCATGTTCATTCATCACATATTTAAATGTCATGTTCATTCATCACAAATTTAAATATGTCAAGCAAATTCATCACATATTTAAATATGTCATGTTCATTCATCACATATTTAAATATGTCATGTTCATTCATCACATATTCAAATATGTCATGCTCATTCATCACATATTTAAATATGTCATGCTCATTCATCACATATTTAAATGTCATGCTCATTCATCACATATTTAAATATGTCATGCTCATTCATCACATATTTAAATGTCATGTTCATTCATCACATGTTTAAATATGTTCATTCATCACATGTTTAAATATGTCATGTTCATTCATCACGTTTAAATATGTTCATTCATCACATATTTAAATATGTCATGTTCATTCATCACATGTTTAAATATGTTCATTCATCACATATTTAAATATGTCATGTTCATTCATCACATGTTTAAATAAGTAATGTTCATTCATCACATATTTAAATGTCATGTTCATTCATCACATGTTTAAATGTCATGTTCATTCATCACATATTTAAATATGTCATGTTCATTCTTCACATGTTTAAATGTCATGTTCATTCATCACATATTTAAATATGTCATGCTCATTCATCACATATTTAAATATGTCATGCTCATTCATCACATATTTAAATATGTCATGTTCATTCATCACATATTCAAATATGTCATGCTCATTCATCACATATTTAAATATGTCATGCTCATTCATCACATATTTAAATATGTCATGTTCATTCATCACATGTTTAAATGTCATGTTCATTCATCACATATTTAAATATGTCATGTTCATTCATCACATGTTTAAATATGTTCATTCATCACGTATTTAAATATGTCATGTTCATTCATCACATATTTAAATGTCATGTTCATTCATCACATATTTAAATAAGTCATGTTCATTCATCACATGTTTAAATGTCATGTTCATTCATCACATATTTAAATGTCATGTTCATTCATCACATATTTAAATAAGTCATGTTCATTCATCACATGTTTAAATGTCATGTTCATTCATCACATATTTAAATATGTCATGTTCATTCATCACATGTTTAAATGTCATGTTCATTCATCACATATTTAAATATGTCCTGTTCATTCATCACATATTTAAATGTCATGTTCATTCATCACATATTTAAATAAGTCATGTTCATTCATCATATATTTAAATATGTCATGTTCATTCATCACATGTTTAAATATGTTCATTCATCACATATTTAAATATGTCATGTTCATTCATCACATGTTTAAATATGTTCATTCATCACATATTTAAATAAGTCATGTTCATTCATCACATATTTAAATGTCATGTTCATTCATCACATATTTAAATGTCATGTTCATTCATCACATATTTAAATAAGTCATGTTCATTCATCACATGTTTAAATATGTTCATTCATCACATATTTAAATATGTCATGTTCATTCATCACATATTTAAATGTCATGTTCATTCATCACGTTTAAATATGTTCATTCATCACTTATTTCAATATGTCATGTTTATTCATCACATATTTAAATGTCATATTCATTCATCACATGTTTAAATATGTTCATTCATCACATATTTAAATATGTCATGTTCATTCATCACATGTTTAAATGTGTTCATTCATCACATATTTAAATATGTCATGTTCATTCGTCACATATTTAAATATGTCATGCTCATTCATCACATATTTAAATATGTCATGTTCATTCGTCACATATTTAAATATGTCACGTTCATTCATCACATATTCAAATATGTCACGCTCATTCATCACATATTTAAATATGTCATGCTCATTCATCACATATTTAAATGTCATTTTCATTCATCACATATTTAAATAGTTCATTCATCCTTAATGTCATGTTCATTCATCACATGTTTAAATATGTTCATTCATCACATATTTAAATAAGTCATGTTCATTCATCACGTTTAAATATGTTCATTCATCACATATTTAAATGTCATGTTCATTCATCACATATTTAAATAAGTCATGTTCATTCATCACATGTTTAAATATGTTCATTCATCACATATTTAAATATGTCATGTTCATTCATCACATGTTTAAATATGTTCATTCATCACATATTTAAATATGTCATGTTCATTCATCACATATTTAAATGTCATGTTCATTCATCACATATTTAAATAGTCATGTTCATTCATCACATATTTAAATATGTCATGTTCATTCATCACATGTTTAAATATGTCATGTTCATTCATCACATATTTAAATAGTCATGTTCATTCATCACATATTTAAATGTCATGTTCATTCATCACATATTTAAATATGTCATGTTCATTCATCACATATTTAAATGTCATGTTCATTCATCACTTTAAAATGTATGTTCATTCATCACATTTTAAATGTCATGTTCATTCATCACATATTTAAATGTCATGTTCATTCATCACATATTTAAATATGTCATGTTCATTCATCACATATTCAAATATGTCATGTTCATTCATCACATGTTTAAATATGTTCATTCATCACATATTTAAATGTCATGTTCATTCATCACATATTTAAATATTTCATGTTCATTCATCACATATTTAAATATGTCATGTTCATTCATCACATGTTTAAATGTCATGTTCATTCATCACATATTTAAATAAGTCATGTTCATTCATCACACGTTTAAATATGTTCATTCATCACATATTTAAATATGTCATGCTCATTCATCACATATTTAAATATGTCATGCTCATTCATCACATATTTAAATATGTCATGCTCATTCATCACATATTTAAATATGTCAAGCTCATTCATCACATATTTAAATATGTCATGTTCATTCATCACATATTTAAATATGTCATGTTCATTCATCACATGTTTAAATGTTATGTTCATTCATCACATATTTAAATATGTCATGCTCATTCATCACATATTTAAATATGTCATGCTCATTCATCACATATTTAAATATGTCATGTTCATTCATCACATATTTAAATGTCATGTTCATTCATCACATGTTTAAATGTCATGTTCATTCATCACATATTTAAATAAGTCATGTTCATTCATCACATGTTTAAATATGTTCATTCATCACATATTTAAATATGTCATGTTCATTCATCACATATTTAAATGTCATGTTCATTCATCACATATTTAAATATGTCATGTCATTCATCACATATTTAAATATGTCATGTTCATTCATCACATATTTAAATGTCATGTTCATTCATCACATATTTAAATATGTCATGTTCATTCATCACATGTTTAAATGTCATGTTCATTCATCACATATTTAAATATGTCATGTTCATTCATCACATATTTAAATGTCATGTTCATTCATCACATATTTAAATAAGTCATGTTCATTCATCACATATTTAAATATGTCATGTTCATTCATCACATGTTTAAATATGTTCATTCATCACATATTTAAATAAGTCATGTTCATTCATCACATATTTAAATGTCATGTTCATTCATCACATATTTAAATAAGTCATGTTCATTCATCACATGTTTAAATATGTTCATTCATCACATATTTAAATATGTCATGTTCATTCATCACATATTTAAATGTCATGTTCATTCATCACGTTTAAATATGTTCATTCATCACTTATTTAAATATGTCATGTTCATTCATCACATATTTAAATGTCATGTTCATTCATCACATATTTAAATGTCATATTCATTCATCACATGTTTAAATATGTTCATTCATCACATATTTAAATATGTCATGTTCATTCATCACATGTTTAAATGTGTTCATTCATCACATATTTAAATATGTCATGCTCATTCATCACATATTTAAATGTCATGTTCATTCGTCACATATTTAAATATGTCATGCTCATTCATCACATATTTAAATATGTCATGTTCATTCGTCACATATTTAAATATGTTCATTCATCACATATTCAAAATGTCACGCTCATTCATCACATATTTAAAATGTCATGCTCATTCATCACATGTTTAAATGTCATGTTCATTCATCACATATTTAAATAAGTCATGTTCATTCATCACATGTTTAAATATGTTCATTCATCACATATTTAAATTTGTCATGTTCATTCATCACGTTTAAATAAGTCATGTTTATTCATCACATATTTAAATGTCATGTTCATTCATCACAAATTTAAATATGTCAAGCAAATTCATCACATATTTAAATATGTCATGTTCATTCATCACATATTTAAATATGTCATGTTCATTCATCACATATTCAAATATGTCATGCTCATTCATCACATATTTAAATATGTCATGCTCATTCATCACATATTTAAATGTCATGCTCATTCATCACATATTTAAATATGTCATGCTCATTCATCACATATTTAAATGTCATGTTCATTCATCACATGTTTAAATATGTTCATTCATCACATGTTTAAATATGTCATGTTCATTCATCACATGTTTAAATATGTTCATTCATCACATATTTAAATATGTCATGTTCATTCATCACATGTTTAAATATGTTCATTCATCACATATTTAAATATGTCATGTTCATTCATCACATGTTTAAATATGTTCATTCATCACATATTTAAATGTCATGTTCATTCATCACATGTTTAAATATGTTCATTCATCACATATTTAAATATGTCATGTTCATTCATCACATATTTAAATGTCATGTTCATTCATCACATGTTTAAATGTCATGTTCATTCATCACATATTTAAATATGTCATGTTCATTCATCACGTTTAAATGTTATGTTTATTCATCACATATTTAAATATGTCATGTTCATTCATCACATATTCAAATATGTCATGTTCATTCATCACATGTTTAAATATGTTCATTCATCACATATTTAAATATGTCATGTTCATTCATCACATATTTAAATATGTCATGTTCATTCATCACATATTTAAATGTCATGTTCATTCATCACATATTTAAATATTTCATGTTCATTCATCACATATTTAAATATGTCATGTTCATTCATCACATGTTTAAATGTCATGTTCATTCATCACATATTTAAATAAGTCATGTTCATTCATCACATGTTTAAATATGTTCATTCATCACATATTTAAATATGTCATGCTCATTCATCACATATTTAAATATGTCATGCTCATTCATCACATATTTAAATATGTCATGCTCATTCATCACATATTTAAATATGTCAAGCTCATTCATCACATATTTAAATATGTCATGTTCATTCATCACATATTTAAATGTCATGTTCATTCATCACATGTTTAAATGTTATGTTCATTCATCACATATTTAAATATGTCATGCTCATTCATCACATATTTAAATATGTCATGCTCATTCATCACATATTTAAATATGTCATGCTCATTCATCACATATTTAAATATGTCACGTTCATTCATCACATGTTTAAATGTCATGTTCATTCATCACATATTTAAATAAGTCATGTTCATTCATCACATGTTTAAATATGTTCATTCATCACATATTTAAATAGGTCATGTTCATTCATCACATATTTAAATGTCATGTTCATTCATCACATGTTTAAATGTCATGTTCATTCATCACATATTTAAATAAGTCATGTTCATTCATCACATGTTTAAATATGTTCATTCATCACATATTTAAATATGTCATGTTCATTCATCACATATTTAAATGTCATGTTCATTCATCACATATTTAAATAAGTCATGTTCATTCATCACATGTTTAAATGTCATGTTCATTCATCACATATTTAAATATGTCATGTTCATTCATCACATGTTTAAATGTCATGTTCATTCATCACGTTTAAATATGTTCATTCATCACTTATTTCAATATGTCATGTTTATTCATCACATATTTAAATGTCATGTTCATTCATCACATATTTAAATGTCATATTCATTCATCACATGTTTAAATATGTTCATTCATCACATATTTAAATATGTCATGCTCATTCATCACATATTTAAATATGTCATGTTCATTCGTCACATATTTAAATATGTCATGCTCATTCATCACATATTTAAATATGTCATGTTCATTCGTCACATATTTAAATATGTCACGTTCATTCATCACATATTCAAATATGTCACGCTCATTCATCACATATTTAAATATGTCATGCTCATTCATCACATATTTAAATGTCATTTTCATTCATCACATATTTAAATAAGTCATGTTCATTCATCACATGTTTAAATATGTTCATTCATCACATATTTAAATAAGTCATGTTCATTCATCACGTTTAAATATGTTCATTCATCACATATTTAAATATGTCATGTTCATTCATCACATGTTTAAATATGTCATGTTCATTTATCACATTTTAAATGTCATGTTCATTCATCACATATTTAAATATGTCATGTTCATTCATCACATGTTTAAATATGTTCATTCATCACTTATTTAAATGTCATGTTTATTCATCACATATTTAAATGTCATGTTCATTCATCACCTGTTTAAATGTCATGTTCATTCATCACATATTTAAATAAGTCATGTTCATTCATCACATGTTTAAATATGTTCATTCATCACATATTTAAATATGTCATGTTCATTCATCACATATTTAAATGTCATGTTCATTCATCACATATTTAAATAAGTCATGTTCATTCATCACATGTTTAAATGTCATGTTCATTCATCACATATTTAAATATGTCATGTTCATTCATCACATGTTTAAATGTCATGTTCATTCATCACGTTTAAATATGTTCATTCATCACTTATTTCAATATGTCATGTTTATTCATCACATATTTAAATGTCATGTTCATTCATCACATATTTAAATGTCATATTCATTCATCACATGTTTAAATATGTTCATTCATCACATATTTAAATATGTCATGTTCATTCATCACATATTTAAATGTCATGTTCATTCATCACATATTTAAATAAGTCATGTTCATTCATCACATGTTTAAATGTCATGTTCATTCATCACATATTTAAATATGTCATGCTCATTCATCACATATTTAAATGTCATTTTCATTCATCACATATTTAAATAAGTCATGTTCATTCATCACATGTTTAAATATGTTCATTCATCACATATTTAAATAAGTCATGTTCATTCATCACGTTTAAATATGTTCATTCATCACATATTTAAATATGTCATGTTCATTCATCACATGTTTAAATATGTCATGTTCATTTATCACATTTTAAATGTCATGTTCATTCATCACATATTTAAATATGTCATGTTCATTCATCACATGTTTAAATATGTTCATTCATCACATATTTAAATGTCATGTTCATTCATCACATATTTAAATATGTTCATTCATCACCTGTTTAAATGTCATGTTCATTCATCACATATTTAAATAAGTCATGTTCATTCATCACATGTTTAAATATGTTCATTCATCACATATTTAAATTTGTCATGTTCATTCATCACATGTTTAAATAAGTCATGTTCATTCATCACATATTTAAATGTCATGTTCATTCATCACAAATTTAAATATGTCAAGCAAATTCATCACATATTTAAATATGTTCATTCATCACATATTTAAATTTGTCATGTTCATTCATCACATGTTTAAATAAGTCATGTTCATTCATCACATATTTAAATGTCATGTTCATTCATCACATATTTAAATATGTCATGTTCATTCATCACATATTCAAATATGTCATGCTCATTCATCACATATTTAAATGTCATGTTCATTCATCACATGTTTAAATGTCATGTTCATTCATCACATTTAAATGTCATGTTCATTCATCACGTTTAAATGTTATGTTCATTCATCACATATTTAAATCTGTCATGTTCATTCATCACATATTTAAATATGTCATGTTCATTCATCACATATTCAAATATGTCATGTTCATTCATCACATGTTTAAATATGTTCATTCATCACATATTTAAATATGTCATGTTCATTCATCACATATTTAAATATGTCATGTTCATTCATCACATATTTAAATGTCATGTTCATTCATCACATATTTAAATATTTCATGTTCATTCATCACATATTTAAATGTCATGTTCATTCATCACATATTTAAATATTTCATGTTCATTCATCACATATTTAAATATGTCATGTTCATTCATCACATGTTTAAATGTCATGTTCATTCATCACATATTTAAATATGTCATGTTCATTCATCACATATTTAAATGTCATGTTCATTCATCACATATTTAAATATGTCATGTTCATTCATCACATATTCAAATATGTCATGCTCATTCATCACATATTTAAATATGTCATGCTCATTCATCACATATTTAAATATGTCATGTTCATTCATCACATATTCAAATATGTCATGCTCATTCATCACATATTTAAATATGTCACGTTCATTCATCACATGTTTAAATGTCATGTTCATTCATCACATATTTAAATAAGTCATGTTCATTCATCACATGTTTAAATATGTTCATTCATCACATATTTAAATAGGTCATGTTCATTCATCACATATTTAAATGTCATGTTCATTCATCACATGTTTAAATGTCATGTTCATTCATCACATATTTAAATATGTCCTGTTCATTCATCACATATTTAAATGTCATGTTCATTCATCACATATTTAAATAAGTCATGTTCATTCATCATATATTTAAATATGTCATGTTCATTCATCACATGTTTAAATATGTTCATTCATCACATATTTAAATATGTCATGTTCATTCATCACATGTTTAAATATGTTCATTCATCACATATTTAAATGTCATGTTCATTCATCACATGTTTAAATGTCATGTTCATTCATCACATATTTAAATAAGTCATGTTCATTCATCACATGTTTAAATATGTTCATTCATCACATATTTAAATATGTCATGTTCATTCATCACATGTTTAAATATGTTCATTCATCACATATTTAAATATGTCATGTTCATTCATCACATATTTAAATGTCATGTTCATTCATCACATGTTTAAATATGTTCATTCATCACATATTTAAATATGTCATGTTCATTCATCACATATTTAAATGTCATGTTCATTCATCACATGTTTAAATATGTTCATTCATCACATATTTAAATATGTCATGTTCATTCATCACTTCCTGTTTGAGACATCAAGGAACAACTGGCTTCTCATTTCACTGAATTCTGTATTTGTTTCCTTAATTCCTCTTTTATTGCATCTTTTCCTGCAGCTTCAGTGGGACGAACACAAATGTAAAGAAGAGGATGAAGAAGGAGAAAAAGAAGGAGAAGAAGAAGAAGATGAAGAAGAATGAGAAGGAGGAGAAGATGGAGGAGGAGAAGGAGGAGGGGAAGGAGAAGAAGAAGAAGAAGAAGAAGGAGGAGGAGAAGAAGAAGAAGGAGAAGAAGAAGAAGAAGAAGAAGAAGAAGGAGAAGAAGAAGAAGGAGAAGAAGAAGAAAAAGAAGAAGAATGAGAAGAAGAAGAAAATGGAGAAGAATGAGAAGAAGAAGAAAATGGAGAAGAAGAAGAAGAAGAAGGAGAAGAAGAAGAAGAAGAAGAAGAAGAAGAAGAAGAAGAAGAAGAAGAAGAAGAAGAAGAAGAAGATAGAGAAGGAGAAGAAGGAGAAGAAGAAGGAGAAGGTGATGCAAGCGATGGATGGAGACAACGAGAATCTCCAACAGAAGAAGAAACTCAGAACGTCAGACTGGTTTGTCTTCTCAGAGAGGACAGATTGGTCAAGAGGACAGAGACCAGAATGCTCTGGGGTTTGTTGTGTCTCCACCTGAAACCCTCATATGGTCTCTGAGGTTGATGAAATGCATTGTGGGAAGCAGAAGAGTCCCGTGAGGATTACTCAGTCCTTCTTCTCCACGGTGAGCAGCTCCTCTCCTCGCTGGCCGGGCGTCATCCTGATGACCACCGAGCTGTCGGCGGTCTGAGACACGGCGTCCTCGAGGTCCTGGACCGCCACCAGAGGGACCGGAGAGCGGCGGTGCATCGGAGAGGGGGGCGGGGCCGGAGAGACGGGGGGAGGAGCCTGGGAGGGAGGACAAGATGGAGGTAAACATGACAAGAGCTGAATCTGTCCTTCCTTCCTTCCTTCCTTCCTTCCTTCCTTTCCTTCTATTTGCTGATCAGGAACAGAAGTGAATCGTGGTCTTCATGACACTTTCTCTGAAAACAAACATTTAGCTGTTTGGTCCCAAAGGACATTTTCACCAAAACGTTGAGCAGCTGAGGAGAAAACCTTGTTTACATCTTTTCACCTGAAACTATAAACGTCTCTTTTAGAAGGAAGACAAAAGAAGTCTCTGTAACTATCAACATTTAACATCTCGCTAAAAGCTTCAGTGTCCAGATGAGGACAGACAGAGAGACACCAGGTGATGACTTGGGGACAATTCTGTCCATTTAAACTGACGTGAGAATCTGGAAATTAAAACACAAGACGTGAGACGGTGTCTCCCCTCTGTCCGTCCTGATCCTGAGACAGTGTGTCTCTACTCGGTGTCTCACCTCTGCTGTGCCCTCAGCTGGTTGGTAGGTCTTCCTCAGTTTGGTGAATGTCCCCTCTAGTCCCTCCTGATGGGACACCTTCAGGGCCGCCTTGAACATCTCAGGTGTGTCCGGCCTCGGCGGAATAACCTGCATCGCCTCTTTAGCTGCGGTCTTCTCTTCTGGCTTCGTGTCCTTCGTCAACATCGTCCTGTACAAACATAGAGACACAATGAGGACTGAACAGAATACGGGGTGCTAGTTCTGACTCACAAACAGAAACCAGACCACCATCCCTCATTCAAACCTCGGAGGTCTCGTACCAACACACCATCCAGTCTGCTGCAGCACCAAGATCTGATCCGTTCCCTGATCCGTCCCCGTCCTCTGCACCACCAAGGACAGCAGATTACAGAGCTGATTCTAAACCTGTCCAGGACGGACCAGAGATCAGACAGCAGGAGGACGACGAGGACGGAAGGAGACGGAAGGAAACGAAAGGAGATGAAAGAGGATGACGGGGACGGAAGGAGACGAAGGAGACGAAAGGAGACGAAAGGAGACGAAAGAGGACGACAGAGACGAAAGAGGACGACGGGGACGGAATGAGACGGAAGGAGACGAAGGAGATGAAGGAGACGAAAGGAGACGAAGGAGACGAAGGAGACGAAGGAGACGAAAGAGGATGACGGGGACGACGGATGGAGAAGACGGGGACGGAAGTTTTTTTTTAAAGGGGATATAAAATATCCTGTCACATTATAGACATTGTTAATATGCTTTTTGATGGTAATTACATGAACTCAAGTACAAGAATCATAACAAATGAATAATTCAGATTAATAATAGAAAATAGAATTTCAGGAGCGGACCACTCTTCAACCGTGTTACTTCCTTCATAGCCATGAATACCGCCTAACCCCCTTCATGTGCCCCTCCCTTCCTGTCCTTGTCTTCGTAGGGTCCTAAAGGGGTCGTCATGCCGGGTCCCCCATCAAAGCTCCCCACAACGCATTTCGCTCAGCGGACGAGCGTCATGAAGTTCAAGCCACGCATATTAATCGTGTTTTCCTTTAATAATAAATGCTTCTATTTCATGGTGAGGTCGTTGCTAGTGAACCAACTAATGAATGATGATGTATATTCTAGATTAAACTACCAGCAGTAGATAAAGTCAGTAAAATGAGCTCCACCTTTAGAGTGATGAACACATGAATTCATCAATAGTTATAATACAATGACAGAAACAGTGTGTAAAGATGTTATCCCTCCCATCATGGTATCCCCTCCCATCATGGTAACCCCTCCCATCACGGTAGCCCCTCCCATCACGGTAGCTCCTCCCATCATGGTAGTCCCTCCCATCAGTGTGTGAATAGGTGAATGACATGTAGCGTTAAAGCGCTTTGAGTAGTCGAGAGACGAGAAAAACGCTTTACAAGTACAAGTCCAGTTACCATAAAATATATAATTCTGAATAATGAGTACTTTATTTGTTGTACTTAAAGTATGTTTTTGTGCTGATACTTTGGTATTTATCTACTGAAGGGTCAGAACAGAACCAGTAAGAACAGAACTGGACCGTTTATCTACTGAAGGGTCAGTAACGAACCAGTCAGACCAGAACTGAACCGTTTACCTACTGTGGAAGGAAAATATTTTATGTTTATGCTTAATAAATATCTTACGCATAGTTTTATGTATCTGTTAATCACTGACATAGTATTATAAGTTACATACATGAACCAGATCTGTAAGCAGGCCCATAGAAATCTGGGGGGTAGACAGACTCAGGAGATAAGGAACAGAGAAGAGAGCCCAGTGAAGGCAGAAGACGACAAGGTCACAATGAGCTGACACCTTAGGCTCAGCTGTTGTGGATATTATGGCGGGTAGCAGGGGAATAGTATGGCACGGGAAAATAAACATGAGGCAGACAGTGAAATAATCAGTTTCGGTATTGAGACGGCGTCAACTGGGTAAAATGGGTGTGCGTGAGGTATGAGGTCACCTGATACGAGGTCAAAATGGCCGCAGGGGGCGGGGTTAAGGGGTGGGACTGGGGGCTGCACCTGAATCAGAATGTGTCATTATAAAAACTATGTCAATCTGAATGTTCGCAAGGTGTATTTCCGGACCCAATTCGGCTGGTTTGTAACCGGCGCATTGCAAATAAATCTGCGTGAATTGAACTTTGAGCCAATCTCTCTGGTATTCTGTGGGGGGTCAATTACTGAGGTCCGTAAGTGAGTTCCTGTGGCGCCTCACTGGCAGTCAGATAGGAAATAGTTGTGAAGTTTATACAGAATTAGGTTTTAAGGAAGTTAGCCATCATCGAGCAGAATACGCAATAAACGGAAGAAATCCAGCCACAACACTACTGAAGGGTCAGAACCGAACCAGTAAGAACAGAACTGGACCGTTTACCTAGTGAAGGGTCAGTACTGAACCAGTCAGACCAGAACTGAACCGTTTACCTAGTGAAGGGTCAGAACCAAACCAGTCAGACCAGAACTGAACCGTTTACCTAGTGAAGGGTCAGAACCAAACCAGTCAGACCAGAACTGGACCGTTTACCTACTGAAGGGTCAGTACCAAACCAGTCAGAAGAAACAACAACTGATGCACAGTGACTCGTGTTGAAGGAAAATATTTTATGTTTATGCTCAATAAATGTCTCACGCTTAGGAAAACTATGAAGCCGCATTAACACATATATTAGGTTTATTAAGAGTACAATATTCATAGTTTATGTATCTGATTAATCACTGACATGGTATTATAAAGTTACATTCAGGTATAGCTGTAAGCAGGCCCATAGAAAGGGGGGGTAGTAGACAGATTCAGGAGATAGGGGGCCAAGAAGAAAAACCCAGTGGAGGCAGAAGACGGCGAGGTCACAATAAGTTAGCGCCTTAGGCTCAGCTGTTGTGGATATTATGGCTAGTAGCAGGGGAATATTATGGCACGGGAAAATAAACATGAGGCAGACAGTGAAATAATCAGTTTCGTTATTGAGATGGCGTCAACTGGTAAAATGGCGTGCGTGAGACATTAGGTCACCTGATACGAGGTCAAAATGGCCGCAGGGGCGGGATTAAGGGCTGGGACCGGGGGCTGAACCTGAATCAGAATGTTGCATTATAGTAATATGTCAATTTGTATGTTCGCGAGTTGTATTTCCGGACAGCAACTCGAGTTATTTGTAATCTGTGCATTGCAAATAAATCTACGTGAATTGAACTTTGATCCAATCTCTCTGGTATTCTGTCGGTGGTCAATTACTGAGGTCCGTAAGTGAGTTCCTGTGGCGCCTCACTAGCAGTCAGATAGGAAATAGTTGTGAAGTTTATACAGAATCAGGTTTTAAGGAAATTAGCTTTCAACGAGCCGGTGAAAGAAATCCAGCCACAACACTCGTTAAAGGTAATGGGAGGTTAAACATACTTCAGAGCCTAACGTTACAATGCAGTCAGTCAGATGAAGTGTCTGGTCGAGACAGGAAGTAAATACCTGAGAGAAGCTGTGATGCCTCTACTCATTATCTGCTGAGGGATGTTGGGTGAGCTGAAGGAAGACGTAAATACATTTCCCCTCTGAGCTGCCTCCATGTTTCCTTCTGGTGGTCACCGGGCTCAGAGTGTAGGTTGTTGTCTGGTTGAACGTCTTTCTATTCATCAGAGTTCTTATCTCCCTTTAGGGTGGAGATGACCCTGCCTTGTTTTCAGCTATTACTGCTCTTCTTATTTTGATTGATTTGTATTTTATTGATATTTTATTGGATTTTAACCTCAACTTTTTTGTTCTTTTTGTTCTGCTCTCAGTCCTGATCATTTTATCTAGAGTATTCTATATTTATTTTTCTCCTGATTGAATATTGTCTGTTTTTACTTTCGAAGGACTATTACCTTTGAGGAAAGTGCCACGGCAGATCTCAGTCTCATATCAGTCACATATCAAACTCAAATTATAATAACAATGGTAAATATCAGCAAGTCATGCTCATAGAGCCTGTTACACACACAAAGACACATGCTGGGCTTTCTTACCTTTCTTATCTTTGTATCAGCTTCCAATTCATTAAAATCCAAGATGGATTAATTTGACATATATTTTTGGTTTTCAGTTTATTATTCAAATGTCTCAACTTGGAAAAGGAGCGTTCTCTAAGAAGAAAGTAAAACTCACAAATCTGACACAGGTCAGCTGACTCCCTGTCTCCCTGTATATATGTACTGTGTTTTAGTGGACTATGACCCATGAGCCAGGCATCACCTTGGGCACAGGACTCTATCTTACTTGGCTTTCTTGCGGAGGAGTTTCTGGGACTCTGGGTAGTGCACCAAGATCTCTGCCAGGTCCTTCTTATCCAGGATGAAGAGGTTGGCGAAACCGTGCGCCTTTACGTTGGCAGTACGTCGGTTCCCCCCGCCTCCTGCCAGCAAACTGACCAATCAATGAAAAGAAAAAGACCTGTCACAGTTCACACAAATTTCAGAAAAAACTGTGTTGACTGCTTTAAGTCCAATTAAATCACAAACGTCTCTTTTATCCTCTTTGCAGAAACATTTTCAATGCTAAACATAATAAAAGTCTGGAGCCATGCTAGGTCTGCTGCAGATGTTTAAAATAAAGCATTTAGTGTCTGTGGGAAGTCTGATGAATATCCTCAAGTGATGTCACTCGAGTCAGTGCCTGTGGAGGACACACCACAATCTACCATACAGTACATCTATCAGAGGAGGAGTGGCATTGTGGGTAATGTAGGCAATATCGTTATTAAATTGAAATGATAAATAACACATTTTCTATTCTATTTTGAGTTTTTTCCAATATGTAACTTACACATTGAACAAAAAAAAAGAAACAAGAAAAAAATCGTTTGGCCAGTTCCTGAGTCAGGGGTTCCAGCTATTGTTAGGCAAGTTCCTGTGTCAGGAGTTCCAAATCAATCGTTAAGCCACTTCCTGAGTCAGGGGTTCCAAATCAATCGTTAGGCCAGTTCCTGAGTCAGGGGTTCCAGCTGTTGTTAGGCCACTTCCTGAGTCAGGGGTTCCAGCTATTGTTAGGCCACTTCCTGAGTCAGGGGTTCCAGCTATTGTTAGGCCACTTCCTGAGTCAGGGGTTCCAGCTATTGTTAGGCCACTTCCTGAGTCAGGGGTTCCAGCTATTGTTAGGCCACTTCCTGAGTCAGGGGTTCCAGCTATTGTTAGGCCACTTCCTGAGTCAGGGGTTCCAGCTATTGTTAGGCCACTTCCTGAGTCAGGGGTTCCAGCTATTGTTAGGCCACTTCCTGAGTCAGGGGTTCCAGCTATTGTTAGGCCACTTCCTGAGTCAAGGGTTCCAGCTATTGTTAGGCCACTTCCTGAGTCAGGGGTTCCAGCTATTGTTAGGCCACTTCCTGAGTCAGGGGTTCCAGCTATCGTTAGGCCAGTTCCTCAGTCAGGGGTTCTAGCTATTGTTAGGCCACTTCCTGAGTCAAGGGTTCCAGCTATTGTTAGGCCACTTCCTGAGTCAGGGGTTCCAGCCTACACCACGTCGCTGACCTCTAAAGTGGTCCTGCTTACGTCGGTAACCCTGCGATCCTGCTTACGTGTTCCAGTTGGGATGAATCTTTTAGTTTCTGTTTGAAGTACCAACAGTTATTAAATGAAAAGAAGCAGCTCTGACCTGATCTCGCCAAACACAGAGCCGGATCTGATGGTGACAAACACCGTCTGCAGGTCTGGACCGCCCACCACCTGAACCTCCCCCTGTTTAATGATGTACATCTCCCTGCCGATCTCCCCCTGCAACACACACACACACACACACACACACACACACACACACACACACACGCAACACCACACCACACCACACACACACACACACACACACACACACACACACACACACACACACACACACACACACACACACACACACACACACACACACACACACACACACACACACACACACACACACACACACACACACACACACACACCTATTTTAACAATTTATTTATGATGAGAAGAACAATACGAGGACACAGATGTCGTAGAATACATTCACAAAATCACGGACCAGTAACAAACAAACACACAAACACACACACACACACACACACACACACACACACACACACACACACACACACACACACACACACACACCTTCTTACAGACGAAGTCTCCGGGCAGGTAGACCACAGACTTGAGCCTCGTCAGCAGGTCGAACACCATCTGTCGGTCGCAGCCCTGAGACGCAGAGACATTCAGCTTGAAAGATGTCACATCTTCAAAAAACATAATTTTTTCTCTGTTTCATATGAAACTGTTTCCACACTGCTGCGGGACTAATAAAAAATGATCTCATTTCATATTATCTCCTCTCCTCTCCTCTCCTCTCCTTTCATCTCAACTCCTCTCCTCTCCTCTCATCTCCTCTCCTCTCTTCTCCTCTCTTCTCCTCTCCTCTCATCTTATCTCATCGCATCTCATCTCATCTCCTCTCCTCTCCTCTCATCTCCTCTCCTCTCCGTTTCCGTTTCCGGTTGCGTGTGAGTGGTGAGTGGTGAGTGTGCGTGGTGAGAGGTGGATGTGAGAGTGGCGCGGAGTTTGTATTGTCATTGCTTTGGGTTTCCTCTGTTCTTCTGTCTAGGCACATGATCAGGTAAGAGACAAGGCAGGTATTGGTGTTTGTTTGGTGTTGTTCGGGAGGATGACCTCTGAGACGCCGCGGCCGTCCCTCCGGCAGGGAGTCCGGTTAGTTCCACCGGACAGCAGCGTGACGGTGGAGGAGGTGCTGTAGGCTGTCGGAGAGCAGGTGGGACACGACCAGCTCTCCTTCGCCTCCAGGATAAACAAAGCGGTGGTTGTGTTCGTGACGAGCGGGGCTTGTGTCCACAACCTGGTAGAGAGTGGCGTGTTCATCAGGGACAGCTTTGTGCAGCTGTCTCCGCTCTCGGTTCCCTCCACGCGGATCACCGTGTCCGGTGTTCCGCCGTTTATACCGAACGATGTGTTAGAGAAGGAGCTGCGCAGGTTTGGAAAGTTTGCCAGCGGGTTTAAAGCAGTCAGTTTGGGATGTAAGGATCCCAAACTGAAGCACGTGCTGTCTCTCAGACGGCAGGTCTTTGACGTTGCCGGTCCCGTTGGTGGGGCCGGGGCTGTTCTCGTGCCGGTCCCGGCGTGGCCGGTCCCGTGGGCGTGGCCGGTCCCGTGGGCGTGGCCGGTCCCGTGGGCGTTGCCGGTCCCGTTGGTGAGGCGGTGGGCGGTGCAGTTTTTTCAGATAACAGTAATTTCGATAAGGAGGATCAGGGCCAGTCTTACAACCAGGAGGCTTCTGTGGTACGGAACCTCACTACATCTGGTACCGACGCACCACAGTCAGGCGGTGAAGAGGCAGCTACAGGTTCTGCAGGTGGAGATCACACCACAGCCTTAGAGGAAGGACAGAGTGCAGCGGCTGTGTCCAACAGCCAGCTGTCTTGTGAAGGAGAGGACATGGAGGATGAGAGTGACTCAGATACTGCATCTAATGCGGAAACATGCATTAAAGGAACTGATCTGTATTCATTAGAGGAAATAAACTCGTTTTTGGATGTAACTTTTAAAAGATCTGTACAAGTGAGTGACTACTTCGGCGACACTGCGAAGTTCATATGATCTGTTGGGGTGGTGCAGAGACAGGTGGGTTTTGATCTTTTAGATGAACGAAAGCATTTCCGTTTAAAGAGACACATCACGATCCTGAGGAAGGCCAAGAGAGGTAAAAGGCTTAAAACAAAGTAAACAGTTTAACATGATCATGTGTCACACGGGATATTCCATTGTCTGCTTATTTCTGGTCTTGTCTTCCTTCTATCCTCTGACCTTTTTATGCAGAGCTTTAATTTGGGGTCTTTAAACATCAATGGTGGGAGGGACAGGCATAAAAGAGCATTAATAATGGAAATTGTAAATCAAAAAAGGTTGGACATCCTCTTTTTGCAAGAAACTCACACCATTCCATCAGATGAAGTAGACTGGGGTTTATGGTGGGAGGGCTCATGCACCCTGAGCCACGGCACCAATCTTAGTGCCGGAGTAGCCGTGCTGTTTAGAACAGCAGCTAATGCAACAGTTCTGTCTGTCCCTGAGGTGGTGAAGGGCCGTTTGCTGGTGGTGAGGGCAGAGATAGAGGGCTCGGTTTACTGCTTTGTCAACATTTATGCACCAAATCAGGGGCCGGAAAGAGCCTGCTTATTCACTGTGCTGCAAAACAAATTGCAGAGCTGCCATCAGGAGCAGCTGATCATCGGAGGGGACTTCAACTGCACGCTAGACTTCACCATAGACAGGAATAATGAGGAACCACACCCACAGTCAGCTCAGAGTCTCCACAACATCATCACACACCTAGATCTGTTGGATACCTGGAGAGTAAAACACCCACAAACCAGGCGGTACACTTGGGTTAGGGTCAGCAACGACAGGATAAGTGCAGCCAGGCTGGACAGAATTTACATCTCTCACAGTCTCAGTTCCAGAATAAAAAATAGCACTATCAGTCCAGTTGGGTTCACTGATCACCACCTCGTCGTTTTAGGCTTGATAACCTCACCGGGTGAAAGGGTTAACTCCTACTGGCGTTTTAATAATAAACTTCTGCAGGACAGCACTTTCTGTCAGAGCTTTGGGGTTCTTTGGCAGCAGTGGAAAACTGAAAAAGTTCGTTTCAGTTCTCTGAAACAATGGTGGGAGGTTGGAAAGACACAGATCTGTGTCTTCTGCCAGCAGTACACCTCAAACGCCACCGCTAAAATCAAGTCTGCTGTTAAGGACCTTGAAGCCAACATAAAGGATATCGAGGACGACTTTCAGAGAGACCCGGATCCCAGTGTGGACCAACTGCTGAAGGAGAGGAGGATGGAGTTAAGCTCCTTCCTACAAGAGAGAGCGAAGGGAGCTCTGGTTAGGGCTCGTTTTCTCCAGGTGAAAGACATGGATGCTCCAAGCTCGTTCTTTTTCAACTTGGAGAGATTGGCGGCGCAGAGGAAGCGGATGACCTGTCTGAAGCTCCCAGGAGGCAGGATAACCACAGACCAAAGGGAGATGAGGACCCATGCCGTGGGCTTCTACGCTGCTCTTTTTGGGGAAGAGCAATGCTGCAAGGAGAGCCGTAAGGAGCTCCTGGAGGGTCTTCCACAGCTCAGTCCAGCAGAGAGGGCTACGCTGGACGGGGAGCTGACGCTGGAGGAGCTGATGGCTGCAGTGAACCAGATGGCTTCAGGAAGGACTCCGGGAATCGACGGCCTCTCCACGGATTTCGTGAAGCAGTTCTGGAACATCATTGGTTCTGTCTTCCATGGTGTGCTGATGGAATGTTTTAAAACAGGATCACTTCCTGTTTCCTGCCAACGGGCAGTACTCTCCTTGCTGCCCAAGAAGGGTGACTTGGCCCTCCTTAAGAACTGGAGACCAGTGGCCCTGCTTTGCACGGATTATAAGGTGCTTTCCAGAGTCTTATCCAACAGACTAAGAGACTACTTGGAATGAATTGTAAACAGTGACCAAACATACTGTATCCCAGATAGAACAGTTATGGACAATATTTTTCTTATTCGGGATGCGCTTGATGTGTGCAAATTCCACGATGTAGATGTTGGTATTGTCTCCCTGGATCAGGAGAAGGCTTTCGACAGGGTGGACCACTCCTATCTGTTTTCTGCACTCAGGGCTTTTGGGCTTGGTGAGGGTTTTTTGGCTTGGGTGGGTTTGTTATACAGTGGTGCTGCATGTATGGTAAAAATGGGAGCTGGGCTGAGTCGACCGATCCCTGTACAACGGGGGATAAGGCAGGGTTGTCCGATTTCAGGGCAACTTTACAGCCTTGCTATTGAGCCACTGTTGTGCAGGCTGAGAAGTCGGCTCGGTGGTCTGTCACTGCCAGGGTCCTCCAGTCTTTGTCGTCCCCTCGCTGTGTCTGCGTATGCTGATGATGTAAACATCTTCATCAGGGACCAGGGAGATGTTCTTTGTCTGCAGGATACTTTGTCACTTTATGAGAAGGCTTCATCTGCACGGGTGAACTGGGAAAAATCTGAAGCCTTATTGGTAGGACAGTGGAGACAGCAGATGGTGCCTCACCTGTGGGGAAAAGAAGCTTTAAAGGTGTTGGGTGTGTTTTTAGGATCTGAGGATTACCAGAAAAAGAACTGGGAGGGAGTTGAGGGGAAGGTGTGTGCTCGGTTCTCAAGGTGGAGGTGGGTACTGCCCCAGCTGTCTTATAGGGGAAGAGTTCTGGTGGCTAATAATTTGGTTGCCTCGACTCTGTGGCACAGACTCATCGCGCTGACGCCACCAGGAGGCCTCATAGCAGAGATACAGAAGTCTGTCGTGGACTTCTTCTGGTCTGGCCGGCACTGGGTTAGTGCAGCAGCTCTCTATCTGCCTGTGGCACAGGGGGGGCAGGGTCTCATTGACATCCAGTCCAGGATCGCCTCTTTCAGACTCCGGACTGCACAGAAGCTGCTCTATGGCTGTGGCCCCAGCTAGAGGGACGCTGCTCGACTGCTGCTGAGGAGAGCTGGGCGGTTGGGATATGATAAGCAGCTCTTTCTCCTACAACCTGAGGAAGTGGACTTGGCCGGACTGACGCCGTTCTACAGCTCTGTACTGCAGGCCTGGCAGGTTTTTAACATCTCACGTGAAGCCGATGAGACTCCAGGCGTGTGGCTGCTGGAGGAACCTTTGTTCTTCAACAACTTCACAAGGACTCAAACGCTGCAGTCGGCCAGCCTGCGAACACGTCTAAGAGAAGCCGGCTGCACTAAACTGGGACATTTGGTGAAGATGTCATCAACAGCATCAGCCATGGTTGCCTTCAGGCAGAGCGTCAACATCACGTCTGTCAGGTTGACTGACAGGATAGTGGCAGAGGTCTGTGCCGCCCTACCACAACGCCTGAGAGCAGTTGTGGGAAACTGTGCTCTGTCTGACCAGTGGGATGAAGAGAGTGAGTACACCCCCCCCACTCTGCTCATTGCCCCAGCTGTGGGGGACTGGCAGGGGGGAGGAAACCAGCTACTGACGTTCACAACCCCTCGCCTGGACACTTTTCAGGCAGTAGGGAGAAAAGAAATTTATGAAATCTGTGTAAAGGTTGTGAACTTGCGCTCTCTGGCAGGGTTGAAGGAGTCGAGGTGGGCCGAGTACTTTGGCCCGAGCTTTTCCCCGAGAGGCAGCTGGAGGTGCTTGTACAAGCTGCCCGTTGAGAAACGGACGGCAGACCTCCAGTGGAGGGTTGTGCACACCTGGCACACCTGGATCCACACATTGGGGAGGAGTGCTATTTCATACTGAGACCCTGGAACACTTGTTTGTTCAGTGTCCTCAGCTCTCAGCACTTTTTGAACTTTTGAAGGGATGGTTTCAGGGTCTTGGGGAGGGCTTTTCCTTTTATTTATTTATATTTATATTCGGTCCAAAATACTGTATAAAAAAGAAGGCTGTCCACACTCTGGTGAACTTTTTGTCTGGTTCTGCCAAGTTGGCCATCTGGTTGACACGGAAGAATCGTGCGAGGGGTGCCGGTAGTGAGGATCCGGTGGAAGTTCTCAAGGGACTGGTGAAGGCCAATATACAGGCTTTCCAGGACAGATGGGCTACTGGGAGCATTTTATGCTCAGTGGGTGTGGGTGGAGAGCTGATGGTAAACTCTTAATTGATTGTTTATTTTGTTCTTTGGCTATTTTTTTTGGTTTGTTTGTTTGACTATTTTTTGTTTTCAAATTGATGTTTTAGAGTGTTTTCTGTTTTCTCTGCAATAGTGAAATAAAGGAATTTTTCAAAAACCAAAAAAAAAACCTCTTCTCATTTCTTCTCTCATCTCATCTCATCTACTCTCCTCTCCTCTCCTCTCCTCTCCTCTCCTCTCCTCTCCTCTTCTCATTTCTTCTCTCATCTCATCTTCTCTCGTCTTCTCTCATCTTCTTTCATCTTCTTTTACCTTATCTTATCTTATCTTCTCTCATCTCATCTCCTCTCCTCTCCTCTCCTCTCCTCTCCTCTCCTCTTCTCTTCTCTTCTCTTCTCTTCTCTTCTCTCATCTCATATCTCATCTTATCATATCTCATCTCATCTCATCTCATCTCATCTCCTCATTTCTTCTCTCATCTCATCTTCTCTCATCTTCTTTCATCTTCTTTCACCTTATCTTATCTTATCTCATCTTATCTTCTCTCATCTCATCTCATCTCACCTTCTCTCATCTCACCTCATCTTATCTCATCTCATCTCACCTTCTCTCATCTCATCTCATCTCTATCTCATATCATCTTATCTATCTCATCTCATCTCATCTCATCTTATCTCATCTTCTCTCATCTTATCTCATCTCATCTTCTCTCATCTCATCTTATCTCATCTCATCTTCTCTTATCTTCTCTCATCTCATCTTCTCTCATCTCATCTCATCTTCTCTCATCTTCTCTTCTCTTCTCTCATCTTATCTTATCTTCTCTTCTCTCATCTCATCTTATCTCATCTTCTCATTTTCTCTTATCTCATCTCATCTTCTCTCATCTTCTCTTCTCTTCTCTCATCTTCTCTTCTCTTATCTCATCTTCTCTTATCTCATCTCATCTCATCTTCTCTCATCTTCTCTTCTCTTCTCTCATCTTATCTTCTCTTCTCTTCTCTTATCTCATCTTATCTCATCTTCTCTCATTCTCTTATCTCATCTCATCTTCTCTCATCTTCTCTTCTCTTCTCTCATCTTCTCTTCTCTTCTCTCATCTTCTCTTCTCTCATCTCATCTTATCTTCTCTCATCTTCTCTTCTCTTCTCTCATCTTATCTTCTCTTCTCTTCTCTTATCTCATCTTATCTCATCTTCTCTCATTTTCTCTTATCTCATCTCATCTTCTCTCATCTTCTCTTCTCTTCTCTCATCTTCTCTTCTCTTCTCTCATCTTCTCTTCTCTCATCTCATCTTATCTTCTCTCATCTTCTCTTCTCTTCTCTCATCTTATCTTCTCTTCTCTTCTCTTATCTCATCTTATCTCATCTTCTCTCATTTTCTCTTATCTCATCTCATCTTCTCTCATCTTCTCTTCTCTTCTCTCATCTTCTCTTCTCTTCTCTCATCTTCTCTTCTCTCATCTCATCTTATCTTCTCTCATCTTCTCTTCTCTTCTCTCATCTTATCTTCTCTTCTCTTCTCTTATCTCATCTTATCTCATCTTCTCTCATTTTCTCTTATCTCATCTCATCTTCTCTCATCTTCTCTTCTCTTCTCTCATCTTCTCTTCTCTTCTCTCATCTTCTCTTCTCTCATCTCATCTTATCTTCTCTCATCTTCTCTTCTCTTCTCTCATCTTATCTTCTCTTCTCTTCTCTTATCTCATCTTATCTCATCTTCTCTCATCTTCTCTTATCTCATCTTATCTTCTCTCATCTTATCTTCTCTCATCTTCTCTTATCTTCTCTTCTCTCATATCTCATCTCATCTCATCTTCTCTTCTCTTATCTCATCTTCTCTCATCTCATCTTATCTCATCTTCTCTCATCTCATATCTCATATCTCATATCTCATCTCATCTTATCTTATCTTCCGACCTGAAACAAGGCGACCTTGCTGACGATGGAGTAGTTGACGTCCACAGCCATGTCCAGCCTCATCTTAGCGGGAAGCTGCACCAGAAGCTCCTGTTCATCTGCAGAGGAAACAGCACAATGCTCTGAGTGTACCTGAACTCAACACGAGACATTCAGGGACAAAGCTTACTTCTGTATCTCTGAGTGGTACCTGAACTAAACACGAGACATTCAGGGACAAAGCTTACTTCTGTATCTCTGAGTGGTACCTGAACTAAACACGAGACATTCTGGGACAAAGCTTACTTCTGTATCTCTGAGTGGTACCTGAACTAAACACGAGACATTCAGGGACAAAGCTTACTTCTGTATCTCTGAGTGGTACCTGAACTAAACACGAGACATTCAGAGACAAAGCTTACTCCTGTATCTCTGAGTGGTACCTGAACTAAACACGAGACATTCAGGGACAAAGCTTACTCCTGTATCTCTGAGTGTACCTGAACTCAACACGAGACATTCAGGGACAAAGCTTACTTCTGTATCTCTGAGTGTACCTGAACTAAACACGAGACTTTCAGGGACAAAGCTTACTTCTGTATCTCTGAGTGGTACTGGTGATAGTGGTGATAGTGGTGATACTGGTGACAGATGTGATACTGGTGATAGTGGTGGTACTGGTGATAGTGGTGGTACTGGTGATAGTGGTGATAGTGGTGGTACTGGTGGTAGTGGTGGTACTGGTGATACTGGTGGTACTGGTGATACTGGTGATAGTGGTGGTACTGGTGATACTGGTGATAGTGGTGATAGTGGTGGTACTGGTGGTAGTGGTGGTACTGGTGATAGTGGTGATACTGGTGATACTGGTGATAGTGGTGGTACTGGTGATACTGGTGATACTGGTGATAGTGGTGATGCTGGTGATATAATTGATACGGGTGATAGTGGTGATACTGGTGATAGTGGTGATAGTGGTGATAGTGGTGATACTGGTGATAGTGGTGATAGTGGTGATGCTGGTGATAGTGGTGATAGTGGTGATAGTGGTGATACTGGTGATAGTGGTGATAGTGGTGATACTGGTGATAGTGGTGATAGTGGTGATGCTGGTGACAGATGTGATACTGGTGATAGTGGTGGTACTGGTGATAGTGGTGGTACTGGTGATAGTGGTGATACTGGTGGTACTGGTGATAGTGGTGGTACTGGTGATACTGGTGATACTGGTGATAGTGGTGGAACTGGTGATACTGGTGGTACTGGTGATACTGGTGATACTGGTGGTACTGGTGATAGTGGTGGTACTGGTGATACTGGTGATACTGGTGATAGTGGTGGTACTACATAATCTGATAAAATCCAATGATATTAAATCCATGATAACTAAAGTTGGTTCATTTGTTGAAAGCTCAAGAACAGCTAACATCATGTTTTGTCCATTTCTATTGTCTTTTATTGTATTTTAAACCTTATTCTATTCTATTTCTATTGTTGTCTTCACATTGTTTTGTGTCTTAAAATGTTCTTCTCAGGTGTTTCTTTGCATTTTGAATTGCTTCTGTGTTTACGAAAACTAGAATGAGCTTTAAAAGAGTTTTATCTGCTGCTTGTATTGTTACACCTGTTACCTACTGCAGAAAGAGATATTTTACTGGGACACAAACTGAGAACACCTCTTACCCAGCATGCCCTGGATCTTCCAGGTGTAGTCGTACCAGGTCTTGATGCGGTTCTGGACCTCTCCGGGGATGTTGTAGGAGTTCATGTACTTGACGGTGCTGTCCATGCAGGCTCGGTAGTAGTTCTCCCCGGCTGTGGCGGCTCCGACCACGTCTCTCATCTGGGACACAACAATCAGGTCAACGAGGACAAAGAGACACTTTATTCTATTCACTTTGGGTTCTTTGTTCTACTGTAATTGCTTTTTAACGTTGAACATTATCATGATCCATATTATCAATAACTGACCTGACCGATCATGATAGAGAAGGCAAAGACGCCAACAAAGTAATTGATGAGCTGGAAGCAGATCTCAAAGACGGTGGTGGGGTCTGGGAGTCCTCCGATGGTGATCAACGTCTTCACGGCAAAATAGTAGCAGCGAATATAACTGTACGAAAAACAGAACTACATGTGGTCTCCATTTACAGTTAAAACCTCGTCTGTTCAGCCTGGTTTCAAGCTTCATGGTGCAGCTTTGAGATGTGATCATGTTCAGAGATTCAAACCTATCATCAAACTTCGGGCTAATTTTCATGTCTAACTTGTGTCTTAACTCAATGCACCACTTCATTCACCACTTCCCCTTCATGGTTCTATCATTAAAGCTCTCTTACACTCAGGGGTTCTCACCAGAACACAGTGTGTGTCTTTGAGGTCCAACATGAAGACATCCTTCTTAATAAACATGAAGAAGGATGTCTTTACATTCGTAAAGACTTTTTTAAATTGTCCATCCATGTGAACCAGATGGCAGACTTCTCCTTCACGGCCTTCGTTGGCACCCTGCTGCCCCCTGCTGCCCTCTGCTGCCCCCTGCTGCCCTCTGCTGCCCTTTGTTGCCCCCTGCTGCCCTCTGCCTCTCAGCTTCATGTATGTAACAGAGGGGTGGAGCTCATGTAACAGAGGGGTGGAGCTTCATGTATGTAACAGAGGGGTGGAGCTTCATGTATGTAACAGAGGGGTGGAGCTTCATGTATGTAACAGAGGGGTTCTTACGCGTTGCCTTTCCCGTTGTAGACCCACTTGGTGGATCCCAGTCCTTCATAGTCGGATCCCCAGTAGAAGAGACAAGCATTGATGTGCAGAGAGTACAGCAGGTAGGTGGAGGTTCGGATCACCCTGACACACACACACACACACACACACACACACACACACACACACACACACACACACACACACACACACACACACACACACACACACACACACACACACACACACACACATATATATAATTACATGTGAGGTTCCATAATTCATAAGGGGGTGACTGTGGCTCAGTGGTAAGCGGGTCGTCCTTCAATCAGAGGGTTGGTGGTTCGATCCCCCGCTCCACTAGTACATGTGTCAATGCGCGCAATGCATGCTGGGTAGATTTCTGTCCAACTTGCTCTGACATTGTGGTCAACTTTAATCTCATGAGAGCGAGGCGCTGCAGGTTTTAGAGCCAGGCGCTGCAGTAGCTCTCCACCGACTGCTTGGCCCAGTGCATGCTGGGAAAGGCCTTGCTGTCGCCACATCAGAGAGCTGATTGGCTCTTAGATTTGACAACAAACACCACGTGTTGAATAATAAAAAAAAAGAGTGCTCTAGTAGCACTTAATGGGTGCGTCCCAAGTCTCTTAACTGCATCCCCGTTTCCCTCACTTGCGTCTTTTCCTTGCGTCCTAGTCCCGCCCACCAGGGATGCATGGAGAGACACAAGGAAACCATGTAGGGAGAGAGGAAACGAGGAAATATGTTTTAAGAGAAATGAGACGTCCTTTCCTCGAAAGCGTCACGTGAAGCGACGTCTGTTTCTGATGACGGAGGATCAGCTGATCACATCTGGATCAGCTGTCAGTCGGTTTAACAGCTGGAGAGACTTTTAACGGAGTTCGAGTCTGAACACATGATCGGTGTAACGAACAGTTTTTAGCTCACATTCCAATAACAAGCCACTTAAAATATGAATAAAAATGATTGTATAATGTTTTCAGTTAATTTAATGGTGTTAAACTACTATTTATATGAATAAAGACACAGTTATTATCACTAACAGAGTGGAGATGTTTTCTCTCTGTAGTCTGTTACCTGTAACGGCATTGAGTATTTATACACAGTGTGTGGTATTTATACACAGTTTGTGGTATTTATACTGTGTTCTGTGTCCTGCTTATACGCGCACGGCCGATTTCTACCGGCGAAATGCATTTGTTTTATTTATGAAGTATTTGCGTCTGTATGTTTTGCAATTATGGCGATTATGGTTTCTCTTGAACACTGGAATTAATTTATTAGCCTCAATGTTTCAGGTTAAACTTAAATGATATAACTCATAAAACCCAACACTCAGAAAACAAATCAAATATAGAGTTTAATCTGTGATCCGTCTTCACTCTGTATGAAACGCCAGCAATCAGTCCGACCAATCAGATAACTGATGAATAGTGAGGGGGCGTGTCCAACGTTAAAACACTTCCTGGAAGCTGGTTCTCTCGCTTCCTCGCTCATGGCTCCTCCGAGATGCTCCTCAGATAGAAATAAGAGCTTTGAGACGGCCGTCAATATGGCGACAACTTCCGGTTCAGGCGAGGAGCGAGGAAACGACAATTAAGATACTTGGGATGTATCCATAGTCTCTTACTGATACACTTGGTAGTTTGGCTTCTGGAGGAAATTGTACTTTTTGGATTCTTGTTGTTCTGGTTTAAACTCTCATGTTGAATCACTTATTGTCACTTTGGATAAAAGCGTGTGCTAAATGAAATGAAATGTTATGTAATGTGTTGTAGAAAATCCTATTTTTCTGTGTATTTATAAAACTTAACGCTCAATTGTTGGTTGTTAGTATCAGGTTTAATCTAAAAACATATCTTGTGTGGTTGATGATAATAATAATAATAATTAAAGCTGTGAGCAGCGATGATCGGGCCCTCGCGCCCCTGGCGACGTCGAGGCTACTTGCCGGACGCCGGTTGACGTGTCCCGGAGCTTTACCATCAGACACTGTGTAAGCGGCTTAGAGGATATTTCACGCGTGGAGCAGAGGCGTCAAGTAATTTTACAGGAGCTTGAAGTTAGATCAGTTAAAGAGTATTAACCCTCCTGTTATGTTCAGGGTCAAATTGACCCGTTTCAAAGTTTGACAATCTAGAACAAATATTTTTCAGTACTTTTTCTGTATGAAACTTCTTCTGCTTGCCTTAATTAGTGTAATCAACGTAAAAAAAAAAGGGTTCATATGGTGTATATGCAACCCCCCCCCTGCGGGTTTATATTACAGAGATGATGGTCGGGTCAATTTGACCCGGCAATGAAAGTGGAGACTATAAGGGGTCAGAAGTGTCAAGTTTAGACCATTTCTTACTCACACACACACACACACACACACACACACACACACCTGTGCGAGAAATACAGATACTATTTTGACGGGAACCTTATATTTTCCCGCTGGAAAACCCCGCCCACACTTAGCAGGGGAGGGGTGAAACATAAGCGGGTTACTTGGGAGTCCTACCAACATTACACTCTGCAGATACATACAACACAGCAGCTTACTGTAGGACAACATGAGCAACAGAAACAAAAGGACGACAGCCCTGGTGGCTCTGCAGCTCATCCTTGATCACGACAGTGAAATAGAGGAGGATGTGTCTAAAGATGAAGACCATCTTGAGGTCAATTCAGATTATAATGGTACTGATTATGAACCATCAGATGAGGAAAGTGATGTACCTGTTCCTCCAAGCGAGACATTCGTGTCGAAAAGTTGTGAAATACAGTGGTCATCCTCACCCAATACACATCAGCCAAGACTGTCTGCCGAAAGTATTCTAAAGACGGTGCCAGGCCCCACCAGGATGGCAGGGACTCGTGTCACAGACATCAAGTCAGCTTTTGAGCTGGTCATTCCAAACTCAATACAGAAAGTCATTCTAGAAATGACGTCTAAGGGAGAAGTGGAAGGAGATGGATGAAACGCATTTACATGCATATGTGGACCTCCTTATACTTGCTGGGGTCTATAAAGAAAGAAAGAATGTTGTGCTCATGAACACTCTCCATAGAAATGCTGAATCAGCACCAGAGAGGACGAGAAACCATGATTCTAGATTACAATGCCACAAAAAAGGGGGAGGACAATTTGGACCAAGTAACGGGGTCCTACAGCACCAAGAGAATGACTGCACGCTGGCCTTTGGGCTGTTTCTTTACACTATAAATAAACATAAGTAAAGTTTACTTTCAATACAAATCCTTATGACTCATTTGGCTTGATTTTGAGGGAGCGGGTCAATATGACCCTGAACAGCAGAGGTGACTCATCTCTATTTAAATTCAAATTGACCCGGGAACATCATGGCTGTACATGAGAAACGAACATAACAGGAGAGTTAAAGAGTTAATAATGACATGCGGAAGTCTTCAAGCCATGATTCTCATCAAGCATGTCTACTTTGGGAGAGTTTTGACAAAGTACAGTTGATTTACAATAGCTTGATGTATGAACGCAAACCATGTAAAATAGCCACCACACCACGTCCACGCCGTTCCATGAAACTCAAGCTTTTGATAACTTGTAATCACTGAAGTATTTAGATTGTACTGACGGAATTTGAAGTGGATCTGATGAATTCCCTAGGAGGACTTCGTTACAGAAAAGTGCAGAGAAATAGACAAAGATAAAAGGAAAAATCCCACAAAACTCAAGATGGCTGGCTTCTGGTACGGTTTGGAGCATTGTCCCTGGCGAATTATTGTTAAGTTGACATGTGTTACATATGCCTACCAAATTTGAAGTGGATCTGATAAAGTCCCTAAGAGGAATTCGTTAAAGAATAGCGCCTACAAAATAGACAAAAATATACCAAACAAATGACACAAAATTCAAAATGTTCAGCTTCTGGTACGGTTTGGAACATGGTCCCAAGAGACTTATTTTTAAGATGTGATACATACGCCTACCAAATTTTGTATATCTATGTCAAACCTACTGCGAGGGCTGCTTTGTCGAAATTTGGTTGAATTTTGTTGAACTTTTGTAGGGGGCGCTATCGAGCCGATTTGACATTTTGAAGCATTGAAATCATATTATATAACTAAATTTAGGTCATTAAATGTGTCTGCTATGTTTGGGTCTGTTTTGAGCATTTCTAGCCCCTCAAAAACATCTTTATTTTTATGGCAAAGAGTGCGCCACGGCAACAGGCTTTGACGAATCAACAATCTTTTAACAACTTTTAATCATTAAGGTTTTGAGATTATACTGTCCAAATTCGAAGTGGATCTGATAAATCCCCTAGGATGAGTTTGTTCCAGAAAAGTGCAGAGAAAGAGACAAAAATTAGCAAATAAATCACACAAGAAACAAAATGGCTGACTTCCGGTACGGTTTAGAGCATGGTCCCAAGAGACTTTTATTTAAGTCTACATGTGATACATGTGCCTACTAAATTCTGTCTATCTATGTCAAACGTACTGCGAGGGCTGCATCGTTGAAATTTGGTAGGGGGCGCTATCGAGCCAAAATTCCTCTTTGAATCATTAAAATATTATCAGGTAACTAAATGTATGACTCTAAATGTGTGTGCCAAGTTTAGTGACATTTCAAGCATGTTTAGTCCCTCAAAAGCACCTTCGTTGTTGACGGCGAAGGAGGGGTCGCCACGGCAACGGCATTACACGATACCTCAAACGCTTTGTGGGCTGGTATTATAAAAATCTTCCGTTTGTGTGGAAGTAATTCGATGTCGATCTGATCTACCTACTAAGAAAACCAAGCCAAAGTATAGAAACTTTTACTTCCAGTTACCAGTAGGTGGCGCTATGACTATGATTCAAAATTAGACTGTACATGTCTTCAAGCCTGGAGTTTCATCATACACTTGAAATTTGAAAGGATCTGATCATGTGGAGTCGAGTTACATCGGTTTATTCGCTCACGGCGAAGGATCGATATTCGCCGATGCTCCGAGTCGCCGCCCTTCATCGAATTCTTACAATCTTCACCGTGTTGCATTATCAAAGTCTTAAGGCTTTTCTGACAAACTTTGAGAGGGATCTGATTAATCTGTGAAGAACAGGGCTTACCAGTATAAAACATTTCATTTTTGTTGCCACTAGGTGACTTTGATTCTAAATTATCATATGGATGTCTTCAGGGTCAGGATGTCATGACAAATGAGTAATATGGAGCAGATAAGATAGTGAACGGCCGAATTACAACAACTTCCTGTCTCGTGGCGAATGGTGTTTTTTTGAAAATGCTCCCTACTCACATAGTTCGATATTTTTTAAATCTTGTAACAACTTTTCACTGCAAAGGTCTCAAGATCACACTGGCCCAATTTGAAGTCAATCAGGTTTAATCTCTAGGAGGAGATTCTGGTACAACTCCTGAAAATGATGAAAAATGATGAAAAATGCTAAAAAAGCCAATATTGGGTGGATAAATGCATCGCCCCCTAGTGTTTGAAAATAATGAAAATCATAGGGTCAGTTAATGGAGGCGATGTGGACATATACTGTACATTTGGTGATGATAGGCCAAGTGATTTGGATGTTAAAAGGATTGAAAACAAAGCCACTCCCCTTAGAAGTTGATTGGTCCTTTTTGTTCTCAACACAATGAGATATCAACAAGATTTTCATAACGTTTAAGGACATTGAACCACTAATGATCCACAGAACATTTTGTAAGAATCGGACCCAGCGTTTAGGAGGATTTTGAGAAAAAAGTGTTTTTCACAAAATTCAAAATGGCGGAAAATCTAAGTAGGCGGAGCTTAGGGGTCTGATGGACTTATTTGTAAGTTAGATGGAACCGGACATGTGTGCTAAATTTCAAGTCAATCGGGCTTAGGGGGCAAAACATTGTAATTTTCAAACTCAAGGGGGCGCTGTCGAGTAATTTTGGCCGACTTTTGCCCGAGAACCCAAAAAGGTTGGCATTTTCGCCACTTCTGGTTTGCGTCCCAAATTTCAATATAAGGAGAGTATCCCAAGCACCTCCTTTTTGCGACAATAGTGGTACAATAAGTATAATAATAATAATAAACGATACGATTTCAATAGGTCCTCACGGACCGACTTCGTCGGTCGCTCGGGCCCTAATAATAAAGCTTATTTATACAACACATATCTTGTGTGGTTGATAATAATAAAGCTTATTTATATAACACTTATTAAAACGAGCAAAGTATTTCACAGGCATACATATAAAGACCAAAGGATGCAGGTACACGCACATTTCTACATAAATATATATTTATAAACACATATGACCACTTCCGAACAAGGTCTGTAAACTACAAGTAGCCTACAGATCAGATCTAACAGGAAGTTACTGTTTCTTTGAAGGAGGCTAAAAACTGTCCAACTTGACCGCAGTGTTTTGGCTCCGCCCCCTGATGACACCGCCTGTTCTAGTCTACTTTCCAGGCATGGAGGCAGTTCATCTCGAATGAGCCTACTGTTAGCTCGACCTGATGGGAGGTGCCATCATGGTAGCTCCTCCCATCATGGTAGCTCCTCCCGGAATGTTAGCTAGTTCTGATGGGAGGACATTTACCTGTTTACCGTGTGTTACTCATAACCAGACCCAACATAAGCCTTAGTATCTCTGGTGTTAATGAAAACCTGTGTGTGTGTCCACCAGACACAAGAGAAGCAGCTCCCCCTGCTGGTGTCTGGAGGTAACACGCTCCTCACCTGTAGATGTACGCCTTCTTCATCACAGCCTCCATTCTGTCGTTGAACTCAAAGAAGGCCATGTACTGTGAGAGGAGAGAGCAGAATCAGAGGGGTATGGTCCCTCAGGAGGAACATCAGGAGGAACATCAGGAGGAGGAACATCAGGAGGAACATCAGGAGGAACATCAGGAGGAACATCAGGAGGAGGAACATCAGGAGGAACATCAGCAGGAACATCAGGAGGAACATTAAGAGCTGCTGACCTTCAGTAGACGAGGAAACCTCAGCAGAGAGTTCACGCCAGTGAAACAGTAAAGTATCTCCATGGGGAAGAGACTGATGACGTCCATCTGCAGACATGAATACAGCTCATGTTTAATAAACAACAATAACAATAACAATAACAAGAGACTGATGACGTCCATCTGCAGACATGAATACAGCTCATGTTTAACACATCACGTGACCCTCGAGAGCATAGGTGTCAAACTCAAGGCCCGCGGGCCGAATCCGGCCCGCCACGTCATTTTATGTGGCCCGCGAGAGCTCGAATATGATTGTCTTAAAATTAAAGTCTATGCTGCTTTACAATGTACAGTGACCACAAACTACATCTCCCACAATGCATGTTGATTTTGTGACCCGCAAATGAACGGCTTCCTGCCACTAGAAAGCAGTGTGTCCATATCGGCGTTTAACTAAAGCGATTTGAGTTGAAAAAGATAAACAAATAATCCCAAAATGTCCAAGAAGAGAAAGATTGATGCAGAGGGAAAGAGATTACATGTTTGTGCTTCAAGCGTGTCGGTGATGAAGGAAGACAATGTACTTTGGCATTTTGACGTCAAACATGGAGCCAAGTATGCTAAACAGCCTCCAAGAAAAACATAAAGTTATCCAAGAATTCGCGCTAGACAGAGGGGGCGTGGCTTATCTCCGTGGAAATAGTTAATTTCCACCATCCACCATTGAAGAAATAACCACTATTTCTGCTTTGTACATGTTGTGGAAGTCCCACAAACGTCGGAACATCAAACGCCCTCATGTCTGGGTTCATAATATTATAATATATATATATATATATATATATATTATAATATTATCCGTCGCCGGACACAGCTTCTCCAGGAGCTGCGTCTGGTTGAAGCCCCTTCCAGACTATCAACTTCTCCTCTATAGTTTCTGATTCAACAACGGCAGGATGTTAGTGATGACGCGTGGAGCTTCTCAATGCTGATTGGCTTTAAAGACACAGCGTCACGCAAATTGTTCGCGCTATTCGCGTCATTCTCGCTGCCCGGCGAAAATTTCCGTTATTTACATCCATTCGCATCTGAGCATTGATTTTGTTTGTAATCTAATAGCGCGAAAAATTCGCAACATGTTTGGTGCGAACAAAGCATAAAGGTGTGTGAGCAGGTGAGCCGTGTAAATGTGTGTGAGCAGGTGAGCCGTGTAAAGGTGTGTGAGCAGGTGAGCCATGTAAAGGTGTGTGAGCAGGTGAGCCATGTAAAGGTGTGTGTGAGCAGGTGAGCCATGTAAAGGTGTGTGTGAGCAGGTGAGCCATGTAAAGGTGTGTGTGAGCAGGTGAGCCATGTAAAGGTATGTGAGCAGGTGAGCCATGTAAAGGTGTGTATGAGCAGGTGAGCTGTGTAAAGGTGTGTGTGAGCAGGTGAGCCATGTAAAGGTGTGTGTGAGCAGGTGAGCTGTGTAAAGGTGTGTGAGCAGGTGAGCCATGTAAAGGTGTGTGAGCAGGTGAGCTGTGTAAAGGTGTGTATGAGCAGGTGAGTCATGTAAAGGTGTGTGAGCAGGTGAGTCATGTAAAGGTGTGTGTGAGCAGGTGAGCTGTGTAAAGGTGTGTGTGAGCAGGTGAGTCATGTAAAGGTATGTGAGCAGGTGAGCCATGTAAAGGTGTGTGTGAGCAGGTGAGCCATGTAAAGGTGTGTGTGAGCAGGTGAGCCATGTAAAGGTGTGTGTGAGCAGGTGAGCCATGTAAAGGTGTGTGTGAGCAGGTGAGCTGTGTAGAGGTGTGTGTGAGCAGGTGAGCTGTGTAAAGGTGTGTGTGAGCAGGTGAGTCATGTAAAGGTGTGTGTGAGCAGGTGAGCCATGTAAAGGTGTGTGAGCAGGTGAGCTGTGTAGAGGTGTGTGTGAGCAGGTGAGCTGTGTAAAGGTGTGTGTGAGCAGGTGAGTCATGTAAAGGTGTGTGTGAGCAGGTGAGCCATGTAAAGGCGTGTGAGCAGGTGAGCCATGTAAAGGTGTGTGTGAGCAGGTGAGCCATGTAAAGGTGTGTGTGAGCAGGTGAGCCATGTAAAGGCGTGTGAGCAGGTGAGCCATGTAAAGGTGTGTGAGCAGGTGAGCCATGTAAAGGTGTGTGAGCAGGTGAGCCATGTAAAGGCGTGTGAGCAGGTGAGCCATGTAAAGGCGTGTGAGCAGGTGAGCCATGTAAAGGTGTGTGAGCAGGTGAGCCATGTAAAGGTGTGTGTGAGCAGGTGAGCCATGTAAAGGTGTGTGAGCAGGTGAGCCATGTAAAGGTGTGTGAGCAGGTGAGCCATGTAAAGGTGTGAGAACAGGTGAGCCCCAGACCACAACTGTCACATGTTTTTAGCAGCTCACAATTATGTGTTGTAGAGTTATGTCCCTCTCAACTGTGACAAAAAAAGCTTTGAACAAAGTTAATTTAATGTTGTCTGTTATTTTCTTTAAAAGTTTGATCTTTGATAGAGTAATGTGGGTTTCTTAACACTAAATCAAAATGATTTATGTTATAATAGAAGAGAAATTTGCTCACATAGATTTTTACATTTATATAAATGCATGTACTATATTTTTACACTTGAATAAACAATAATCAAATGCAGAGACAGTCATTTAACAATATGTTAGGGAGTAGTTACATTTAGTCTTACAGTTACAACCCTTTGAGGGCACCCATAATGCTGATGTGGCCCAGGGTGAAAATGAGTTTGACACCCCTGCTCTAGAGGGTCTCAACCCGCGGCTCCGTGACCCTCTAGAGGGTCTCTACCCGTGGAACGTGAAAGTCTTTGATCTGCTCACCTTGAACCTCTCGGTGGTCATGTAGTTCTCTCTCATGTCCTTTTTATCACACTGAAATCAGAAGGTTGGGTTAAAGAAGCTCAGATCAAGGGACGTGTTGGTGTTGGTGTTGTTGTTGTTGGTGGTGGTGGTGTTGTTGGTGTTGGTGTTGTTGGTGTTGGTGTTGGTGTTGGTGTTGTTGGTGTTGGTGGTGGTGTTGGTGGTGGTGTTGGTGGTGGTGGTGTTGGTGGTGGTGTTGTTGTTGGTGGTGGTGTTGTTGTTGTTGGTGTTATTGTTGGTGTTGTTATTATTATTGTTGTTGTTGTTGTTGTTGTTGGTTCTACTCACCACGATGTCTCCTCCGCGGACGAACTGCAGTCTGGGCTGGAAGACCAGGATGTCGGTGACGTAGACCAGGTCGCAGGTGTAGTCCATCAGCAGCCACAGGTGGAGGTTCTCGGGGGTCTGGTAGGGGAACGCCCAGCGGACGGGGATCAACCACATGTTCCAGTTCCACGCCGCCACGACACAGAAGAGCCAGAGGACGTAGATCAGGTCTGAGAGACGGGGACAGGAAGTCCACTTCGGGTCACAACAGGTACTTCTACTCATACGGGACCTTTTGAGGTACTTGTACTTTACTAGTATTTCCACTTCATACTACTTAATACTTTTACTCTACTACATCTTAGATAACATGTTGTACTTCTTATTACTTTATATGACAGATTAAGTTACTTCACAGATTCCGATCATTAATAAGTGATGATGTATTATTACAGATGAACACATTAATGAATCAATAAGATAACATCATTTATTCTGCATCATGAGTACTTTTACTTTAAGTACATTTAGATGCTGCTTCGTTTCTCAGTTTCATTTAGAAAGCAGGACTTTTACTTGTATTTCTACACTGTGGTATTAGTACTTTTACTTGTACTTCTACACTGTGGTATTAGTACTTTTACTTGTATTTCTATACTGTGGTATTAGTAATTTTACTTGTACTTCTACACTGTGGTATTAGTACTTCTACTGTGCAAAGAAAGAGTTTTCACATATTTAGAATCTCCATAATTGTTATGACAAGAATATTTGTTTATTATCAGATGATTAAAATGTCAGAAATATGAGGAAACTACCTTTTAATATTCATTTGTCCAGCTTTGAGACAGGAGACAAAGAAAAGACCTGATGTCCTCCAGAGAGCTACCTGAGGACAAGAGGAACTGATGTCCTCACACAGAGCTACCTGTGGACAAGAGGACCTGATGTCCTCCAGAGAGCTACCTGTGGACAAGAGGACCTGATGTCCTCCAGAGAGCTACCTGTGGACAAGAGGACCTGATGTCCTCCAGAGAGCTACCTGTGGACAAGAGGACCTGATCTGATGTCCTCCAGAGAGCTACCTGTGGACAAGAGGATCTGATGTCCTCACACAGAGCTACCTGTGGACAGGGAGGACCTGATGTCCTCACACAGAGCTACCTGTGGACAAGAGGACCTGATGTCCTCACACAGAGCTACCTGTGGACAAGAGGACCTGATGTCCTCACACAGAGCTACCTGTGGACAAGAGGACCTGATGTCCTCCAGAAAGCTACCTGTGGACAAGAGGACCTGATGTCCTCCAGAGAGCTACCTGTGCACAGGGAGGACAGATGGACAGACAAAGGTGGGAAGAGGGCTGTTGTTTACACAAGTGAATCATAAAAAGCTCAGATGAACATCAATAGAAACAAACGTCTGTCTCCAGAGTTCTGAGTTCTGAGTTCTGAGTTCTGAGTCGGCTCACCGGTGAACGGGTCAATGCTGGAAGGGAAGCGGTACTCCACCAGGACCCGGACCCAGGACGGCAGCGGGGGCAGGTGGGGGAGGGGGGGCAGTTTGACTGGACGACCCAACAGTTCAAAGGGGAGCAGAAACCCCTTCTCTTCCTCTTCCTCTTGCTCCTCCTCTTCCTCTGCTGGAGGGGCCTCATCTTTCTTCTCTTCGGGTGGAGGAGGTGGAGGAGGAGCTTTGCTCGGTGCTGCAGAAAAAATCAATACGATAAAGTTCTGTTTATTATTCAGAGGATTTTACAGAAAATTATGAGGCTGAATGTCTGAATGTGCACCGCTCTATTATTTCACTGTTTCAAGACAAAGACATGAAGACACGAAGACACGAAGACACGAAGACATGAAGACAAAGACATGAAGACACGAAGACATGAAGACATGGAGACATGAAGACATGAAGACAAAGACACGAGGACACGAAGACACAAGGACACGAAGACAAAGACATGAAGACATGAAGACAAAGACACGAAGACTTTTCATGATTGTGGGCGACTGTGGCTTAGTGGTGAGCAGGGTCGTCCTTCAATCAGAGGATCGGTGGTTCGATCCCAGACTCTGCTAGCCCATGTCCATGTGTCCTTGGGCAAGACACTTAACCCCAAATGTCTGCCGTAGCTGTGTCTCCGTTGTGTGAATGGTAGCTACTCCTGATGGTCAGGTGGCACCTTAGCCCCTCCCATCAGTGTATGAATAGGTGAATGATGTCATGTAGTGTTAAAGTGCTTTGAGTGGTCGGAAGACTAGAAAAGCACTGTCCAAGTCCAGGACATGAAGATGAAGACAACGACATGAAGACAAAGACAAGATGAAGACGACAACAACATGAGACACTTACAGGTTGAAGGACTCTCTTCCTCAGACTCGTCCGGGTCCACCAGCCGGTCTTTTTGCCGCTCCGTCCGACCTTTGAACAGCCTGACGAGCTCGCTCAGACGGTCCTGGACCACCACGCTTCCGACGCTGGCTGCTGACAGAGGACGCTTCCTGTGGGACAATAGCAGGACAGTAACCATGAGGGACGGAGGGGACTGACGTTGCGGACAAAGTGCGTCTGTGTAGTTTCTCTCACTCATCGTCTGCAGTCAGCAGGTCTCCCTGACTGGACCAGGTCTTCAAACCAGTTCTCAACAGTTCATCATCGTCCTCATCAGCAGACAGATCACCTGCAGCACTGAGAGGGACACGAAAGGAGGACATATGGACAAAAATATCAAAAGAACCACAGAAGGCCTGAAAACAGAGAGCTTTTCTTTTGCTTTTAACTCAACGTGGAAAGTGTTTTGATTCCTTGAAACAAGCACACAAAAAACACAAAGACAAAGACATAAACATGAAGAACTGAAGACGTGAAGAATAGAGACAGAAATATTCGGACAAGTCCACATCAACAAAGACGTAACCATCCATCCATCCAGCCATCCATTGGCTTATCCGCTTATCCGGGTTCGGGTCGCAGTGGCAGCAGGCCTAGCAGGCCGACCCAAGCTCCCCTCTCACCCGCAACATGTTCCAGCTCGTTCTGGGGGATCCCGAGGTGTTCCCAGGCCAGCTGGGAGATATAATCCATCCAGCGTGTCCTGGGTCTTCCCCGGGGCCTTCTACCAGTTGGGCGTGCCTGGAAAACCTCTACCAGGAGGCATCCTGATTAGATGCCCGAACCACCTCAGCTGACTCCTTTTGATACGAAGGAGTAGCGCCTCAACTCCAAGTTCCCGCCTGATGTCCGAGCTCCTTACCCTATCTCTAAGGCTGAGCCCGGCCACCCTACAGAGGAAACTCATCTCCTTACCTTATCTCTAAGGCTGAGCCCGTCCACCCTACAGAGAAAACTCATTTCAGCCGCTTGTATCCGAGACCTCGTTCTTTCGGTCACGACCCAGAGTTCGTGACAATAGGTGAGGGTTGGAATGTAGACCGCCCGGTAAATTGAGAGCTTCTCCTTCCGGCTCAACTCCTCTTCACCAGACGGTCTGGTGCAGCGCCTGTTTTACTGCTGCAGCCGCACCGATCCGTCGGTCGATCTCCCGCTCCACCTTACCCTCACTTGTGAACAAGACCCTGAGATACTTGAACTCCTTCGCTTGCGGTAGGCACTGTGTCCCCAACCGGAGGGAGCAATCCACGGGATTCCGGCACAGCACCATGGCCTCAGATTTGGAGGTGCTTACTCTCATCCCCGCCGCTTCACACTCGGCTGTAAATCGCCCCAGTGAATGCTGGAGGTCATGGTCCGAAAAGGCCAACAGGACCACATCATCTGCGAACAGCAGAGAGGCGATCCTGAGACCCCCGAACCCGACGTTCTCCCCCCGGCTGCGCCTAGATATCCTGTCCATGAAAGTCACGAACAGGACCGGTGATGAAGGGCAGCCCTGGCGGAGGCCAACACCCACCGCGAACGCGTCTGACTTATTGCCAAGAATACGAACACAGCTCCTACTGCGGTCGTACAGAGACCGGATGGCCCGTTGTAACGGGTCCGGCACCCCGTACTCCCGCAGCACCCCCCACAAAAAACCCAGAGGGACCCGGTCGAAGGCCTTCTCCAAGTCCACAAAACACATGTAGACTGGTTGGGCAAACTCCCAGAGCCCCTCCAGTAGTCTTGCGAGGGTAAAGAGCTGGTCCACTGTTCCACGACCGGGACGGAATCCGCACTGCTCCTCTTGAATCCGAGGTTCGACAATTGGTCAGAGCCTCCTTTCCAGCACCCTGGCATACGCTTTCCCTGGGAGAAGTGTGATACCCTGATAATTCGAGCACACTCTCCGGTCCCCCTTTTTGAACATGGGAACTACCAACCCAGTCTGCCAGTCCATGGGCACTGTTCCCGACCCCCATGCGAAATTGAAAAGGCGTATCAGCCAAGACAACCCAACAACCTCCAGTGCCTTCAGCATCTCAGGGCGGATCTCATCCACCCCCGGCGCCTTGCCACCAAGGAGCTTTTTGACTACCTTAGTGGCCTCTGTCAAGGATATGGATGCGACCCCCCCCCCCGAGTCTTCAGGTGCTGCCTCCTCTCTAGAGGACATGTTGGCCGGGTTTAGGAGTTCCTCAAAGTGCTCTTTCCACCGCACGACGATGTCCCCCGTCCGGGTCAGCAGTTCCCCCCCCGCCCCCCGTGCTGAGCACAGCCTGGGGTAAGCCCTGCTTTCCCTTCCTGAGCCGTCGGATGGTTTGCCAGAACTTCCTTGAGGCCAACCAAAAGTCCTTCTATATGGCCTCCCCGAACTCCTCCCATGCCAGAGTTTTAGCGTCTGCGACCACCACAGCTGCTTCAGGAGACCCCTGAGCCAACCAGGCCTGAAAGGCCTCCTTCTTCAGTTTGACGGCTTCCCTCACCCCCGGTGTCCACCACCGGGTTCTTGGGTTGCCGCCACGACCTTCTGACCACAGCTCCTAGCGGCCGCGTCCACAATAGAGGCTTTGAACATGGTCCACTTGGATTCCATGTCCCCAGACTCCATTGGGATGTGTGAGAAGTTCTTCCAGAGGTGGGAGTTGAAGACCTCCCGGACAGGATCCTCCTCCAGACGTTCCCAGTTCACCCTCACTACACATTTGGGCTTGCCGGGTCTTTCCAGCTGATTCCCCAGCCATCTGATCCAACTCACCACCTTGTGGTGATCAGTTGACAGCTCTGCTCCTCTCTTCACCCGAGTGTCCAAGACATACGGCCGCAGATCAGATGAAATGATTACAAAGTCGATCATTGATCTCCGGCCTCAGGTGTTCTGGTACCAGGTACACTTATGAGCCACCCTATGTTCGAACATGGTGTTCGTTATGGACAAACCGTGGCTAGCACAGAGGTCCAACAGCGAGACACCACTCGGGTTCAGATCGGGCAAGCCGTTCCTTCCAATCACCCCCCGCCAGGTTTCTCTGTCGTTGCCCACGTGAGTGTTGAAGTCTCCCAGGAGAACTATGGAGTCAGCAGGAGGCGCCCTTTCCAGGACCTCCCACCGACTCCAAGAAGGCCGGATACTCCGAACTGCTGTTCGGTGCATAGGCACAAACAACAGTCAGAGCCTTACTCCCTGCAACCCACAGGTACAGGGAGGCGACCCTCTCGTTCCCCGGGGAGAACTCCAACACGGCGGCGCTCAGCCGGGGGCTTGTGAGTATCCCCACTCCCACCCGGCGCCTCTCACCCTGGGCAACTCCAGAAAAGGACAGTGTCCAACCCTTCTCCAGGAGCTTGGTTCCAGAGCCAGTGCTGTGCGTGGAGGTGAGGCCAACTATATCTAGCTGGTACCGCTCCACCTCCCGCACCAGCTCCGGCTCTTTCCCCGCTAGCGAGGTGACGTTCCACGTCCCTAGATCTAGTCTATGCTGCCAGCGATCAGCTCGCCCAGGCCCCCTGCCCGGCCCGCCGCCCGGTCTACATACACAAGACGTAACCACAAAATAATAAAGACAAATGTGAGTGCAGCTGGGTCTTTTAAAATCCTGATATTCAGTGAATTTTTCAGGAGACATCCTGCTGTTTTAAAAAGTTAAATCAAAGCTTCATGTGTTAAAGCTGCATTCTCTCTCCTGACCACCAGGGGGTGACTCCTCTGGTTGTATAGAAGTCACATCTTCATGTGTTACCTGAGCTTTGACAGCGGGGCACTCAGAGTGCTGAACTCTGGGGTTGTGATGATTTTAGGGATGTTCAGGCCTTTTCCCAGCCCCATATCCTGATCCACATCCTGGTCCACATCCTGGTCCACGTCCTCCACCCTTAGCTCCGGAGCTCCACCCACAGCTCCACCACAGCTCCCTGAGGGACAGAGCAGAACACTGGTCGGAGGACAGGTGAGACACAGGACAGGAGACATCACACTTCAACCTGTTGACATGATTACTTCCTTTAGTATTATGATCAAAAACAAGATGGCAATGAAACCAAAAGGTTGGAAGTTAACAGGCATATTTAAAATCAAATATTTTATTATCTAAATATAAAAGAAAAGAGCAAGTGGCAAACAGCTAGCGACTGTTACAGCATATTTGATGTTCTGTATTCGGTTCATTCATAGCTAGCGGGCCTTTAATCTCTCTCTCTCTCTCTCTCTCTCTCTCTCTCTCTCTAGCGGGCCTTTAATCTCTCTCTCTCTCTCTCTCTCTCTCTCTCTCTCTCTATATATATATATATATATATACACGTGTGTATATATACATATATATATATATATATTAAAAATACAAGGAATTAATTTCTATCAAGTTTTCCTAATCCTTTCCAAATTATCTCCAAATAATTCAAATGATCTACAATTCATGAGCTTGTGTTTATTTAACGATCAGTTATGAAAAGTCATATTGCAGTTTTTGTAATAACCAGTTTCCAACCTGTCACTCGTCAACATGACCAACTCTCCCTCCAGACCTGAACCAGACCTGAACCAGACCTGAACCAGACCTTTTATTATTTTTTTTAATTTTTTTTTATTAAACCTTTATTTAACCAGATAAGTCCCATTGAGATTAAAAATCTCTTTTTGGAGGGAGACCTGGCCAAGACAGGCAGCAGCATAAGAAACACATAGTTACAGACAGAAAAAACACAGAACAAGACAAGTTAAAAGAAACTAAAAGTTAAAAGACAGTGACATTAATTAATTAATCCTGTTCTACCCTAGCCTATTTTTGAGGTCTCCGCACGAAAAAAGCATGCCCATACTAAAGTGAGTATAATTCTGCAACCACAAGGTCTATTGAATAATTTTGGTGTTATTAAAATGCTAATAACTGTGAGATTGTTTAAATAAAGTGTAAATATCAATATATATGTCACTGGTTAAAAGTAAATGAAGATAGAACACAGAAAAATCAAAAGATTTCAGGTTCGCCTATAAAAAAAAGCACTTTCAGGATGATCATCACTTTAGAATAATGCAGTTGCAGGTTTAAAACCATTTCATATCATAATACAATATGTGAACACTCTCTCTGCACAGTGTGACTTTGAATAAAGTGAAGCAGAAAACAACAAAAGAGTTTTTAGTACAGACAGGTCAGAAGAATCCTCTGAAAAGAGAAGAGCAAACAGGATATCCGGCCAACGTGTGATAGACAGCACTGTTTGGCCAATAAGAGTCAGTCAGGCATGCAGATGCTAATGTCATTGGGTGATAAGGTGGGTGCTTAGCATCCCCCCATATGTAAATTTTCAGTCACAAAGACCCCAGAACGATTTGTTTCAAAGCAGAGTGTTTCGTACGGGCCTTTTTCAGTGTAACACGACTGGGATCATAACAGGAAACACACTTACGATGGGTGAGTGTATAGTTTTTCATATTTTTCTGGTTTCATATTTGTCTGAGGCTGGTGCTATTTGGCTCACTGATCGCTGAGGCTGTGGTCTACAGGGGATTGACCGGTATGTGCGGAATCACTGTCTACTTGCCGTTCTTTAGCGTGGTCGCAAGCCTATGAAACTAACTCGAGCAAGGGAGACATATGCCGAGCAAGTCCAGTGGCTGGCGAGATATTAATATGAATATTTGGTTATGCTTTTGGTTGGTCTTGTTTCGTTGTGTTTGGAGCATGTATAAATGGTTTACATGAGCTTGTAGCCCGGATTGTTTCTGTTATTCTGATAGGCAACATCATTATATTTGTTCTTGATTAGTGTCTTCTCTCACAGGGGGAACCCCAAAGTTTTTAAAAAGGGGTACACTTTGGTCCCACCTGTGGGGCCGTCGGGTGGAACAGGTTGAAACATTTACATTTTTGGGAACCTGCCTCTATTTCTTTCATTTTATATTTAAAAGCAGTAATGATATCAGTTCTTTGAGTTTTAAATCATTCTGTAACATGTTCCATGATGAGGGTGCAGAGTACACAACCAGTGTAATTCAAGTTACACCTGAACCAGACCTGAACGCACCATGAGATTGGGACATGGTTGGAAACAGGTGTTAGTCTATTTGTTTAAACAGGTAGTTAGTCTGTTTGTTTAAACAGGTAATTAGTCTGTTTGTTTAAACAGGTAATTAGTCTGTTTGTTTAAACAGGTGTTAGTCTGTTTGTTTAAACAGGTGTTAGTCTGTTTGTTTAAACAGGTAATTAGTCTGTTTGTTTAAACAGGTAATTAGTCTGTTTGTTTAAACAGGTGTTAGTCTGTTTGTTTAAACAGGTAATTAGTCTGTTTGTTTAAACAGGTGTTAGTCTGTTTGTTTAAACATGTAATTAGTCTGTTTGTTTAAACAGGTGTTAGTCTGTTTGTTTAAACAGGTAATTAGTCTGTTTGTTTAAACAGGTGTTAGTCTGTTTGTTTAAACATGTAATTAGTCTGTTTGTTTAAACAGGTGTTAGTCTGTTTGTTTAAACAGGTAATTAGTCTGTTTGTTTAAACAGGTGTTAGTCTGTTTGTTTAAACAGGTGTTAGTCTGTTTGTTTAAACAGGTAATTAGTCTGTTTGTTTAAACAGGTAATTAGTCTGTTTGTTTAAACAGGTGTTAGTCTGTTTGTTTAAACAGGTGTTAGTCTGTTTGTTTAAACAGGTAATTAGTCTGTTTGTTTAAACAGGTAATTAGTCTGTTTGTTTAAACAGGTGTTAGTCTGTTTGTTTAAACAGGTAATTAGTCTGTTTGTTTAAACAGGTAATTAGTCTGTTTGTTTAAACAGGTGTTAGTCTGTTTGTTTAAACAGGTAATTAGTCTGTTTGTTTAAACAGGTGTTAGTCTGTTTGTTTAAACAGGTGTTAGTCTGTTTGTTTAAACAGGTAATTAGTCTGTTTGTTTAAACAGGTAATTAGTCTGTTTCTTTAAACAGGTAGTTAGTCTGTTTGTTGGCCCGCTGGACTGTGCAGCTCTTTCTAGTGATGTCTCAAAGGGAACATTGAACAGCAAATGAGCCAAGCACAGCGCAAACATCCACTTCCTGTTAGATCACCTGATGTGAGGTCAGCTGTCGGCTCACGGTGAAGCAGTGCATGATGCGAGAGAGGAGGAAGAGGATGTGGGAGGCTTGGGATGAAGGTGGCTTGTTTGGCACTTTAAAGGTTTGGATCTACAGGGGCCTAAAGGTTCTCTAGGGGTCTGCTGGAGGAGGGCGGGGTTAAGGCTGCTGAGGATGCTGGGAGTTGGAGTTCAGGTGTGTGAAGCGGCTGGCGAGGCTCATGCAGCACTGCGATAGCTCCTGGGTCAGCTGGGCCAGCTCCGGGGGGGCGCTCAGCTTGGGAGGAAGGAGGAAGTGGTCATGCAGCAGCTTCCGGCAGCTCTCCAGACACTCAGCAGCGCGCGGGAAGTGAAGCAGGAAGCTCTTTATCGGAGAACAAATGTCGGGAACTGGACGGAGAAACAGTCAAAGAGCAGATGAGAGTTCCTGCTGGAACCATTAGTTAATATGAGTAAGCTCTAAAATATAACGTAGAACCATTAGTTAATATGAGTAAGCTCTAAAATATAACGTAGAACCATTAGTTTATATGAGTAAGCTCTAAAATATAACGTAGAACCATTAGTTAATATGGTCAAAATATAAATAGTTTATATGCGTAAGCCTTGAGAACCATTAGTTAATATGAGTAAGCTCTAAATAGAACCATTAGTTAATATGAGTAAGCTCTAAATATAACGTAGAACCATTAGTTAATATGAGGAAGTTCTAAATATGACGTAGAACCATTAGTTAATATGAGGAAACTCTAAAATATAACGTAGAACCATTAGTTAATATGAGTAAGCTCTAAATATGACGTAGAACCATTAGTTAATATGAGGAAGCTCTAAATATAACGTAGAACCATTAGTTAATATGAGGAAGCTCTAAATATGACGTAGAACCATTAGTTAATATGAGGTAGCTCTAAAATATAATGTAAAACCATTAGTTAATATGAGGAAGCTCTAAATATGACGTAGAACCATTAGTTAATATGAGGAAGCTCTAAATATGACGTAGAACCATTAGTTAATATGAGGAAGCTCTGAATACACCGTAGAACCATTAGTTAATATGAGGAAGCTCTGAAATATAACTTAGAACCATTAGTTAATATGAAGAAGCTCTAAATATAACGTAGAACCATTAGTAACCACGAGGAAGCTCTAAATATACGTACAACCATTAGTAACTACGAGGAAGCTCTAAATATACGTAGAACCCTTAGTAACCACGAGGAAGCTCTAAATATACGTAGAACCCTTAGTAACCACGAGGAAGCTCTAAATATACGTAGAACCCTTAGTTACCACGAGGAGGCTCTAAATATACGTAGAACCCTTAGTGACCACGAGGAAGCTCTAAATATACGTAGAACCCTTAGTAACCACGAGGAAGCTCTAAATATACGTAGAACCCTTAGTAACCACGAGGAAGCTCTAAATATACGTAGAACCCTTAGTTACCACGGGGAGGCTCTAAATATACGTAGAACCCTTAGTGACCACGAGGAAGCTCTAAATATACGTAGAACCCTTAGTAACCACGAGGAAGCTCTAAATATACGTAGAACCCTTAGTAACCACGAGGAAGCTCTAAATATACGTAGAACCCTTAGTGACCACGAGGAAGCTCTAAATATACGTAGAACCCTTAGTAACCGTGAGGAAGCTCTAAATATAAGGTAGAACCCTTAGTAACCATAGTAACCATGTCCCGCGCTCTGTTTCAGTGAGGAGGCTCGTACACATAGATAGTTCATAGTAATAACATTGTTTTGATTATCACTTCATACGTTACAATGTTCACTAAACAGCTGCCGATGTAACTCATTGGTTTTGGAATTTGAATAAACTATTTACATCCTGGGTGTTGACTCTTGACCCCATGAGGTTCACCTATATTGTTTATTAGTTATGAAGCTGATTAGTTCTGTTAAAGTTATGTAATGTAATCATATTTGATACCTTCAGTTCTAGTAAAATGTATTTTTGTCGCATTGTTTGAGGTAAATCTAATTTCTACATGTAAATATATATGTAAATATAATCCTTCATGAATCTTGACTGCAACTATTCCCTTCATTTAAATACAGAAATGTGCAATAGATCCATATGTGAAGCTAATAAGAGACTTTGAGAGACGTAGACGAATGAAACCTGCAGGGCTGGAGCTGAAGTTGTGATTTCATATATTTAATGTTCATGTTGTATGTATACACGCTGTGTAACATATATTTAATATTCATGTTGTATGTATACATGTTGTGTAACATGTTTAATATTCATGTTGTATGTATACATGTTGTGTAACATATTTAATATTCATGTTGTATGTATATATGTATATATGTTGGGTAACAGATAGTTAATACTCATATTGTATGTTTATATGTTGTGTAACATATTTAATATTCATATTGTATGTATTGTGGAAGGAAAATATTTTATGTGTATGCTTAATAAATGTCCTACGCTTAGGAAAACTATGAAGCCGCATTAACACAGACAGACTCAGGAGATAAGGTACAGAGAAGAGAACCCAGTGAAGGGTTAGGGTTAGGCACGATGAGCTGACGCCTTAGGCTCGGCTGTTGTGGATATTATGGAGGGAAGCAGGGGAATATTATGGAGGGTAGCAGGGAATATTATGGAGGGTAGCAGGGGAATATTATGGAGGGTAGCAGGGAATATTATGGAGGGTAGCAGGGAATATTATGGAGGGTAGCAGGGGAATATTATGGAGGGTAGCAGGGAATATTATGGAGGGTAGCAGGAGAATATTATGGAGGGTAGCAGGAGAATATTATGGAGGGTAGCAGGAGAATATTATGGAGGGTAGCAGGAGAATATTATGGAGGGTAGCAGGAGAATATTATGGAGGGTAGCAGGGGAATATTATGGAGGGTAGCAGGGAATATTATGGAGGGTAGCAGGGGAATATTATGGAGGGTAGCAGGAAATATTATGGAGGGAAGCAGGGGAATATTATGGAGGGAAGCAGGGGAATATTATGGAGGGAAGCAGGGGAATATTATGGAGGGAAGCAGGGGAATATTATGGAGAGTAGCAGGGAATATTATGGAGGGAAGCAGGGGAATATTATGGAGGGTAGCAGGGGAACATTATGGAGGGAAGCAGGGGAATATTATGGAGGGTAGCAGGGAATATTATGGAGGGTAGCAGGGGAATATTATGGAGGGTAGCAGGGGAATATTATGGAGGGAAGCAGGGGAATATTATGGAGGGAAGCAGGGGAATATTATGGAGAGTAGCAGGGAATATTATGGAGGGAAGCAGGGGAATATTATGGAGGGTAGCAGGGGAACATTATGGAGGGTAGCAAGGGAATATTGTGGCGCGGGAAAGTACACATGGGAGGCAGACGGCGAAATAATCAGTTTCTATATTGCGATGGCGTCTACTGGGTAGCATGGCGTGCGTGAGGTATGAGGTCACCTGATACGAGGTCAAAATGGCCGGAGGGGGCGGGGTTAAGGGGTGGGACCGGGGGCTGAACCTGAATCAGAATGTGTCATTATAAAAACTATGTCAATCTGAATGTTCGTGGGTTGTACTTCCGGACAGCAACTCGAGTTATTTGTAATCTGTGCATTGCAAATAAATCTACGTGAATTGAACTTTGATCCAATCTCTGGTATTCTGTGGGTGGTCAATTACTGAGGTCCGTAAGTGAGTTCCTGTGGCGCCTCACTAGCAGTCAGATAGGAAATAGTTGTGAAGTTTATACAGAATCAGGTTTTAAGGAAATTAGCCTTCAACGAGCAGAATACACAATAAAAAAGAGAATAAATTCAGCCACGACAGTATACATGCTGTGTAACAGATATATAATATTCATATTGTATGTTTATATTTTGTGTAACATATATATAATATTTATATTGTATATATACATGTTGTGTAACATATATTTAATATTCATATAGTATGTATACATGTTGTGTAACAGATATATAATATTCATATTGTATGTATATAAGTATACATGTTGTGTAACATATATTTTATATTTATATTATATGTATACATGTTGTGGAACAGATATATAATATTCATATTGTATGTATATATATATGTATACATGTTGTGTAACATATATTTTATATTTATATTGTATGGATACATGTTGTGTAACATATATTTAATATTGTATGTATACATGTTGTGTAATTGATATATAATATTCATATTGTATGTATATAAGTTGTGTAACAGATAGATAATATTCACATTGTATGTCTATATGTATATATGTTGTGTAACATATATTTTATATTTATATTGTATGTATATATGTATTTATGTTGTGTAACATGTATTTCATATTTATATTGTATGTATATAAGTTGTGCGCTCACCTCCACATCCACCTTCTGCTGCATCGGCCTGAGAGAAGAAGAAAGAGAAAAACATATTTAAAATCTCTGCTCACCTTTTAATCACAATGAAGAAAATCTAATCCACACTTTGTCAATATTTAAACTGTTAAACTGTTATTTTATGAAGCTTCACGTTTAATTCTTTAACTATTATCAAACGTCTTCATGAGCAGAAGTTTGTTCAGTTGACGACTCGGAGAATTTGACGAAACTGATGAAGCTGAAGAAGCTGATGAAGCTGTTGAAGCTGAAGAAGCTGTTGAAACTGATGAATCTGAAGAAGCTGATGAAGCTGTTGAAACTGAAGAAGCTGTTGAAACTGATGAAGCTGATGAAACTGTTGAGGCTGATGAAGCTGATGATGAAGCTGAAGAAGCTGATGAAACTGATGAAGCTGTTGAAACTGATGAAGCTGTTGAAACTGATGAAGCTGAAGAAGCTGATGAAACTGATGAAGCTGTTGAAACTGATGAAGCTGTTGAAACTGATGAAGCTGAAGAAGCTGATGAAACTGATGAAGCTGTTGAAACTGATGAAGCTGTTGAAACTGATGAAGCTGAAGAAGCTGATGAAACTGATGAAGCTGTTGAAACTGATGAAGCTGTTGAAACTGATGAAGCTGAAGAAGCTGATGAAACTGATGAAGCTGTTGAAACTGATGAAGCTGTTGAAACTGATGAAGCTGAAGAAGCTGATGAAACTGAAGAAGCTGTTGAAACTGATGAAGCTGATGAAACTGTTGAAGCTGATGAAGCTGTTGAAACTGATGAAGCTGATGAAACTGAAGAAGCTGTTGAAACTGATAAAGCTGATGAAACTGTTGAAGCTGATGAAGCTGTTGAAGCTGTTGAAACAGATGAAGCTGATGAAACTGATGAAGCTGATAAAACTGATGAAGCTGATAAAACTGATGAAGCTGATGAAACTGATGAAGCTGATGAAACTGATGAAGCTGATGAAACTGTTGAAACTCTTGAAACTGATGAAGCTGTTGAAACTGTTGAAGCTGATGAAACTGATGAAGCTGTTGAAACTGTTGATGCTGATGAAACTGATAAAGCTGATGAAGCTGAAGAAGCTGACGAAGCTGATGAAACTGTTGAAGCTGATGAAGCTGTTGAAGCTGATGAAGCTGAAGAAGCTGATGAAACTCTTGAAGTTGATGAAACTGTTGAAGCTGATGAAGCTGAAGAAGCTGTTGAAGCTGAAGAAGCTGATGAAACTGATGAAGCTGATGAAACTGTTGAAGCTGATGAAACTCTTGAAACTGTTGAAGCTGATGAAGCTGATGAAGCTGTTGAAACTGTTGAAGCTGATGAAGCTGATGAAGCTGATGAAACTCTTGAAGCTGATGAAGCTGATGAAACTGATGAAGCTGATGAAGCTGTTGAAACTGATGAAGCTGATGAAACTGTTGAGGCTGATGAAGCTAATGAAACTGATGAAGCTGTTGAAACTGATGAAGCTGAAGAAGCTGATTAAACTGATGAAGCTGTTGAAACTGATGAAGCTGTTGAAACTGATGAAGCTGAAGAAGCTGATGAAACTGAAGAAGCTGTGGAAACTGATGAAGCTGATGAAGCTGTTGAAACTGATGAAGCTGATGAAACTGAAGAAGCTGTTGAAACTGATGAAGCTGATGAAACTGTTGAAGCTGATGAAGCTGTTGAAGCTGTTGAAACAGATGAAGCTGATGAAGCTGATGAAGCTGTTGAAGCTGAAGAAGCTGATGAAACTGATGAAGCTGATAAAACTGATGAAGCTGATGAAACTGATGAAGCTGATGAAGCTGTTGAAGCTGACGAAGTTGTTGAAGCTGATGAAGCTGATGAAGCTGATGAAACTGTTGAAACTCTTGAAACTGATGAAGCTGTTGAAACTGTTGAAGCTGATGAAGCTGATGAAACTGATGAAGCTGAAGAAGCTGACGAAGCTGATGAAACTGTTGAAGCTGATGAAGCTGACGAAGCTGATGAAACTGTTGAAGCTGATGAAGCTGAAGAAGCTGATGAAACTCTTGAAGTTGATGAAACTGTTGAAGCTGATGAAGCTGAAGAAGCTGTTGAAGCTGAAGAAGCTGATGAAACTGATGAAGCTGATGAAACTGATGAAGCTGATGAAACTGTTGAAGCTGATGAAACTCTTGAAACTTTTGAAGCTGATGAAGCTGATGAAGCTGTTGAAACTGTTGAAGCTGATGAAGCTGAAGAAGCTGATGAAACTCTTGAAGCTGATGAAGCTGATGAAGCTGTTGAAGCTGATGAAGCTGATGAAGCTGTTGAAACTGAAGAAGCTGATGAAACTGATGAAGCTGTTGAAACTGATGAAGCTGATGAAACTGTTGAAGCTGATGAAGCTGATGAAACTGATGAAACTGTTGAAGCTGATGAAGCTGTTGAAGCTGTTGAAGCTGATGAAACTGTTGAAGCTGATGAAGCTGAAGAAGCTGATGAAACTCTTGAAGTTGATGAAACTGATGAAGCTGAAGAAGCTGTTGAAGCTGAAGAAGCTGATGAAACTCTTGAAGCTGATGAAGCTGATGAAACTCTTGAAGCTGATGAAGCTGATGAAGCCGATGAAGCTGATGAAGCTGTTGAAACTGATGAAGCTGATGAAACTGTTGAAGCTGATGAAACTGATGAAACTGTTGAAGCTGATGAAGCTGATGAAGCTGTTGAAACTGTTGAAGCTGATGAAACTGTTGAAGCTGATGAAGCTGATGAAACTGATGAAGCTGATGAAGCTGATGAAACTGATGAAGCTGATGAAGCTGATGAAACTGGGAACAGTTCCCAGCAGTCAGACAGGAAACAAACCACCTGTTTATCTCCACCACTTTATTTAGAGGTAAAACCTGAGAACACCTGAAATGTTGCTAATAGTCTTTTATTGCAACTTGATGAGTCCAATGTTATTTAACTGCAAAAATAAATGAAAATAAGACCCAAAGTTGTAAAAATTAAACACGGAACAATATTTCGTCTTTGAGGATGAGATAAATTCATAATGAGGAGATAAAGACACTTATCAGAAAACACAACTCTGTCTCCTACAAAATTACATTAGAATACACGAGTATCGTCAGCCGCTTCACACGCCTGAACTCCAGAGAACATTTAGGCCCCTGTAGATCCAAACCTTTAAAGTGCCAATAAACAGCATTCTCAATTACAAAAGTATTTTCTGCCTGATTACAGCCACAGTTTTAAACATGTAACGTAAACAAAACAAAACAAAACCACAACTGAACTACTTGTTTAGGTTTAGTAAAACCTTGGTTTGTCACAATAGTTTAAGTTATGGATGTAAATTGACTGGGTTTCACAAAGAACATGAACACCGGTCTCCTGGATGAAAGTCCTGTATTTGCTGGACCCACCACCCAGACCACCTTCTTACATGGACTTAGCTTAGAAATGTATTTCTGATACATCAAACAAATGGCTGGAATTCCAGAGGCTCTGAGTTCATGATGTAAATGTTATATATCAGCTGGATGTAAAAAGACTGTTTCAATTTTCAATTCAATTCATTTTATTTTGTAGAGCACAAAATCAAAAATCACAAACTCTTCGCAGAGGGCTATACATTCTGTACACATACGACCTCCTCTGACCTTTGACCCTCACATTGGAACAGGAAAAACTCCCCAAAAAAACCCTTTAAGAGGAGGAAAAGGGAAGAAACCTTCAGGAGAGACAGAGGAGGATCCTCTATCAGGAGGACAGAGTACAGTAAAAGTATAATAGATGTCATGTGTACAGAATGACAGAGTACAATATATGTCATGTGTACATAATGACAGAGTACAATATATGTCATGTGTACATAATGACAGAGTACAATAGATGTCATGTGTACATAATGACAGAGTACAATAGATGTCATGTGTACATAATGACAGAGTACAATATAAGTACAATAGATGTCATGTGTACAGGATGACAGAGTACAATATATGTCATGTGTACATGATGACAGAGTACAATAGATGTCATGTGTACATAATGACAGAGTACAATAGATGTCACGTGTACATGATGACAGAGTACAATATATGTCATGTGTACATGATGACAGAGTACAATAGATGTCATGTGTACATGATGACAGAGTACAATAGATTCATGTGTACATATGACAGAGTAAATAGATATGTGTACATGATGACAGAGTACAATAGATGTCATGTGTACATAATGACAGAGTACAATAGATGTCATGTGTACATGATGACAGAGTACAATAGATGTCATGTGTACATAATGACAGAGTACAATAGATGTCATGTGTACATGATGACAGAGTACAATAGATGTCATGTGTACATAATGACAGAGTACAATAGATGTCATGTGTACATGATGATATGTTGAAGGAAAATATTTTATGTTTATGCTTAATAAATGTCTTACGCTTAGGATAACTATGAAGCCGCATTAACACATATATTAGGTTTATTAAGAGCACAATGTTCATAGTTTTATGTATCTGATATCACCCTATAACCCTAATCACTGACATAGTATTATAAGTTTCATACATGAACCAGATCTGTAAGCGACCCACATAGAGAACAGTGTTTAATTAGTCTGAGGAGATAAGCTTAGTAAGGGAGGGCACAGTGGAGACACAGGGAACTGTGTGTAAGAGAAGCCTGCAGATGGCTCTCTGATACAAGGCTCAGCTGGAGATAAGGTCACGTTGGCCTGAAACATTCTAGCGTGGGCCGGTAGAGATGGCGCCTTGGCCCCCAGCTGGTTAAGCGATTCAGACCCAAAGGGCTAGGGAAGGACTAGATATTATGACTAGTAGGGAAGGACTAGATATTATGACTAGTAGGGAAGGACTAGATATTATGACTAGTAGGGAAGGACTAGATATTATGACTAGTAGCGGTTAAAGGTTATGACGAGGGAAAATAAACATGAGGCAGACAGTGAAATAATCAGTTTCGGTATTGAGATGGCGTCAACTGGTCAAAATGGCGTGCGTGAGACATTAGGTCACCTGATACGAGGTCAAAATGGCCGCAGGGGGCTGGGTTAAGGGGTGGGACCGGGGGCTGAACCTGAATCAGAATGTGTCATTATAAAAACGATGTCAATCTGAATGTTCGTGGGTTGTACTTCCGGACAGCAACTCGGTTTATTTGTAATCTGTGCATTACAAATAAATCTACATGAATCTCTCTGGTATTCTGTGGGTGGTCAATTACTGAGGTCCGTAAGTGAGTTCCTGTGGCGCCTCACTAGCAGTCAGATAGTAAATAGTTGTACAGTTTATACAGAATTAGGTTTTAAGGAAGTTAGCCATCATCGAGCAGAATACGCAATAAACGGAAGAAATCCAGCCACAACAGTTGGCGAGCTAGCCAGGAGAGGGCATCGCGGGGACAAGGCCAAGCGAGGAGACCTTTGCTTCTCACAGACTGACCGATCTAAGACGGATGCGTCTAAGTAAAGGTAAGCAGAAAGCCACTGTCTAAAGTTTCTGCATCGGAGGTCTCAGTCTGTGAGGAGGAAGGGACGGCTGTGACGGTGGCACCCCCAAGGACGCCCTGATACCGTAAGAGAGATACGGCACTCAGTAATGTGTAATGTGCTTTAATTCTGATTTAACTGTGGCATAATTGTTGATAAAATAAACTAACATACTGTTTCTATTTCCATTCAGGAATAGTGTTTCTGGTACTACGTAATAGATTATAGGGTGTTTTGTAAATACGTAGGCCATAGTCGTGTTTAAAAGGTTAAGAGGCTCGTGGTTGATTACCGGGCGAAATTATACTTTGTGTGTGTATAATAAAATCATGGATAATAAAGAACTGACTGAGTGATTGAGAAGTGAGCGCGAGGCTGCGAGTGGTTGAAAGCTGAAGTGTGTTAAGCTGCTGCTACTGCTATCTTGATGTTGAAACGTATAATACTGTACAAACTGTGTTTGGCTTTAACCCCCACATATGCATGATAAACTGTCTGCTTGTTGAAATGAAGCTTTCTGTGAGTTATGGCCATTAACTTACGTGCCCGCTGACCTGTGTATGTTGCTCTAACGTGATTCTAACTAGATAATAAACTACATTTAGGCAGAGTGACAGGAAAATCCAGGAAATATATTTAAAAGTTATACTAAACCAATCATATTAATAAAATAAATAAGAGATAAATCTGGAGATAAAGAGGTAGATTAAAAGAGGACAATAGAAGTGCCGCTGGGAACTTTTACGTATTAAGGTATATCCATATATATATATATATATATATATATATATATATATATATATAAAATACAACGAGTATTGTGTGCATCGATTTGCTGGTGGCACTGGTACGTGCGTTATAAGATAATTAACATAATAAAGAATAAAGGAATAATATGTTGTCGATCCCATAAGAGATAAATAAATACAGAGTTTAAACCGTGTTTTCAGAAAACCTAAACAGAAATAAAGAAATAAAAGAAGAGAAAGATAAAATAAACAAATAGGCAAAGAGGGGATAAAGGAATACTAGTAAAGACTGTAAAAATAAGACCTTAGAGAGAGATATCAAATACATGAGGAACTTATATTAAATAAATAAATAAATAACGTGATAAAGAGAAGTGATTACATTAAATAACTGAGCGAAAGCGCTTGAGATTGTTGACTCTGAGGTGACGTTGTGTGAGGTCAGGCCGGGTGTGTTGGTCAAGGCTGTGTGCGGTCAAACGCTGGTGTGAGACGGAGGAAGCATTTCCTTTGATATTTAATTTTGGCAAATGAGTTGTGTATTTTCCTCATAGAGGGGGGAAAATAAAAACATGAGAAACGATATATGGTTCAAAGCTTCTTGTCTGATAAGAGACACGGAGGGAGAAAAGAAAAAGGAGAGGAGTATAGTCAGAGCTACAGCGCTCTCTCTCTCCTCTTTTCTTGGTTTAAAATAATTGTAATTAACGTGAAAATTATATTTACATAAAAAGAGAAGAAATAAAAGGTGATACCAAAACTAATTATATATGGGGATTATTGGGCGTTGGGCGCTCACTGAAAAGTGGTAAAATTAAAATAAGATTGTTGTGTGTGTGTGAAATTGAGAGAACTGCGTGCACTTTTGGGTGTGACAGGTCGTTCTGCTGCGGTGAATCCGGTGGATTAAGAGACAGACTCTGAGGGATTTGTTATTGACATATCAGGAAGGTGTGATAGCCATTCTATTGATTTAAGTTATCAGGTTGTCTACTCCATATATATATATATATATTAAATAAAGTGAACTTAGTGTTAGGCCTTGTAAAGACATACGTGTCCCTTATCATAAAATAAAACCTACGTCTGGTGGGTAGTGAGCATAAATATATTTTGAGTTGGATAAGTGCCGTCCACGAGCGCATCCACTACAGTTAGAATAAGAGGATGGAGGGGCTAACTCCATTGTTCCAGGAGCTCATCCACTACAGTTAGAATAAGAGGATGGAGGGGCTAACTCCGTTGTTCCAGGAGCTCATCCACTACAGTTAGAATAAGAGGATGGAGGGGCTAACTCCGTTGTTCCAGGACGGACAAAAACACAGAATGCCGGCTGTGTAAGAAGACCGAAGGTCAGAGGCATGTTTTGAACTCTTGGACAAACACGTCCATGAGACAAAAGAAAACTCCCTAATGAACCCTATCAGCAGGTCACAAAGGTCAGAGCCTGAGATCCCGGAGGGGGGTGTCACGCCCCCTCCTTACAAACACGAGACCAAAGGCGGAAACATGTATCCCGTCATTCAGTCCTCCAGGGGGGAGTACTTCCGGCCTCCATCGAGCCCGCCCCCAAAGGAAAGCACCTCCCAGCCACCTAGGTGTTCACCTGGTGGACAATCAGAGGTACTACACCCACAACCTGCTCAAGCCCCACCAGCTGCAACTGCCCCTGCTGGCAAGAGTGATATGACTGCAATACCACCAGCAACATGGAACACAGTTTGTGTGCAACCACTGCCCATCGGGCCGATGACATTCAAAATAATGACTATTCCTGCTGCTATTCCCGAAGGACACCTTGGGTCACCGAATAATATGTAGGGCCTCAACAGGACAAGTGCTCATCCAACTCAAACCAAATGCCAACCCTCCGAAAAAACGACAATAGCCTCTGTCTTAAGAACAGACGTCAGGCATAAGAGAAACCATTTCCGGTCTGCTCAAAGCAGGAGTGTTAGAACCAAATAGTAGTCTGTGTAATACTCCTCTTTATCCGGTGTGAACCAGACTCCATGGCAGTCCTGGAGCATCTGGCCAAGGGGGGACACAAAGTCAGTAAAAGTAAACTTCAGGTCAGTTAAACAAAGGTTAAATATCTTGGACGGGAACTAGAGGGTCCTACTCGATCCATCACAGCAGAACATCTCGAGGTGATTTCTGAATCTCCACGACCCACAAGGATCAAACAGAGACGGTCCTTTTTAGGAATGGCGGGCTACAGCCGGTCGTAGATTTCAGATTATGCTCTCAAGTCGCAACCTTTTCGAAATTTGATTAAATCGGCCGTTCAGAACAAAACTATTCACCTGCAATGGTCAGACATTGCAGAGAACGCGTGTGTAGACTTGAAAATGTATCTCATCAGTGGACCGGCCTTGACGAACCCTGACTACTCGAAACCTTTTCAGCAGTTATGGCTTAACGGGTGCCTCTAGGGATCCTGCGTCTGGGGTGTTTAGGTCTCATACTGGTTTGTTGGTCGCACCGGTTTCACTCCTTCCTCAGTTGTATTTGGTGGCTCATGGGGTTTCCCATGTAGCCAGGGGGGAGGTGATGAAGGTACTGCAGGCCACCTGGTGCTCCCCATACATGTTGCCCACCGTCAACAATTTCTTTTTGCAGTTTGCACAGAACATAACATCAGAAAGTCGCACATTGCTCCGATAGGCCATATTCCAGCTCCAGATGGCCAATTCAGGCATATTGTTATTGATTTCATTGATATGATCAGACCAGTGAACAGGAAACGATATGTGTTGGTGGTGATTGATAGATTCAGCAGGTGGGTGGAAGCCTGCCCAGCAGCCAAAGCTGATGCTATGACTGTAGCTAAGTTCCTAATCAGAGAAGTCATTCCAAGGTTCGGGATCCCGAACGAGATAAGCTCTGACAATGACACTCACTTTGACAATGCGATAGTGAAAAAGACATGTCAGTTATTGAGGATCAAGCAGAGATAACTTGACAAAAAGGGAATAATAATAATAATATAAAATGATTTAATTTAATATGTAGGTTCACTAAATTAGCTAAAGCAGAGATTAGGTTGTGTGTACCATCCCCAATCCCAGGGATTGGTAGAAAGAGCTAATGGTACGCTAAAAGCAAAACTAGCCCAAATCTGCAGGGAAACTAAAATGGACTGGCTGACTGCTTTGTCGCTTGCACTAATGAGCATGAGAATGCAAACTAACCGCACCACTTGTTTTAATGTTTAAATGAATGTTCTTAATTGTTTTTAAATCTTCTTTTCTGTTGCATTATGTTTTGATGCTTAATGGTTTTATGTGAAGCACTTTGAATTGCCTTGTTGAAGATGTGCTATGCAAATAAACTTGCCTTGCCTTGCCTTGCATGAGATGCTAACAGGATGTAATAGCCATATTAGACCAAAAGGGAGGAGCTAAAGATAACATTGACCAAAAATAATGCCAAGTTTATCAGGGTTGTATTAAAGAACCCCCAATCGCAATGTATACCATGTAACCTTATATAATCTCGCTTGCATTGATTATCAGGTCTATCAGCCTGGAGAAAAACAGCATATTCTGCCATTGACTAGTCAGTTGCTCTAAGTGACGAAGTAGAAGATAACCCTTATAACAGGGGATTCTTTTCTTATATACGTGTATGATGAAATGTTAGTTGGTAACTAGATATAAGTAGTAGCACCCCCACTGTCCGCATCCCCAAGAAGACCGACTCACAGCAGCTCATGCATCATCAAAAAGGTGCTAGTAACCTTATGCATGAGTGGTTCCCTGCTGTGCGTAAAGTACATGAACCAGAAGATTCGGAGGATAAAACATTTTTTCTGAGTGACTTCAGTCACTCAAGGGAGGAATGTTGAAGGAAAATATTTTATGTTTATGCTTAATAAATATCTTACGCTTAGGATAACTATGATAACTATTTATGTATCTGATAATCACTGACATAGTATTATAAGTTACATACATGAACCAGATCTGTAAGCGACCCACATAGAGAACAGTGTTTAATTAGTCTGAGGAGATAAGCTTAGTAAGGGAGGGCACAGTGGAGACACAGGGAACTGTGTGTAAGAGAAGCCTGCAGACGGCTCTCTGATACAAGGCTCAGCTGGAGATAAGGTCACGTTGGCCTGAAACATTCTAGCGTGGGCCGGTAGAGATGGCGCCTTGGCCCCCAGCTGGTTAAGCGATTCAGACCCAGAGGGCTAGGGAAGGACTAGATATTATGACTAGTAGCGGTTGAAGGTTATGACGAGGGAAAATAAACATGAGGCAGACAGTGAAATAATCAGTTTCGGTATTGAGATGGCGTCAACTGGTTAAAATGGCGTGCGTGAGACATTAGGTCACCTAATACGAGGTCAAAATGGCCGCAAGGGGCGGGGTTAAGGGGCGGGGCTAAGGGGTGGGACCGGGGGCTGAACCTGAATCAGAATGTGTCATTATAAAAACTATGTCAATCTGAATGTTCGTGGGTTGTACTTCTGGACAGCAACTCGGTTTATTTGTAACCTGCGCATTGCAAATAAATCTACGTGGGAATATTATGGAGGGTAGCAGGGAATATTATGGAGGGTAGCAGGGGAATATTATGGAGGGAAGCAGGGGAATATTATGGAGGGAAGCAGGGGAATATTATGGAGGGTAGCAGGGAATATTATGGAGGGAAGCAGGGGAATATTATGGAGGGTAGCAGGGGAATATTATGGAGGGAAGCAGGGGAATATTATGGAGGGTAGCAGGAGAATATTGTGGCGCGGGAAAGTAAACATGGGAGGCAGACGGCGAAATAATCAGTTTCTATATTGCGATGGCGTCTACTGGGTAGCATGGCGTGCGTGAGGTATGAGGTCACCTGATACGAGGTCAAAATGGCCGGAGGGGGCGGGGTTAAGGGGTGGGACCGGGGGCTGAACCTGAATCAGAATGTGTCATTATAAAAACTATGTCAATCTGAATGTTCGTGGGTTGTACTTCCGGACAGCAACGAGTTATTTGTAATCTGTGCATTGCAAATAAATCTACGTGAATTGAACTTTGATCCAATCTCTCTGGTATTCTGTGGGTGGTCAATTACTGAGGTCCGTAAGTGAGTTCCTGTGGCGCCTCACTAGCAGTCAGATAGGAAATAGTTGTGAAGTTTATACAGAATTAGGTTTTAAGGAAATTAGCCATCATTGAGCAGAATACGCAATAAACGGAAGAAATTCAGCCACAACAGAGTACAATAGATATCATGTGTACAGGATGACAGAGTACAATAGAGGTCATGTGTACATAATGACAGAGCACAATAGATGTCATGTGTACATAATGACAGAGTACAATAGATGTCATGTGTACATGATGACAGAGTACAATAGATGTCATGTGTACATGATGACAGAGTACAATAGATGTCATGTGTACATGATGACGGAGTACAATAGATGTCATGTGTATATGATGACGGAGTACAATAGATGTCATGTGTACATGATGACAGAGTACAATAGATGTCATGTGTACATGATGATAGAGTACAATAGATGTCATGTGTACAGGATGACAGAGTACAATAGATGTCATGTGTACATGATGACAGAGTACAATAGATGTCATGTGTACATGATGACAGAGTACTGTCATGTGTACATGATGACAGAGTACAATAGATGTCATGTGTACATGATGACAGAGTACAATAGATGTCATGTGTACATGATGACAGAGTACAATAGATGTCATGTGTACATGATGACGGAGTACAATAGATGTCATGTGTATATGATGACGGAGTACAATAGATGTCATGTGTACATGATGACAGAGTACAATAGATGTCATGTGTACATGATGACAGAGTACAATAGATGTCATGTGTACATGATGACAGAGTACTGTCATGTGTACATGATGACAGAGTACAATAGATGTCATGTGTACATGATGACAGAGTACAATAGATGTCATGGGTACATGATGACAGAGTACTGTCATGTGTACATGATGACAGAGTACAATAGATGTCATGTGTACATGATGACAGAGTACAATAGATGTCATGTGTACATGATGACAGAGTACAATAGATGTCATGGGTACATATTGAACATAACAGAGCTACAACACGTTCACCTGGTCTGGTGGGGCTATTGGAGCTTGTGACTCGGGCTGTTGGCTGATGGTTTGGGAGTCTGGACTCTCCAGGTCTCTCTTCTCCGATGCTGGCTCCACATGTGTTGATGAAGAGGCATCAGCCGGACAGACGTCCATCAGGCTCCTGGAGAAGAAGGGCAAAGGTCATGGATGACTGAAGAGCAGAATAAATCTGAGAAACTGAAAACCGATCCTTCCACTGGGGTCCTTGGTGTAACTGTTATGATGGTTTCACATACAGTTTGGGTAAAAGAACATTTAGAGACCATGAAGGCAAATATACAACACTCAGTTTGCATATCTGAGATGGTCAGTGCTCTGGTCTTCAGGTGGACCTTTGTTTCTTGACCTTGCCTCAACAATGACTCCAGAAAGACTCTGAGGGCCTGATGACAACGAGGAGGTAAGAACTTCACCAACATCGTACATCATCTGGTAACTATGAATGAAAGCTTTAATGCCACTCCATGTAGAGGTCAATACATTTCATTAGATGAGTGAAAATGGTCATGTCTCGTCCTGTCTCCTAAGTTATATTTCTTATCCTGTGTCGTAACAGATAAGGTTGACCTGCCAGATCAAACGATTACCAAAGTCCATACCATTCATCCCCTGGGGGTCATGAATATTCATACCAAATTGATCCCGTACTATTCAAGCTATTTTCACTGTGGACCAAAGTGGTGGACCAACTGGACCACCGACTGAGATGGACCTTCCTGACTAGAACTAAAAGAAAGCCAGTACTGTGGTGGACCCAGGACCTTCTCACTAATGTGAGAATGTGTAAATGTATGAAAACCAGCAGAGTAAATCATCATCATCATCATCATCATCATCATCATCATCATCATCAACACTAGTGTTCCAGAGGGGTTTTAATACATGAACAGTGAACTGAAGAGGATGTCTGCTATGTGAGGGTACTATAACAAAGTCAGGGAGTGTATCTTTAAAGTGGCTATAATCAATATTTTTGTAACTGCAGTGTATCAAATAATAATTTAAAAACAGATTCACCCCTTTATAGGACTTTTATAGTAAGTTTCACTTATTGTTTATCTGTTCAACCTCAACTTTACTGGATACAGGATTCACCCAAACATTCAACATTCAGTCTGGTGACTGAGCTCTTTTACTAAATTGCAACCTACCTTTTGAGGTCTGCCCTGATTCATAGAGGAAAAGTTGGCAAAAAACAATGTAACCAGGAGACAGTGTGGTCAGAAAGATACATAAAGAAACTATTTAGAACCAAAGCCCTCGTTCCTAGCTAACCTGGAGCTAAGAAAGCTAAGCTAAGATAAATGGACAACACGTGAGCCAGCCAGGTTCTGAGTGCCTATTAGAACCTGGAATCAGACCATTGCACTTGGGTTGACTCTGGCGTGTCATTCTTTAAGAGTCTTCAGGGTACAGCCGGTCTTTAGAACCCTGATTAGGGAACATAACGTGTGTTTCAGTGGTAGCACAGGTGTCCTCCTCCCTGGCCACGCCCATCCCCCTGCATCCACCTGGTCACAGAGGTTGTTTAAGGGTCAGTGTGTTGTAGGTCGGCCCTGACATGCCTGAGATCCTCCACAGGGAGATCCCTCCACAGGGAGATCCCAGAAGCATTCTGATCATGCATGGACCACTTCAACAATTTCAGTCCTTGATTTCATTATTTCTGTCACGACCCAGAACTCATAACCATAGGTGGAGGTTCGGACATAGATTTGACTGATAAATCAACAACATCACCTTCAGTCACAACTCCGTTTTCACACTCTGGAGGATGAGGCAGAGTTATAGAGCCCTGCCCACCTCTTTGGCTGACGTCCCTGAGGCAGACACAAAGGTCAGCAGTAGCAAGGGGCCAAGAGGAGATGGTATTAAATACTAAAGGCTCCACAACCTGGTAGAGGGCCCTGGTGGACATCCTGTGGGCTGGTACACCACTGGTTGATAAGTAGCACTTTTAAAGGGGACTTAAAGGTCTGCACTGCCCTGTCAGGAACGTTTATTCTAGGAGTTAGAAAGGACTATCATCCTTTGTGATTTTCATGGACAGAATCTCTATGTGCAGCAGAGGAATGGAGTAAGTCCAGTTCAGACAGACTATATTAGAAACCAGGACTTCAGCTGGCTCTCAAGAGCCATGAGAAGTAAAACGCTTAGTAGATCTTAGTAGAGCTTAGTGCAACCCATACCAAAATATAACAATATCTTTCTCACAGAATTCCACAAGAGGATCACATAATATAATTATATTAAATACATAACTTGGTGAAGGTGTACTGAAAAATCTGATTAAAATCATAGAAAGTATTGGAGCATATTACAGGGGCAAGCCTTTATGTATTTATGGCTGAGCTTACTTAATGGGCTTTTTCTCGCCCCAAAACAGCGGTCTTGATATTTTTCTGTTACTTTATTTCCTCAGGAGTTCTATTGTCTGTCTTCACTCTCCTGCAGGTTGCTCAGCCTGAATGGGTGCAATAAGGGACAAACCAGATGGAGAGCCTACAGGGGGCGGTACCCGAGTCAGGTGAGAGTGTTTGTAAAACAAAAGAGCGAATGGAGGCTCAACTCTAACTTTGCAGCAGAGGGCGCTCAAACACTGGAAGTGCTGAATGAAGTACAGTCAGAGTAACAGCCAGCGTCGGTGAGAGTACAAGCACTTTCATTTCACAATTGGTCACTTTGTCTGTAATTCTGTAATATTTTACAGGTTGGTCTCAAAAGCTGTTTGACTTCAGCTGTGGAGATGAGGAGAGGCGGTCCAGATCAGGTCCAGACTGAAACTCACTATATATTCTGGACCATGAAGCACCTTGAAGATGGTGCTCTTCTAGGTAACGTGAGTCCCTGTAATACTGCAGGAAACCCTCTCTCTAAGGTAAATGAGAACATTAACAATAGTCCAACCTCAAACCCACAGCATCAACACCTCCCGGTCAGAGGAGGAGATAGATGTCTCTTCCCTCTGGGATCCAGTACAGGGAGAAAGGTGGATGCCAAATGAAAGTACAACACATCATTAAGTGTGTTAGTAAGCTGCTCCACCAAAAGCAGAACCGATCAGCGTGTCGAAGTCATCCTCAGTCAACAGGGTGCTCTGTGCTCCATGAGGATGGACTTACTCCGGATCGTCCTCGTTCTCCTCCTCCAGGATGTTGGGCAGTCTGTTGAGGACAAACAGCAGGACAGTGTCTCGGGTCAGGTCGGGCACGTGTGGTATCGAGTGTAGAAGCACTCTCAGCTTTTCTTTAAGAGGAGCTAATCAGCCAGTATCAAAGAGACACTTGAGCTGTTTCTGTCTCATTAGTTCCTGAAAGCTGACGGTTGGTAGAAGCAGGGTTATGGATATGTATACATGAGTACGTGCTGTGTGTATTTCTGTGACTTACTGCTCGTTGGACTCTGGCAGTGTTTCTATGACGATCTTAGCCGAGTGCTCCACCTCGAGCTGTCGGACTGCCTCCTCCGCTGCCTTCCTGGCCATCTCCTCTGCGACGCGGGCCGCCTCCAGACGGTCCTGCTGCAGTCTGTACACAGGGAGGAGCTCAGAGACACACAGCATTCAACATTACACTTTTAAATGTAGAGTCTGAACAAAACAAAGACAAAGCCCTGCTAGTGACCTATAATAAGAAAGGCTAAACAAAGAGTGGTCAGTAACCTGTCCTCCATGTGAGCCAGGACCTCCTCTCCAGCCTCCGTCTTGATGCTGTCCATCTGTGGAGAACATTGGTCCACGTTGGTCACCTCTGCATCTCCTGTCTGCAACCAACCATTATCGCCATGGTAACCTATATCATGATACCTACATGGTACCATAGCACTTAGACCTGTACCCTCTAAAGTACCATGGTACTCAACCCGGTACTCTCTAAAGTACCATGGTACTCATCCCGGTACTCTCTAAAGTACCATGGTACTCATCCCGGTGATCTCTACAGTACCATGGTACTCAACCCGGTACTCTCTAAAGTACCATGGTACTCAACCCGTTACTCTCTAAAGTACCATGGTACTCATCCCGGTAGTCTCTACAGTACCGTAGTACTCAACCCGGTACTCTCTACAGTACCATGGTACTCATCCCGGTAGTCTCTACAGTACCATGGTACTCATTCCGGTACTCTTTAAAGTACCATGGTACTTATCCTGGTACCATCCAAAGTACTCATCCTGGTACCATCCAAAGTACCATGGGAGTTTCCTTAGTGCCCTCCAACAAACACAGATCTCACTCAGCAGACCGCTGTTTGTTCTTTGTGTAAACGAGAAGTCACCGTTGATTTATTTACCATGTAACTTGTGTACTTCTGTAACTGCACTTATGTAGATATTTCAACCCAAACGATTTCTTTTCTTAAACCAAACTAAGTCATTTTGTTGCATAAACCTAACTGAGATGTTTCACGTGAAGACAGATGTTTTTTTATAAGACTGAAATCATGTAATGAGCAGAAATTGACACGTGTGGACTTTTGTAGGAACATGCATGAAAAATGAGAAGTACATTTTCGTAGGATATACGAACCACTGTATGATGATACGTTGACTTTAAACAAATCACGCATTTTATTTAGGCCTTTACAACAGAATCCAATCGTGCAGTAGCTAGCTACTTGCGTTAGCTTGTTGTAGCAGCCCTAAAAGACCCATGTAGCAGCTGAAGTACCACAGTACCCTTCAAAGTATGGCCTGCCCTGGTATTACCGTGGTACTATTCTTAGTTTCATGGACCTAATCTGGTACTACCGTGGTACTATTCTTAGTTTCATGGACCTACTCTGTTACTACCGTGGTACTATTCTTAGTTTCATGGACCTACTCTGGTACTACCGTGGTGCTATTGATAGTTTCATGGACCTACTCTGGTACTACCGTGGTACTATTGATAGTTTCATGGACCTACTCTGGTACTACCGTAGTGCTATTGATAGTTTCATGGACATACTGTGGTACTACCGTGGTACTATTCTTCGTTTCATGGACCTACTCTGGTACTACCACAGTACCTTTCTAATTACTCTGTTTAACAGTATAACATGCATGCTAACAACTTCTGGATATAAACATGGTACCATGAGCTTGTTGTCATGTTTATATCCGTCTTATGCTGAGAGTAGAAAGCTCAGAGTGTTAATGCTCAGAGTATTAATGCTCAGAGTAGAATGCTCAGAGTAGAATGCTCAGAGTATTAATGCTCAGAATATTAATGCTCAGAGTAGAATGCTTAGAGTAGAATGCTCAGAGCAGAATGCTCAGAGTATTAATGCTCAGAGTATTAATGATCAGAGTAGAATGCTCAGAGTAGAACGCTCAGAGTAGAATGCTCAGAGTATTAATGCTCAGAGTAGAATGCTCGGCGTAGAATGCTCAGAGTAGAATGCTCAGAATGTCTCACCAGATCCTCTTTCTTCTGTGACTCATCGCTAACCTCCTTCTGCTTGGCCTCTTTGTCCTCGTCCTGTCCCATGTCCTCCAGCACCAGGTCCGTCTTCTTCTGTACGATGTTTACTGAATGCCACATGGCAGAAGAGCAGGGCTGAGCATTATCTGTATATATATATATATATATATATACACACATATATGTGTGTCTTGCATACATAACCATCACTGAAAATTAAAAATTCATGTCACAGATAAAAGAAAGAATGTTGTCTATTTTCTGGGGTAAATGAGAATCTGATTCAATATCTTTTGTTTAAAGAATTCATTAATTAATCTGATTTGAATCATAAGAGATAAATGAAAATGAACATTAGTAAAAATCAATATAACAAACACTAGAAGTTTACATTACATGCTTACAGGATATAAATGACCGGTTTGGACATTTAATAAATGTTTGATAGACTCATTGATTGATTGATTAATTGATTGATTGATTGATTGATTGATTCCTATTCCCTGCACATTCAGGTTTACAAACCAACACAACAAAAACACTCATAAATGCACCAATTTTCCCCCCAATTTCTTTATTTTCATAAACATACTGCAAAATGATTTAGTGAGTTGCGATGTGCATACTTAATTAGCTGCCTTTATATCATCAGCAAAAGCCTTTTAAATAGCTACTATTGTCAGTCTAGATTCCAGATCTGCCCCTAATAGCTCATGTGAGTGTGAAGAAGCACCAACAGCCTGTCCTGAGGTTACTTTGTAGTATTGGACAGGCAATAAAGACTTGCTGGTATGTCATAAGCCATTCTGTGAGATACAGGGATTTAGATTTAGACATCTGTATGTTCATCTTCAGCAAAACCATAGAGACTAGTGGGGAAAACTAATTGATGTATCGCATACAATCATCTTCCTGATCTACACATGTTCAAATATGTGTAGAAACAAAAAATGTAGATTTCCTCCCTTTAGTTTCCTCAGTAGTGTTTGGTAAAGAGAAGCTCATTTGTTCATTAAACAGATTGAAAGTGTAGAAAGCTGTGTAGAGCAGTCTGTCCTTCATCAGTGTCAGTGTGAACGACTCTGTCCTGCTCTTCCTTCTCCTTTTATTTTAAGGGGCTCTTGCCGCCTTTCCCCCCTGAAACAGAAGGAGAAGAGCAGCGCGGTTAGAGTCCGCTCATCACTGACACCAACCTGCCAATCACTACACTGGATCACAGCCCATCAATCTACCGACCAATCACTACACTGGTTCAACGCCCTTCAAGCTACCGACCAATCACTACACTGGTTCACAGCCCATCAATCTACCGACCAATCACTACACTGGTTCAATGCCCTTCAATCTACCGACCAATCACTACACTGGATCACAGCCCATCAATCTACCGACCAATCAATATGCTGAATCACAGCCCATCAATTTACCGACCAATCACTACACTGGTTCAACGCCCTTCAATCTACCGACCAATCACTACACTGGATCACAGCCCATCAATCTACCGACCAATCAATACGCTGGATCACAGCCCATCAATCTACCGACCAATCAATATACTGGATCACAGCCCATCAAGCTAGTACACTTCTACATCACAGCGGCAAGGTGAGAAACGTTGAATTCTAAATATGGTTTAAATAAGTTTCCACACTGGTTGAAGTTAAAGAAAGACAAATGAATTTCAGTCATGTTTGTCAATTCACAGTGTTGCTAACCAAAAGTTTGATGAATCCAAAATGTTCATATAATAACGACGCTACTCCAAGTTGTTCTTCTGCCTTTCTAAACATTGTCCTGCTGTGTCTGCAGCATCTCTTTATTACCTGCATATTATATTTGTATCCTAACAAAAGCCAGCTGCACACAACTCTGCGGAATTACATTTAGTTTTCGAATTCATTTTAGTCTCTAAAATACCCAGAAATCAGAGCAATGTGATGCTGATTCTGGGTTCTGTGTTAGTTACCGATATGAAATGTGTACTTACTGTTCTGCACCTCGTCACTGCCGGCGTCCTGAGGAGGAGAACAAACAGGATGAGGACCAGTTGGTCTTCTGTCCTCAAAGGATTCATACATAGGAATCATATTCAGACTCACCTGCTTCTGGACCGGCTGAGGCAACATGCTGACGATCCATCCCATCATACTGTCAACACAACAGAGACGCACCAGACCACATCAGACCCCATCAGACCCCATCAGACCCGATCAGACCACATCAGACCCCATCAGACCACATGTACTCAAACATTTATCCTCAACTTAAATCATCTCACACTTCCACATTTTGTACAGTGTTACAAATAATTAGCCAACGTTATGCTGTTTAGCTAATCTGAGGTTATGAGAGTTCTTTCTATGTTTCTACCAGAGTATTTATATTTCATACGCCAGAGTATTTATATTTCATATGCCAGAGTATTTATATTTCATACGCCAGAGTATTTATATTTCATAGGCCAGAGTATTTATATTTCATAGGCCAGAGTATTTATATTTCATACACCATTTGATATACGGTTTGTTTCATCGAAATATCTTTTTTTGTTTGTTTTCCAGCTGAAGAACCCCAGTTAAGCTTTTTGCTCTAATGCTGTTGTGTTATTATGCTAATATGGAGCGACACACACAAACACACACACACACACACACACACACACACACACACACACACACACACACACACACACACACACACACACACTGTGACGGTTCCCTAGCTGGCTCACTAGTCTGTACCTGTGTGTGTCTCTCCCTGTCTCTAAAGCAGGTACCTGGTAATCACTCTAGTTGGAAGCACCTGGGCCCGGTGCTTGCTAACCTACAAAGCTCCGCCTCGCTGACAGCCAGGTCTCTCTGCTCCTGGTCTTATGGTTTTGGTGTTCGACCGCAGCTGCAGCTGCTCACCACAGCTGTTCGCCTTTGGTTGTTTTTGGGGTGTGTTGCCACCACCCCCACCCTAATTTGACAATAAAACCATTTGTTGTTTTGCCTTGGACCTGCGTCTCCCTCTCGTTTGTCGAGGCTTCAGAGCCAGGTCGTGACACACACACACACACACCATCACATGGTGGAGGGGTTTGTGGACCCCAGTGACCCTGGGACTACCATGGCCTCCTGTTGAAGGGGGCTTTGGCTCCTGGTAGGTCTCCCGAAGCAAAGTGGTCTCCAGGGAGGCCGAGGAGCCGCTCACTGACCTAATCCAGAACAAGCTGTTGCACCACACAGGTAAAGGGAAGCCAGGGAGCCAGACCCGGGAGGGAAGCCGTGCCTTAGCACATGGGGCACAGCCTCAAAGATCTACATGGAGCCGCTGCCCTGGGGTCCCACAACTCGGCGTCAGGCGCAGTGTGAGCCGAGTAGCAGCCGGGCGAGGACCCAGCATACGGACCCCTGCCATTGTAGACCGGCTCTAGAGACATGGAACTGGAGCTGGTGCGGGAGAAGGAGCCGTACCAACTAGATATAGTTGGGCTCACCTCCAGTTCTGGCAAACCGTTCTGGACTCAGAAAGGGAATGCAGGCTCAGGCTGTGTTCGGCAGAGGAGGAGGGCTGCAGACCCGGACTGGGGGGAAAAGCATTATCACATTGCTCAGCCTCCCCGGGGAACTTTATTCCAGCCCCAAGAAAGGGAGTTGAAGAATCTCTGGGTCTTGTTCCCCAGTGAGGGTAAAATGGACCGTGAGATGGACAGGCGGTTCTGTGCGGCGTCAGCGGTGATGAAGACGTTGTACTGGACCGTTGAAGCTAAGACGGAAGGCAGAGCTCTGGATTTACTAGGCCATCTAGGTTCAGACCCTCATCTGTGGTCATGAGTTCTATGTAGTGACAGAAAGAATAAGATCGAGGATACAAGCAGCTGAAATGAGCGTCCTTCGTAAGGAGTCTGTGTTCAGCCTTGGAGATGGGGAGAGGAGCTCAGAGCAGAGACCATGGTGCTTCAGGTCTAAAGGGTCCAGCTGAGGCTTCAACGTCAGATGAGGATCCTCGTGGACTGTATCGTTTAATACCTCCCTCTTGAATTATGGTAACAATACAAATTGTTCATCAATCGACTGACAAAGATTTACTAACTTTTCAGTGTTAGCAGCTGGTTTTGGTGCCGGAGCAGGTTTTGGTGCCGCAGCAGGTTTTGGTGCCGGAGTCTCTACTGTTGAAAGAAACAGTCTCAATTAGCAGTATGTATTCTCTGTGAGGTAACTACACGTGTCATGAGGAGTTGAGGATGACCTGCAGTCGAAGCAGCAGCTTCAGCCTTCTCGTTGACTTCTGTCTTTGAATGAACATGAAGCTCCGGCTGAGGAACCACCTTCTCCAATCCGTGTTTAATCCAGTCCATCATCCTGTCAGTAACACAAACACACATATGTTCAAATATCACAAATACATTACTGACCAAAAACTCCCTTATTGACTGGAGGCCACCAAAACAACAATGTGACAGATGTCAGGCTTAGGTCTAGGAAGCTACTCAAATCACATTTTACTGTCTTGTGCATATATTTACTTAATTTTTTTCCCAAACATCTGTAAAAGTTTCTGTATTAAAAGAAAGATATGTCCACCTGTTTTTCTACCTCTAAATAAACAAAACTATATATCTAATGTCAGTACAGTATATGATATGTATCTAATTGCTGAGACCTCAACTTCTGTTTCCTGTGAGGTTGAGACACGGTCAGCTGTTTGTAAAAACACCTTTTGGTTGGTTTCCAAATGGCTTCAGGTCACCAGCTCATTAGCTCTATTTTAATCTGATCCCTGAGCTTCCTGTTGAGCTGATATTATTTACCGGCTGTTTGCTCATCAACAACCTTCCTACTGGGAGGAGGAGGGTGGATATCAGGTCTCTACCCAGTGGGTAGTCCCAGTGGGTAGTCCCAGTGGGCAGTCCCAGTGGGTAGTCTCAGTGGGTAGTCCAAGTGGGTAGTCCCAGTGTGTAGTCCCAGTGGGTAGTCTCAGTGTGTAGTCCAAGTGGGTAGTCCCAGTGGGTAGTCTCAGCGGGTAGTCCCAGTGGGTAATCCCAGTGGGTAGTCTCAGTGGGTAGTCTCAGTGGGTAGTCCAAGTGGGTAGTCTCAGTGGGTAATCCCAGTGGGTAGTCTCAGTGGGTAGTCCAAGTGGGTAGTCTCAGTGGGTAATCCCAGTGGGTAGTCTCAGTGGGTAGTCTCAGTGGGTAGTCTCAGTGGGTAGTCCAAGTGGGTAGTCTCAGTGGGTAGTCTCAGTGGGTAGTCTCAGTGGGTAGTCCAAGTGGGTAGTCTCAGTGGGTAATCCCAGTGGGTAGTCTCAGTGGGTAGTCTCAGTGGGTAGTCCAAGTGGGTAGTCCCAGTGGTTAACAGCTTCAGTAAACGCTGAAGGCCGAGAGAGATCACTGGTTGAACAGAATCAGTCACACACACACGCGCGCGCATGCGCGCACACACACACACACACACACACACACACACCTGGGTGGCAGTGGCTTGTTGTCCTCTCGGATTAATTCCAGCTCCACCACAGGGACCTGAAGCTCTGCCGCTGAAAGAAACCAGTGATTAATTTATTCTATTTATTAATTTAACATCTCAGGAATGTTCTGATCGGTTCTCACCTGTTGAAGCTGCTGTTTGCCGCACCTGAAGAGAAACAAACACACAAGGTCACATGACCAGCGGACAGGGGGCGTGGAATATAATGTCGTTTCTCTGGAGGAAAAAATAACATCAGGGTTTCCTATGACATCATAATTACAGAAAACCTGCATTAAAAATATTTCACCAGGGAAGGCAAGGAAGTGTAGGACCCAGAGTAACCCTTTTATATATGTTTAATATACATATATATATATATATACGCAGCTTAATAAACATGTTTTAATAATTCAATTTATGTATGTCGTATCGTATGTGTACAGATTGTAAAGCCCTCTGAGGCAAAATATTTTTGTTTAATTTGACTTCAGATTAATAAAAATCATAATCAAATCATAAAAAGTTAAAATTATCACACATCAGAATTTTTATACAGTTTTTTAGATATATTTTAGACTTTTTGGGATTAATCAAGATTCCTACAGATTATTGTGAGTCATTCTGAACATCTAATTCTTTGCAAGAAAGTGAAGAGGTCTATTTCCTAAAATAGAAACAGATTGCAGTAATTTTGATGTGAATAAGAATTGATCTTATTTCAGATCAAGCTGGTGTATTTAAGTCAATATGGATTTGAATCAATTGTTTCCCAAATAACCTCAGTTTCATGTTTCAGCGGTTTTACGAGGCGTAATGTCAGAAATCTACGTGGGCAGTCCTCCTGCCCATGTCCTGTAGTGCTCATGTCCTGTAGGTAGTGCTCATGTCCTGTAGGTAGTGCTCATGTCCTGTAGTGCTCATGTCCTGTAGTGCTCATGTCCTGTAGGTAGTGCTCATGTCCTGTAGTGCTCATGTCCTGTAGTGCTCATGTCCTGTAGTGCTCATGTCCTGTAGTGCTCATGTCCTGTAGTTAGTGCTCATGTCCTGTAGTGCTCATGTCCTGTAGTCCTCATGTCCTGTAGTCGTCATGTCCTGTAGGTAGTGCTCATGTCCTGTAGTTAGTGCTCATGTCCTGTAGTCCTCATGTCCTGTAGGTAGTGCTCATGTCCTGTAGTGCTCATATCCTGTAGTTAGTGCTCATGTCCTGTAGGTAGTGCTCATGTCCTATAGGTAGTGCTCATGTCCTGTAGGTAGTGCTCATGTCCTGTAGGTAGTGCTCATGTCCTGTAGGTAATGCTCATGTCCTGTAGGTAGTGCTCATGTCATGTAGGTAGTGCTCATGTCCTGTATGTAGTGGTCATGTCCTGTAGGCAGTGCTCATGTCCTGTAGGTAGTGCTCATGTCCTGTAGTTAGTGCTCATGTCCTGTAGTTAGTGCTCATGTCCTGTAGGTAGTGCTCATGTCCTGTAGGTAGTGGTCATGTCCTGTAGGTAGTGCTCATGTCCTGTTGGTAGTGCTCATGTCCTGTAGGTAGTGGTCATGTCCTGTAGGTAGTGCTCATGTCATGTTGGTAGTGCTCATGTCCTGTAGGTAGTGGTCATGTCCTGTAGGTAGTGCTCATGTCATGTAGTGCTCATGTCCTGTAGTGCTCATGTCCTGTAGTGCTCATGTCCTGTAGTTAGTGCTCATGTCCTGTAGTGCTCATGTCCTGTAGTCCTCATGTCCTGTAGGTAGTGCTCATGTCCTGTAGTTAGTGCTCATGTCCTGTAGTCCTCATGTCCTGTAGGTAGTGCTCATGTCCTGTAGTTAGTGCTCATGTCCTGTAGTTAGTGCTCATGTCCTGTAGTCCTCATGTCCTGTAGGTAGTGCTCATGTCCTGTAGTTAGTGCTCATGTCCTGTAGTCCTCATGTCCTGTAGTTAGTGCTCATGTCCTGTAGTCCTCATGTCCTGTAGTCCTCATATCCTGTAGTTAGTGCTCATGTCCTGTAGGTAGTGCTCATGTCCTGTAGGTAGTGCTTACGTCCTTTAGTTAGTGCTCATGTCCTGTAGGTAGTGCTCATGTCCTGTAGGTAGTGCTCATGTCCTGTAGGTAGTGCTCATGTCCTGTAGGTAGTGCTCATGTCCTGTGGTGCTCATGTCCTGTAGATAATGCTCATGTCCTGTAGGTAGTGCTCATGTCCTGTAGGTAATGCTCATGTCCTGTAGATAATGCTCATGTCCTGTAGGTAGTGCTCATGTCCTGTAGGTAGTGCTCATGTCCTGTAGGTAATGCTCATGTCCTGTAGGTAGTGCTCATGTCCTGTAGGTAATGCTCATGTCCTGTAGATAATGCTCATGTCCTGTATGTAGTGCTCATGTCATGTAGGTAGTGCTCATGTCCTGTATGTAGTGGTCATGTCCTGTAGGTAGTGCTCATGTCCTGTAGATAATGCTCATGTCCTGTATGTAGTGGTCATGTCCTGTAGGTAGTGCTCATGTCCTGTAGATAATGCTCATGTCCTGTATGTAGTGCTCATGTCCTGTAGGTAGTGCTCATGTCCTGTAGATAATGCTCATGTCCTGTAGGTAATGCTCATGTCCTGTAGGTAGTGCTCATGTCCTGTAGGTAATGCTCATGTCCTGTAGGTAGTGCTCATGTCATGTAGGTAATGCTCATGTCCTATAGGTAGTGCTCATGTCATGTTGGTAGTGCTCATGTCCTGTATGTAGTGCTCATGTCCTGTAGTTAGTGCTCATGTCCTGTATGTAGTGCTCATGTCCTGTAGGTAGTGCTCATGTCATGTAGGTAGTGCTCATGTCCTGTATGTAGTGGTCATGTCCTGTAGGCAGTGCTCATGTCCTGTAGGTAGTGCTCATGTCCTGTAGTTAGTGCTCATGTCCTGTAGTGCTCATGTCCTGTAGGTAGTGCGCATGTCCTGTAGGTAGTGCTCATGTCCTGTAGGTAGTGCTCATGTCCTGTAGGTAATGCTCATGTCATGTAGGTAGTGCTCATGTCCTGTAGTTAGTGCTCATGTCCTGTAGTGCTCATGTCCTGTAGGTAGTGCTCATGTCCTGTAGTGCACATGTCCTGTAGGTACTGCTCATGTCCTGTATGTAGTGCTCATGTCCTGTAGTTAGTGCTCATGTCCTGTAGTGCTCATGTCATGTAGGTAGTGCTCATGTCCTGTAGTGCTCATGTCATGTAGGTAGTGCTCATGTCCTGTAGTGCTCATGTCCTGTAGGTAGTGCGCATGTCCTGTAGGTAGTGCTCATGTCCTGTAGGTAGTGCTCATGTCCTGTAGGTAGTGCTCATGTCCTGTAGGTAGTGCTCATGTCCTGTAGGTAGTGCTCATGTCCTGTAGGTAATGCTCATGTCATGTAGGTAGTGCTCATGTCCTGTAGTTAGTGCTCATGTCCTGTAGTGCTCATGTCATGTAGGTAGTGCTCATGTCCTGTAGTGCTCATGTCATGTAGGTAGTGCTCATGTCCTGTAGTTAGTGCTCATGTCCTGTAGGTAGTGCTCATGTCCTGTAGTTAGTGCTCATGTCCTGTAGTGCTCATGTCATGTAGGTAGTGCTCATGTCCTGTAGTTAGTGCTCATGTCCTGTAGGTAGTGCTCATGTCCTGTAGTTAGTGCTCATGTCCTGTAGTGCTCATGTCATGTAGGTAGTGCTCATGTCCTGTAGGTAGTGCTCATGTCCTGTAGTTAGTGCTCATGTCCTGTAGGTAGTGCTCATGTCCTGTAGTTAGTACTCATGTCCTGTAGTTAGTACTCATGTACCTCAGTGGGCTGCTGAGCCGCTGGGCTCTCCTTCTTGTTCACATCAGGCTGAGGGACAACTTTCTCCAAACCCTGAGCGATCCACGCCATCACTCCTTTGCTGTGGCACAAGACAACAGAAAACCGCATCGATGTCTTTGACCACCAGAGGATAAGAAATTCATCCAGACGTTGATTATCCGAGACATTGTTGATGTTGATGGCTTCGGTGTGCTGCTATGCTTTTAGGATTGTTTATTAAGCAGCTCACTATTTGGCATTCTGCATCTGAAGGACTTTATACAGTAGCTCAATATTGGGCGGTCTGTCTGTTGATGGATTCATAAAGCAGCTCACTATTTGGCATTCTACCTCTGAATAGCTATATGCAGCACCTCACTATTTGGCAGTCTGTCTGTTGATGGGTTAATAAAGAGCTCACTATTATTTCATGATTACTCACTCTTCTTCAGGTTTACTGTCGTCCATAGAGAAGAAAGAACACAGAGGGAACATCACTAAACATCCAGTTCATACAAACTCAAGATGTTGTTGTCTGTCAGTATGCCAGGACAGACTTGAGACTCAGTGTCTTATTTAAATACTTGAGGTAGGAGTAAGACTTGTGGTCTGGACTGAGACATTACAACCCCAACAGCCAGTCCAGGAACTTGAGTGTTCCAACATCAAGGGTCACGACGGATTAACTTCTAGTCCACCATCCACAACTGTCCAAGTGAAGTCTCGACTCTTTGAAACAAGTCCAAGTAAAGACAAAAGTCCTTTAAAGCAGACCCAATTCATGTCTCAGGATTTATCAAACAAGTCAGAGTTGAGACAAAAGTATTTTTAAAGGAAGTCTACATCAAGTATCAAGTGTTTTCGAAGCAAGTCCATGTCAGGTCTTATATTTCATCTAAACAAGTCCAAGACAAGACTCAAGTCTTATCAAAGCAATACCAAGACAAGACTCAATTATTATCAACGCAATACCAAGACAAGACTCAAGGCTTATCAAAGCAATACCAAGAAAAGACTCAAGTGTTATTAAAGGAAGACTAAGACAATACTCAAGTATTATCAAAGCAAGACCAAGACAAGACTCAAGTCTTATTAAAGAAAATCCAAAACAAGACTCAATTATTATCAAAGAAAATCCAAGACAAGACTCAAGTCTTATCAAAGCAATACCAAGACAAGACTCAAGTCTTATCAAAGCAATACCAAGACAAGACTCAAGTCTTATCAAAGCAATACCAAGACAAGACTCAAGTCTTATCAAAGCAAGACCAAGACACGACTCAAGTCTTATCAAAGCAAGACTAAAACAAGACTCAAGTCTTTGCAAACAAAATTCAAAACAAAACTCAAGTCTTATCAAAACAAGTCCCAAAAAAGACTCAAGGAAAGGAAGTGTAAGACAAGTCCAAGTCAGGTCTTATATTGTATCTAAACAAGTCCAAGTCTTATCAGAGCAAGGCCAAAGACAAGACTTAAGTCGTATAAAAACTATTTCAAAACAAGTCTCAAGTCTTATTTAAGGAAGCCCAACAGGAAGTCTCAAGTCTTATTTAAGGAGGCCCAACAGGAAGTCTCAAGTCTTATTTAAGGAAGCCCAACAGGAAGTCTCAAGTCTTATTTAAGGAGGCCCAACAGGAAGTCTCAAGTCTTATTTAAGGAAGCCCAACAGGAAGTCTCAAGTCCACAGTTAAAACTAACACAGTGTGTCTTCTCCATCACTCAGGTATCATCCCTGTATCATCAATCACTAATTAAGTTTTTATGACATCTTATTTTCTTAGTTTCTTCTGGTTCAAATGTTTGACATACATTTATACGCGCGCGCACGCACACACACACACACACACACACACACACACACACACACACACACACACACACATTTACCTGGTTGATGTGTTCTCCTCCTGTGAACAGAGGTGATGAAGAGAAAACATTACCAGAACATAAAGTGAGCTGAACTCAGAATGAGTCCGTTGTAACATCTGATCCCGGTTCAGTATCTGATCCTCAGTATCTGATCCCGGTTCAGTATCTGATCCCGGTTCAGTATCTGATCCTGGTTCAGTATCTAATCCCGGTTCAGTACCTGATCCTCAGTGTCTGATCCCGGTTCAGTATCTGATCCTCAGTATCTGATCCCGGTTCAGTATCTGATCCTCACCTGGGTGGAGGAGTTAGCTCGGCTCAGCTTGGGGGAGCCTGCAGGTTGAGGCAGAGCGCTGCTGATCCACATCAGAACTCCAGGCTGAGAGCCGGCTGCTGGTCTGAGGACAGAAGGGTTTTAACCTTTTAGTTTTCAACTGAAACACAAAGGAATGAATTAAATAAGTGAAAAGCCTTTTTATTTAAAATACGTGGCTCTGATCAGGGTTTGAAGGTGAGTCCATGAAGAAGACCTGAACCACCTCACAGCTTCTCTGAGGAGAGACCAGCGTCAGTCATAAGTCACATGACACGTAGAGCTCAGGAACACGTGCACAGCTCAGATCTACGTGCACTTCTGTGTATGTTGTGGAAGGGAAAATGTTTATGTTTGTGCTTAATACATGTCTGGTGCGTAGTGAAACTATGAAGCCACATTAACACATATATCTGGGTTATTAAGAGCACAATATTCATAGCTACATATATCTGTTAATCATTGACATATTATTATAAGTTATACTTATATTAATCTGTAAGCGACCCACATAGAGAACAATGTTTAATTAGTCTGAGGAGATAAGCTGAGTAGGGGAGGGCACAGTGGAGACACAGGGAACTGCGTCTAGAGAAGCCTGCATACGGCTCTCTGATACAAGGCTCAGCTGGAGATAAGGTCACGTTGGCCTGAAACATTCTAGAGTGGGCCGGTAGAGATGGCGCCTTGGCCCCCAGCTGGTGTTTAAGCGATTAAGACCCCAAGGGCTAGGGAAAGACTAGATATTATGACTAGTAGGGAAAGACTAGATATTATGACTAGTAGGAGAAGACTAGATATTATGACTAGTAGGAGAAGACTAGATATTATGACTAGTAGGGAAAGACTAGATATTATGACTAGTAGGGAAAGACTAGGTATTATGACTAGTAGGGGAAGACTAGATATTATGACTAGTAGGGGAAGACTAGGTATTATGACTAGTAGGGGAAGACTATATATTATGACTAGTAGGGGAAGACTAGATATTATGACTAGTAGTGAAAGACTAGGTATTATGACTAGTAGGGAAAGACTAGGTATTATGACTAGTAGGGAAAGACTAGGTATTATGACTAGTAGTGAAAGACTATGTATTATGACTAGTAGGGAAAGACTATGTATTATGACTAGTAGGGGAAGATTAGGTATTATGACTAGTAGGGGAAGACTAGATATTATGACTAGTAGCGGGTGAATGTTATGACGAGGGAAGGTCAGGATGGGAGGCAGACAGCGAAATAATCAGTTTCTGTATTGAGGCGGCGTCAATTGGGTAGCATGGCGTGCGTGAGATATGAGGTCACCCTACACAAAGGGAAAAAGATGGCCACATAGGTGGGGCTAAGGGGCGGGGCTAAGGGGTGGGGTTAAGGGGCGGGTTTAAGGGGTGGAACAGTGGGCCGTACCTAACCCGTGCATTGCATTATAAGTACTATGTCAATCTGAATGTTCGTGAGTTGTATTACCGGACCCAACTCAGCTGGTTTGTAACCTGTGTGCTACAAATAAATCTACATGAATTGAACTTTGATCCAATCTCTCTAGTATTCTGTGGGTGGTCAAGTACTGAGGTCCCGTAAGTGAGTTCTCGTGGCGCCTCACTAGCAGTCAGATAAGAAATAGCTAAGTTTAAGGTTAATCATAATTGTTGCCAGAATGCGTAACAAACGGAAGAATTCAGCCACCACAATGTACGAGATGTATGAGAGTGGCCAAGCATCATTCATGTTGACATACATACATTTATATATGTTAAATATTGATAAGAAGAGAGCTCTAATGTGTCCTCGTGGACTACAACTCACCCGTCCTCCATGGGTCCCTGGGCCTCCGGGTCGGGTTCTGCTGGTGGAGCTGAGGATCAACGTGATGGTGTTTAGTCCGGAGAACCAATCAACCATCACTTTCACTGTGTCGTGTCTTACCCTCAGTTCTGATCTCATCTTGAAATTTCACCTTCTTTTCCTGTCCAAAACATAAAGTGGTGTCATCATGTAGATAAAAATAATACATTTATTATTAATACATTACATATGTAGCTTATATATTTTTAAATCCTATTTCTGAAGTCATTAACATCACAACTGTATGTGCAGGATTCATAAATGTGGACCATTTTTACATATAAAAGCAAGAAATATCAAAATATCTACAAATTAATTTAACATGAAAGTGTCAAAACAGAGCAACACATTTTGAGTTTTTGACGTGTAGTCAACACTTGTGTTAATAAACTTATGCACAAAGTTTTTACATCGGCTGAGAGAAACAAAACGATTAAGGGGGCGTGACTTACAGTGACGGGTGGCGTGGTCGTGGAAAGGGGCGTGGCTGAAGCAGGGGGCGGGGCTGAAGCAGGGGGCGGGGCTGCGGTTGGTTTCACCTTTTTCTGCTCTTCACCTGTTGAAGCCTGAGGCGGCTGAGGGACGACCTTCACCACCCAGCTCAGCATCCTGTCCCTGGGGACGAGGGGACATCCGAGACAATGTCCATGTTGTCTTTATTGTCCCTCAAAGCAAAGGGCACATGTCCAACACTCTGTCCTTCACATGTCCAACATACTGTCCCTCACACATCCAACACTCTGTCCCTCACACGTCCAACACTCTGTCCCTCACACGTCCAACACTCTGTCCCTCACATGTCCAACACTCTGTCCTTCACATGTCCAACACTCTGTCCTTCACATGTCCAACACACTGTCCCTCACACGTCCAACACTCTGTCCCTCACACGTCCAACACTCTGTCCCTCACACGTCCAACACTCTGTCCCTCACATGTCCAACACACTGTCCCTCACATGTCCAACACTCTGTCCCTCACATGTCCAACACACTGTCCCTCACATGTCCAACACTCTGTCCCTCACATGTCCAACACACTGTCCCTCACATGTCCAACACTCTGTCCCTCACATGTCCAACACACTGTCCCTCACATGTCCAACACTCTGTCCCTCACATGTCCAACACACTGTCCCTCACATGTCCAACACTCTGTCCCTCACATGTCCAACACACTGTCCCTCACATGTCCAACACTCTGTCCCTCACATGTCCAACACACTGTCCCTCACATGTCCAACACTCTGTCCCTCACATGTCCAACACACTGTCCCTCACATGTCCAACACTCTGTCCCTCACATGTCCAACACACTGTCCCTCACATGTCCAACACTCTGTCCCTCACATGTCCAACACACTGTCCCTCACATGTCCAACACTCTGTCCCTCACACGTCCAACACTCTGTCCTTCACATGTCCAACACACTGTCCCTCACATGTCAACACACTGTCCCTCAGATGTCCAACACACTGTCCCTCACACGTCCAACACTGGCGCTCCAGAGGAACCTAGAGTGACATAGTTTGAGGAAAACTGACCAAGCGTCAGTATTTGATGAGTTGGGAGAGAAAACGTGTAGGTCGTGTGTTTCAGAAACTTTGACCTTTAAAATATAATCTTGTGAAGCTCAATAACTGAAATATACATCATACGTAATCATCTCTCTCTCTATGAAGTTTACATCTGAGCCTCTCTGCTCGGCGCTTAAATGTGTTTGGATCATGTCGGCTGAGTGTCAGCCTCAATCACGGCTGACTGCTCATGACCCTAATCCCCCACCGTCTGCTGCTGTGTCACGGTGCTACTGGACATACTGGTGGCCCTCAATCAGTTAGAAAACCAACCAGTGAACCAGTGAACCAGTGGACCATGAACCAGTGGACCAGTGAACCATGAACCATGAACCATGAACCATGAACCATGAACCATGAACCATGAACCAGTGGACCAGTGGATGGGTAGACAGACTCAGGAGATAAGGGACAGAGAAGAGAGCCCAGTGAAGGCAGAAGACGACAAGGTTAAGGATAAGTTAGCGCCTTAGGCTCAGCTGGGGTTAAGGGGTGGGACCGGGGGCTGAACCTGAATCATAATGTGTCATTATAAAAACTATGTCAATCTGAATGTCCGTGGGTTGTACTTCCGGACAGCAACTGAAGTTATTTGTAAACTGTGCATTGCAAATAAATCTATGTGAATTGAACTTTGATCCAATCTCTGGTATTCTGTGGGTGGTCAATTACTGAGGTCCCGTAAGTGAGTTCCTGTGGCGCCTCACTAGCAGTCAGATAGGAGTAAAGGTAAGCAGAAAGCCATTGCCTAAAGTTTCTGCATCGGAGGTCTCAGTCTGTGAGGAAGAAGGGTCGGCTGTGATGGTGGCACCCCCAAGGACGCCCTGAAACCGTAAGACGGATACGGCACTCAGTAATACTTTGTAGAACCCACTAGTGTAACGTGCTTTAACTTGTTCTACCCTAGCCTATTTTTTAGGTTTCCGCACGAAAAAAGTATGCCCATACTAAAATGAGTACAACTCTGCAACCACAAGGTCTATTTGAATAATTTTGGTGTTATTATAATGGTAATAACTGTGATATTTTTTAAGTAATGTGTAAATATCAGTATACGTATATGTCACTGGTTAAAAGTAAATGAAGATGGAACACAGAAAAATGAAAAGATTTCAGGTTCGCCTATAAAAAAAAAGCACTTTCAGGATGATCATCACTTTAGAATAATGCAGTTGCAGGTTTAATCCTTTTTTATATCATAGGAAAATATGTGAACTCTCTCTGCACAGGTTGACTTTGAATAAAGTGAAGCAGAAAACAATAAATGAGTTTTTCAGTACAGACAGGTCAGAAAAATCCTCTGAAAATTAGAATTTATTGAATAATTTAGTTCTTTACTTTCTTTTACTAAAACTATTTTTTTACTTCTTTTTTCACTAATTATGTTTAATACATCCATATACAGCATTAACATACACAATGCTAAACTAAAAGAATGTTTTTTGCTCTGAAATCTCTATAAAAATGAATATTTTTGTTCTCAAAATCAGAGGTCTGGAGAATAAAAAGGCTGTAATTTATTCTGTGTTCGGTTTTCAGAGCCGAGTGAGACATCCTCTTTTTCTGCAGAGATAGGAGCATACAGGACATCCGGCCAACTGGTGATAGACAGCACTGTTTAGCCAATAAGAGTCAGTCAGGCCATGCAGATAGAATGTGATAGGGCAATAGGGTCGGTAGTTGCCATCCCCCCATATGTAAATTGTCAGTCAAAGAAGCTTGCTTTCCTTTGTTTCTTCTTCCTTTGCTTCCTACGGATGTAGCGTAGTCTCTGAGCATCGGAATTAATTCGTTTTCAGCGTTTCATCATAAGGTACGGAGCTGTTTATCATATTTTGCAGGTTTCATATTCGTCTGCGGCTGGTGTTCGTTGGCTCACAGATCACTGAGGCTGTGGTCTATAGGGGTTTGACCAGTATGTGCAGAATCCCTGTCTTCTTGCCGTTCTTTAGCGTGGTCGCAAGCCTATGTAGCATGAAGCTAATTCGAGCGAGGGAGACATATGCCGAGCAAGTCCAGTGGCTGGCGAGATATGAATATGAATATTTGGTTATGCATTTCGTTGGTCTTGATTAGTTGTGTTTGGAGCATGTACAAATGGTTTACATGAGCTTGTAGCCCGGATTTCTTCTGTTATTCTGATAGGCAACATCATTAGATTTGTTCTTGATTAGTGTCTTCTCTCCCAGGGGGAACCCCAAAGTTTTTAACCAGTATACCACGCAGCCCCCTTTGAAGGGGGCTCTCGGTTAGATCTGTTCTGATTGAGCTGTGGCATAATTGTTGATAAAATAAACTAACATACTGTTTCTATTTCCATTCAGGAATAGTGTTTCTGGTACTACATAATAGATCATAGTAATAATAACATTGAACTGCATGAAGATTGGTTGAAGTTGAAATCTAGCCACAACACCAGTGAACCATGAACCATGAACCATGAACCATGAACCATGAACCATGAACCAGCGGACCAGCGGACCAGTCAGACAACTGACCGGTTTGTTGGTTAATCGTGACCCAGCTAACAAGTCAATCAGTCGACCGGTCAGGAATTCCGGTTAGCAGCACTTTGATCACGCCAACACTCTGATCTGGACCGTGGTCTTTGGAGGGTTCATTCATTTAGGCCTATGCAGCCTGAAAGGGCTTTATAATCCGGACACAGTCCCCCATGAGAGGTCCATCAGACCGTCAGAGGACCGCTAGCAGGATTCAGGTTGTTGTTGGCCCAAACCATTCTGGTTTCCTGTCACGCTTTTGTTAAACAAATGTTTCTCCTGATGCTGAAGCTGCAGATAACCTGTATGACTTATTATTATTATTGACCCACAGTCGGACCAGAACCAGACCTCTACGCTCAGCACGTCTTAAAGCCCTTCACTTTTTTTCTGAACTGAATGGAATCACATTTTCTATTAAAACTCTCCAACCATAAAACACATTACTCATTATTAATTATTATTTATGATTAATTTATGTCACCAGAAAGAGAAACTAAATCAAAAACAAACATTCACGTTTCAGATCAACCAAACCACAACAACTAATCCACTGTCCTCTGTCCCGCTAGTGTCCGTAGCGTAGAGGTGTAGGTGTCTCTCGTCCTACCTCAGGGGTAGGTGGGTGTAAAGGTGTAGCGTAGAGGTGTAGGTGGGTGTAGGTGGGTGTAAAGGTATAGCGTAGAGGTGTAGGTGTGTGTAGGTGGGTGTAGAGGTGTAGCGTAGAGGTGTAGGTGTCTCTCATTCTACCTGAGGGGTAGGTGGGTGTAGGTGGGTGTAGCGTAGAGGTGTAGGTGGGTGTAGTTGGGTGTAGGTGTAACGTAAAGGTGTAGGTGTCTCTTGTCCTACCTGAGGGTTAGGTGGGTGTAGTTGGGTGTAGGTGTAGCATAAAGGTGTAGGTGTCTCTCGTCCTACCTGAGGGGTAGGTGGGTGTAGTGTAGAGGTGTAGGTGGCTGTAGTTGGGTGTAGGTGTAGCGTAAAGGTGTAGGTGTCTCTCGTCCTACCTGAGGGTTAGGTGAGTGTAGGTGGAAGTGGAGGTCCTACCTGAGGGTTAGGTGGGTGTAGGTGGAGGTGGAGGTCCTACCTGAGGGTTCAGTCTGGGTCCAGCAGCATCGCTCAGTGAAGAAGATGTGAAGACTTGCAGGGATCTGAACCCTGTGGAGGATTAGGGAGGAACTCTGCTAACAGGATTACTGAGGAGCTAAAGGACAGAGGGGGACAGACAGAGAGAGGGGGGGGAGGGGGAGAGAGAGAGAGGAGGAGGGAGGGACAGAGAGAGAGAGAGAGAGAGAGAGAGGGGGAAGGACAGAGAGAGAGAGACACACCTGAAGACACCTGGAGACACACTGAGACACACCTGGACACACCTGGAGACACACCTGGACACACCTGGACACAAGGCTGGAGACATTCGAAAACACACCTGGAGACACCAAGAGACACACCTGGAGACACACCCGGAGACACCTAGAGACAAACCTGGAGACACCCAGAGACACACCTGGAGACACCCAGAGACACACCCAGAGACACACCTGGAGACACCCAGAGACACACCTGGAGACACACCTGGAGACACCCAGATACACCTGGAGACACACCTTGAGACAACCAGAGACACACCTGGAGACACCCAGAGACACACCTGGAGACACACCTGGAGACACACCTGGAGACAACAAGAGACACACCTGGAGACACCCGGAGACACCAAGAGACACACCTGGAGACACCCAGAGACACACCTGGAGACACACCTGGACACACCTGGACACACCTGGAGACACCCAGAGACACACCTGGACACACCTGGAGACACACCTGGAGACACACCTGGAGACACACCTGGAGACACACCTGGAGACAACCAGAGACACACCCAGAGACACACCCGGAGACACACCTGGAGACACACCCAAAGACACACCTGGAGACACCTGGAGACACCCAGAGACACACCTGGAGACACACTGAGACATGCCTGGAGACACACCTGGACACACACTGAGACACACTGAGACTACTGGATGCTCTACATGTGTCATCTTATCTTCATAAGTTCATCAGCTTGTTCTTTTCAAATAATCTCCCTTTAAATCCTATTTGTTGACATCAACACTGTGTTTCTGCTCGTTACAGCTTTTCACTGTATTTCATCTCCTTCTGACTCGTATGCAGGTCTGAACCGCTGCAGTGGTTCTAAAGGAACCTGGTTCTGAAGGAGCCTGTGTTTTTGTGTTTGTGTCTGCAGCTCCAGGTTAAAGCTGTTAACGAGGCCCTTAGGGGAAGGGATAAGCTGTTAACGAGGTCAAGTCCGGCATCAGCAAAACAGAGGATTGGAGCTCCCCGATCCAGATCACAGACCCGAGGACAGACAGAGCTCCCCGATCCAGAACACAGACCTGAGGACAGACAGAGCTCCCTGATCCAGATCACAGACCTGAGGACAGACCAGTGTTTTTTTTCATCAGTTTATCAGACAAAAACCTTCTCAGACGTTTTCATTTCTTCTTCTTCTGCAGACTATGGACTGTTTTTCTCTGGTTTGGTACGTTGTGGTTCTGTGGATCAGAACACCCTCTTTGCCTCTGGTTTGGTACGTTGTGGTTCTGTGGATCTGGCTTGATATGTTGTGGTTTCTGTGGATCAGAACGCCCTCTTTGCCTCCGGTTTGGTACGTCGTGGTTCTGTGGATCAGAACGCCCTCTTTGCCTCTGGTTTGGTACGTTGTGGTTCTGTGGTCTCAGAACGCCCTTTTTTCCTCTGGTTTGGTTTGGTACGTCGTGGTTCTGTGGATCAGAACGCCCTCTTTGCCTCTGGTTTGGTTTGGTACATTGTGGTTCTGTGGATCTGGCTTGGTACGTTGTGGTTCTGTGGATCAGAACACCCTCTTTGCCTCTGGTTTGGTTTGGTACGTTGTGGTTCTGTGGATCTGGCTTGGTATGTTGTGGTTTCTGTGGATCAGAACGCACTCTTTGCCTCTGGTTTGGTATGTTGTGGTTCTGTGGATCAGAACGCCCTCTTTGCCTCTGGCTTGGTACGTTGTGGTTCTGTGGATCAGAACGCCCTCTTTGCCTTTGGTTTGTTATGTTTTGGTTCTGTGAATCAGAGTGCCCTCTTTGCCTCTGGTTTGGTTTGGTACGTTGTGGTTCTGTGGATCAGAACGCCCTCTTTGCCTCTGGTTTGGTACGTCGTGGTTCTGTGGATCAGAGCGCCCTGTCTGCCTCTAGTATGGTTTGGAACGTTATGGTTCTGTGCATCAGAACGCCCCCTTTGCCTCTGATTTGATTTGGTATGTTGTGATTCTGTGGATCAGAACACCCTCTTTGCCTCTGGTTTGGTTTGTCGTGGTTCTGTGGATCAGAACGCCCGCTTTGCCTCTGGATTGGTACTTTGTGGTTCTGTGGATCAGAACACTCTCTTAGCCTCTGGTTTGGTACGTTGTGGTTCTGTGGATCAGAACACCCTCTTTGCCTCTGGTTTGGTACGTTGTGGTTGTGTGGATCAGAACGCCCTTTTTTCCTCTAATTTGTATTGGTATGTTGTGATTCTGTGGATCAGAACACCCTCTTTGCCTCTGGTTTGGTACGTCGTGGTTCTGTGGATCAGACCGCCCTCTTTACCTCTGGTTTGGTATGTTGTGGTTCTGTGGATCAGAACGCCCTCTTTGCCTCCGGTTTGGTTTGGTAAATTGTATTTCTGTGGATCAGAACGCCCTCTTTTCCTCTGGTTTGGTACGTCGTGGTTCTGTGAATCTGACTTGTTACGTTGTGGTTTCTGTGGATCAGAACGCCCTCTTCGCCTCTGCTTTGGTTTGGTTTGTTGTGGTTCTGTGGATCTGGCTTGGAATGTTGGGGTTTCTGTGGATCAGAACGCCCTTTTTGCCTCTGGTTTGGTAAATTGTGGTTCTGTGGATCAGACCGCCCTCTTGTGGACAAACAAGAAAAGGAAGGTTAGAAGTTGTGGCCTCAACAACTTTTCAATATCTCCAGTTTTGGTGATTTTGGGCTTTTAGAGAAGATAGAAAAAGTGAAATAAAAAATGAGAGAAAGATAGAACAAAAGAAAAAGACAGAATATTCAAAAGTAGGAAATAAAGAAGGAACTAAATAGTGTTAAACAGAGAGGAGACGATGTGACATCTGTCTCCAGAGAGTCGAGATCGTAAACTCTGAGAACAAAGGTTGGGTTACAGATACGGTGTTTCCATAGCAACAGTAATCACACTAATCAGACTTTGTGAACTTCCAGCTTATTCATGAAGTGTTACATCCAACCTTTGTGCAGATTTGAAGCACTTTTCCAGTAAACAGTTTGTTTCCATCCAGTAGTAAGAATATTAGTTTATATTTTATATAAACCGTAAAAAAAGAGCTTCAGTATGAATGTATTCATTAAGGAAGGTTACAGACTCACATCTCATGTCCATCATGGTTCATTATTATTTATTTATTATTCACTCAGTCTGGTTCTGCTACTTTACACCTCACATAAACACTTTTTACTTTCTTTTTTTCAAATTTCCACATTTTCCACTATTTCATGTGCAAATTGAGAATGCACATAAAACAGGTGGATGGAAACACATTTATTGGGTTCGAACGAGCAGCAAAAGTGAACTCGACCAGAAAAGTGCAGTTGGATTGTGGATGTAAGGACTTTTCTGGTTTCTACCTGAAACCTGCTTCTCTTCTCACCTTCTCCAGGTTTTCTCTGAACGTCAGTCGGATATCTGCCATCCAATCAGAAGCTGTGACCCTGACCCCCCCAATGGTTGTTACACTGAACCATCTGAAGAGACGTCAATGGAAACCCTTTGGAAAAGAAACATTCAATTCAGTTCAATTTATTTTGTACAGCCCAAAATCACAAATGACAAATTCTCCTCAGAGGGCTTTACAATGTGTACACATACGACATCCTCTGTCCCAGGACCTCTCATGGGTTCAGGAAAAACTCCCCCCCAAAAAAAACCTTTTAACGAGGAGAAAAAGGGAAGAAACCTTGAGGAGAGACACAGAGGAGGATCCCTCTCCCAGGATGGACAGAAGTACAATAGAAGTACAATAGATGTCATGTGTACAGAATGAACAGCATAACAGAGTTACAACACATTCAATGGATATGACAGAAATGATTCATGTAATGAGAGCATAGTAGAATAGTAATGATAATAGAAGCATTAATGGTATTGACCATACTAATGGCAATGCAACTACAATTAATGGTAGGTGTCGGGCAAGAACACAGCAGGACGCAGGACCAGGGTCCAGATAAAACCAGGACCAGGGTCCAGATAAAATCAGCACCAGGGTCCAGACGCAACCACGATCCATAGAAACCTGTGAGGAAAGGAAATACAAAGACTACGGGGAAGAAGTAAAGTTATTAATTTGCATTAATGGGACATGAATTCATACAGAAGGAAAGAGAGAAGAAGAAAGAGGAGCTCAGTGTATCCTATGATGTCCCCTGGCAGTCTAGACCTATAGCAGCATATCTAGGGGCTGGACCAGGACAAACCTGAACCAGCCCTAACTATAGACCTGAACCAGTCCTAACTATAGACCTGAACCAGCCCTAACTATAGACCTGAACCAGCCCTAACTATAAACCAGCCCTAACTATAGACCTGCACCAGTCCTAACTATGAACCTCAACCAGCCCTAACTATAGACCTGAACCAGTCCTAACTATGAACCTGAACCAGTCCTAACTATAGACCTGTACCAGCCCTAACTATAGACCTGAACCAGTCCTAACTATAGACATGAACCAGTCCTAACTATAGACCTGAACTTCAGGTGATCTCATGGAAGGTGAGTTGTGTCTCTAGTGATCCACAGCTTTAGGTACGGTTCGGTACGTTAGTTCCAGCTCACGCTCCTCTGGATCACACCTCTTGTAAACCTGTTTCCCAGTAGGATAAAGAGGAGGATCCAGGCACAACTGTGCTGGAGAAAAGTATGATTCTTTTTTCTTGAGACTATTAACCTGAATACTTCCTGTAGACTTCCCTACAAATACAGAAGTCTGAATATTCAACAGTGTGTTTTACACAGTATGAAATACCAAAGTTATCTCTGCATGTGGTGGTTCCTCCCTAAATCTGAAGCCAGACTTCTATCAGACATCTCCTGACTGAGTTCTCCTGAGCATCAGCTGGAGTTTCCTCTGTAAGTCAAGAGCGTTACATAACTGAGGGAGGGGCTAGGGAAGGGGAGAACGGGGACAGGAAGTACTGCGAGATCTAGTGTGGAGCTGATGATCTGATCTGAGCCCGGAGGCTTGTGAACACCTGGTGGAGTTACCTGAGGGACAATGAAACACTCCACCAGGCTGCTTCTCCACCAGCAGCTTCACCACGGAGCAGTGATCTCTGACTTCCTGTTGTGTTCTCAACGATATGAACCTGAGTTCATCTTCAGTCTAACTTCTGTTGTCTGACTCAGTCCAGCTGGGTGGAGCTAAAACACATCAGCAGGAGGTGACGGAGGAGGTGTTTCATCTGATGTATCTAGGGTGGGGTTTTATTGATCTGATCAAAGTCTTTAGGTCACAATAAGCCCCGCCCACTCGTACAGCATCAGGTGAGTCTGCAGGTGAATCACTGATGGAGGTGAATCACTGATGGAGGTGAATCACTGACGGAGGTGAATCACTGACGTGGATCACTGACATGGATCACTGACGGAGGTGAATCACTGACGGAGGTGGATTACTGACGGAAGTGGATCACTGATGGAGGTGGATCACTGACGTAGGTGGATCACTGACGGAGGTGAATCACTGACGTGGATCACTGACGTGGATTACTGATAGAGGTGGATCACTGATGGAGGTGGATCACTGACGGAGGTGGATCACTGATAGAGGTGGATCACTGATCACTGACGGAGGTGAATCACTGGGACTAAGCTAACGCTAGCATGCTAACACTAGCATGCTAACACTAGCATGCTAACATCTGGAACCTGACCAGTGAGTTTAATAATGATTTAAAATCACATTTCACTAAAATAGAGCAACGTCCGTTAGCTTAGCTTCATCAGATCTTAAACCAGGATGTTTGGAAGGTGCTGCAGGGACTTCCTGTTTCCAGTCTGGATCACTATGACAACACCACAGAGGGACTACTTTGATGGACAGCAGCCAACCAATCAGAAACCAGTATTCTGATGTAGGCAGAAAGCAGGCGATCCAACCTCAGTGAGGAATTTATGTCCATTTGTTCAGTGTTTGTCAAAGTTTTGTCCACTGAGTCATTGGCACTCAGATCGAGTGTGTGTGTGTGTGTGTGTGTGTGTGTGTGTGTGTGTGTGTGTGTGTGTGCTTGTGTGAGTGTGTGTGTGAGTCAGCTGCTACTTAAACACCACTCCCCTTCCCGTCCCGGATCCTAACGGAGCTGCTGCTGCTCGCTGCCTCTCTTCCTGAAGGTAAGAAACATGGAGACACACTCACACTCACAGAGCACACACACACACACACACACACACACACAGACCCACACACAGACACACACTCACTCACAGAGTTCAGCTTCTTTCAGAGAACAACCTTTAACTTCCACACAACACAAAGCATTTAGCTGTTCTTGGTATTGTAAAGGATCAAGTCATTGAGTCTCTGAGTCGGTGGAGTCTATGAGGAGAGACTGGAACGGGTCTCTGGGTGTGGCCGGCTGCAGGCTGCAGACCCTCAGACCCTCAGACCCTCAGACCCTGTGCCTCCAGTAACAGAGGATCACACACTGATCTTCCGTCTCTACTGCTCCCGGTCTCAGAAAAGACTTCAACAACTAAACGTAATCCATTCAGAAACATACAGGAATCAGAACAAAGACTCACCACTGACTGAAGACTTTTATTTTGAAACCAGCTGATGCAGGGAGATGATCCATTGACTTGTAACCAAACTTGCAAAACTGTTAATGTAACATTTACAAATATGGCAACATACCTAACATTTACAATATATATATATATATATATATATATATATATGTATATGGCAACATACGTAATATTTACAACCCAAAACCGAAGCTTCGGGTTCCCCTGAAGCTTCAAAATAAGAGTCTGATCTGATCCATTAACCTAAGATGCTGAGATTTTAGTTTGAAAACTGGGGATGAGGGACTGAGGACCAGGACACATGTGGAATGATCTAAAGTTAAACCTTTTACAAACTAATAACATGTTAACTGTACTTTGTATTATAATTACTGATAGGAAGTCCTCCAGCTGTTTGAGCCTATAGCAGCATGACTAGGGGCTGGACCAGGACCAACCTGAACCAGCTTTACCTATAGACCTGAACCAGCTCTACCTATAGACCTGAACCAGCCCTAACTATAAACCTGAGCCAGTCCTAACTATAAACCTGAACCAGTCCTAACTATAGACCTGAAGCAGTCCTAACTATAAACCTGAACCAGCCCTAACTATAGACCTGAACCAGCTCTACCTATAGACCTGAACCAGCCCTAACCATAGACCTGAACCAGTTCTAACTATAGACCTGAGCCAGTCCTAACTATAAACCTGAACCAGTCTTAACAATAGACCTGAACCAGCCCTAACTATAAACCTGAACCAGTCTTAACTATAAACCTGAGCCAGTCCTAACTATAGACCTGAGACAGTCTTAACTATAAACCTGAACCAGTCTTAACTATAGACCTGAACCAGCCCTAACTATAAACCTAAACCAGCCCTAATTATAGACCTGAACCAGCCCTAACTATAGACCTGAACTAGCCCTAACTATAGACCTGAACTAGCCCTAACTATAAGAGCTATCAAAGAGGAAAATCTTATGTCTAGTCTTAAATGTGGAGACCTTTTCTGCCCCCGGTCTGAAAGTGGAAGCTGGTTCCACAGAAGAGGAGCTTGATAACTGAAGGCTCTGGCTCAATTGGAGAGATCGGGTTAGCCTGATAATCTAATCTAGAAGTAACACATGCATGAACTGTTTCCTGCAGAAGAAGAAGAATCAGATTGATTTGAGAACAAAATGTTCAGTTCTGCAGTGAAGTAGTTTTTGTCTCTTTTACTTTCAGAGGTTCAGACAAAAGAGCTCTTGGGTTCATTTCTGTACCAAAAACCACAGGACCAGGACCAGGATCAGGAGCATGCGACTCTCTAGTAACATAGTAACGTCCTTGAACCCAGAACACTCATTTTGTAGTTTATGAGAAACCTGCATGATAAGAAACACACAGTTGATGCTCTTGATATTATTGTTTCAATACAATTCTACTTGGCTCCATTTGTTCCATGTTCTGCTTTAAGTGAATGAATATTTGAGATGGAAGTGTTCCCCTTTAACCTCCAACGAGTAGAGGAACAACTCTGCCTGGTAGACTGCTGTTTTTAACTGTTGCTAGGCGATCAAACGCTGAACCTCACAACCTTCCTGGTAATGTTTTGTAAAGGTTCAAAGGTCGAGAGAGCTTTCCAGTTCTTCTCAAGTGTCAAATCACCATAACTTCATTGTTTATGGGTTCAAAATTACGTAACACTTTACAGAGTTTTAATTAATCTGTCATTTCTTTGAAGATCAGTGTGTGTGTGTGTGTGCGTGTGTGCGTGCGTGCGTGTGTGTGCGTGTGTGTGTGTGTGTGTGTTACACAACAGGCTCCATGCTTCAGATATGTGTGCTTTGTGAGCTCTCTTATCTGCAGCCCTGACCTCTCCTGCTGTCCCACCCTCAGCCCGTTCTGGTCAATAAATCAAACACACCTCTCTGCAGCCTGCTGGGTTCTAAAACTCTCCTGTTAACAGACTTTTATTTGCTCTTAGAGTTACTGAGATTGAATCAACTGATGTGATTTTTCCCACCTTTTTAAGTGCATTCTACATATTATTCATACAACATTCATACTTAAAAAACCTGAATGGAAACACTATGTTGCAACGACTTTTTTTCACTCGGCTGGAGTGGAAAAGTTTGAATATGGAGGAAGAGCAAGTGGTTTTCACGTTAGTGAGGTCAAACAGAGACGCTCCATGAATCCCTCTGCTGGGTTTAATTATGAGGGGAGCAAAAGAGGAAGTCAGGTGACGTAGTAAAAAGAGTCCAGGTGGGGAGGAGGCCGGGCAGGTGGACGAGTCAAACAAACACTGGGTCACCCGGTGTGTTTCAAAGAGACACCAAAGGGTCCTGACACCGTCCGGATGAGGAGTTGGGAGTGAGAACGTTCACTGTAAAGAACACTGTTGACTAAAGAGCAGCACAACATCTTTAAATGGAGTTTTATTTCATTCATTAGTCTACTGACAGAACATTAATCGACTATCAAGTCTTTTGATAGTCAGTTTATCTTTTGAGTCACTTTTCAAACTAAAACATCTGCTGGCTGCAGCTTCTCAGAAGTGAAAATGTGTTGAGTTTCCTGGTTGTATGTAAAAAGCAACTTAAATATATTTGAAAAAGACAGGAAAATACAACCAACAACACCTCAGGCTTTCACTTCTCTCTAGTGTCTCTCAGAGCAAACCATTCATTGATTAATCCAGAAAAGAATACGCGGAAGAATTGATAGTGAAAACGATTGTTTTCATCCACATGTGTTTTTCAATGAATTATGAGAAAGCTCCTCATTGTGCTGGAGTGGAAGAGACGTGATGATGATTGATTAATGATTGTGTTTCCTCTCTGCAGGTCGACTCAACATGGCGATGGTTTCTGAGTTTCTGGGCCAGCTGACGCTGTCGTACGGAGCGGTGAGTCACACAGGAATTTATATTAATATATCATATTTATCAGGACACTGAGGTGATACTGCGTCCATAGCAGCCACCTCCTACTCGTCTGAATCTTACCATCATATCAGTACACGTATGTCCATATTGTCATATCTTTACTACCCTCTTAGAGCAGATAAAGGTGTGGTTTGTTCTCCACCCACAGTTCACCTGAACAAACAGACACCTGATAAACTGAAGCCAAGGACTGAAGACTGATCACTGAGTCATTCAGAATCACACAACATGACCGATTGATCATTTCTGAACGTCCAGTGTTTTTCCTTCCAGTCAAATCTTCCTGGAACCAACTCTAGTGGACAAAAGAAATGATGAAGTATGAAGAGAGAGAAAGTCCTCACAGGACAGACGGGTCAAACAAACACAGGTGAAACGAAGAGTAAATGTTGACATCAATAAGTGAGTCGCTGTCAACTGAATGTCAACAAAAACACAACTTCCACTGAAGACGGAAGTTTATTTTATTTGCTTATTTATGAGTAGAAACTGACACCAACAACGCCTAAAGTCAGTTCTTACCTGATCCCAGTGTACAGGTCCAAGTCTGTTCACACCTGATCCCAGTGTACAGGTCAAAGTCTTTTCTTACCTGATCCCAGTGTACAGGTCCTAGTCTGTTCACACCTGATCTCAGTGTACAGGTCAAAGTCTTTTCTTACCTGATCCCAGTGTACAGGTCCAAGTCTGTTCACACCTGATCCCAGTGTACAGGTCCAAGTCTGTTCACACCTGATCCCAGTGGAAAGGTCCATGTCTGTTCACACCTGATCCCAGTGTACAAGTCCAAGTCTGTTCACACCTGATCCCAGTGGACAGGTCCAAGTCTGTTCACACCTGATCCCAGTGTACAGGTCCAAGTCTGTTCACACCTGATCACAGTGGACAGGTCCAAGTCTGTTCTTACCTGATCCCAGTGTACAGGTCAAAGTCTTTTCTTACCTGATCCCAGTGTACAGGTCCAAGTCTGTTCACACCTGATCCCAGTGGACAGGTCCAAGTCTGTTCTTACCTGATCCCAGTGTACAGGTCCAAGTCTGTTCACACCGGATCCCAGTGGACAGGTCCAAGTCTGTTCACACCTGATCCCAGTGTACAGGTCAAAGTCTTTTCTTACCTGATCCCAGTGTACAGGTCCAAGTCTGTTCACACCTGATCCCAGTGTACAAGTCCAAGTCTGTTCTTACCTGATCCCAGTGTACAGGTCCAAGTCTGTTCACACCTGATCCCAGTGTACAGGTCCAAGTCTGTTCACACCTGATCCCAGTGGACAGGTCCAAGTCTGTTCTTACCTGATCCCAGTGGACAGGTCCAAGTCTGTTCTTACCTGATCCCAGTGTACAGGTCCAAGTCTGTTCACACCTGATCCCAGTGTATTGGTCAAAGTCTTTTCTTACCTGATCACTGTGTACAGGTCCATGTCTGTTCACACCGGATTCCAGTGGACAGGTCCAAGTCTGTTCACACCTGATCCCAGTGTACAGGTCCAAGTCTGTTCACACCTGATCCCAGTGTACAGGTCCAAGTCTGTTCACACCTGATCCCAGTGTACAGGTCAAAGTCTTTTCTTACCTGATCCCAGTGTACAGGTCCAAGTCTGTTCACACCTGATCCCAGTGTACAAGTCCAAGTCTGTTCTTACCTGATCCCAGTGTACAGGTCCAAGTCTGTTCACACCTGATCCCAGTGTACAGGTCCAAGTCTGTTCACACCTGATCCCAGTGGACAGGTCCAAGTCTGTTCTTACCTGATCCCAGTGGACAGGTCCAAGTCTGTTCTTACCTGATCCCAGTGTACAGGTCCAAGTCTGTTCACACCTGATCCCAGTGTATAGGTCAAAGTCTTTTCTTACCTGATCACTGTGTACAGGTCCATGTCTGTTCACACCGGATTCCAGTGGACAGGTCCAAGTCTGTTCACACCTGATCCCAGTGTACAGGTCCAAGTCTGTTCACACCTGATCCCAGTGTACGGGTCAAAGTCTTTTCTTACCTGATCCCAGTGTACAGGTCCAAGTCTGTTCACACCTGATCCCAGTGTACAAGTCCAAGTCTGTTCTTACCTGATCCCAGTGTACAGGTCCAAGTCTGTTCACACCTAATCCCAGTGTACAGGTCCAAGTCTGTTCACACCTGATCCCGGTGGATAGGTCCATGTCTGTTCACACCTGATCCCAGTGGACAGGTCCAAGTCTGTTCACACCTGATCACAGTGAATAGGTCCATGTCTGTTCACACCTGATCCCAGTGTACAGGTACAAACTCCCCCAAAAAAACCCTTTCAACAGGGAGAAAAATGGAAGAAACCTTCAGGAGAGCAACAGCAGGAGGATCCCTCTCCCAGGATGGACAGAGTACAAAAATAGATGTCATGTGTACAGAATGAACAGCATAACAGAGTTACAACACGTTCAATTCACATGACAGAAATAATGTACCTGATCCCAGTGCAGAGGTCCATGTCAGGTCTTACTGGATCCCAGTGGACAGGTCCAAGTCTGTTATATCCCTCTCCATTTAACCAGAAATTGTTGTTGCCTGTTGTCTCTTTAACTTGGCGTTGGCGAGTATGTAAGTACTGGTGCTTATGCAGAGGAAGTCAGCTGAGTTGGTGGCCCTTCAATGTGGCCAAAGACACAATCATGTACACACTGTTAAAAGAATGAGGACATATGTGGCCTAACGATCAGACCTCACTGCCTCTCAGTTGTAGTCACACCTATACCGTTATGGTAACGGCCTTAACATGTGGCTATGAAACACTAAATGAAGTTGTCTGATGAAATCTTAAAAAACAAGTCCTCCTGTGATTTGATCAGGACCTGAGTCTCTTTCTTATCTACAAATTAAAGGAAGTTTAGATGATGTCACAGCAGCAGACTGAGGTCACATTTCTCTGTCCTCGGTAGGAAGTGGAGCCTAAATTCCCCACCGTGGTGCCGGTACGAGACTTCGACCCGGACAAAGATGCCGCCAGGATCGAGACGGCCATCAAGACTAAAGGTGACAATGTCTTTCCACATCTCAGAGTTATGTACCTGTGTTCTGCCTGTTCCATCACAAATCATTCAGCCCCGAACAAAGGTTTACATCAGACAAGAGTCTGGATCACTGGTCTTCAGAGATAAACCTGAGGCTTCAGAATACAGAAAACATTCATTCAACAGAGCTGTGTTTTCAGTACAGAATACACAGTACGTTACTTCCTGTCCTGTCAACCAGACACTACTTAAAGGTTCTCTATTTGACATTCAGATCATTAATATCTCATCATCATCTATCATCTGCATAAAGATGGAGAAGAGAAGAGTCTACCTGATCAGAGAATGAAGTCTCTCTTTCTCTGTGTGTGTTGTTATCAAAGCTTCTCCTTATCGGATTGAAGATCTGGTGTGAAATGTATTGAACCGTTCTCTGACTGTGATAATAAAGAGCTTTTGAAGTTGAACCAGAAATGTGCGTCGTGCAGGAGTAGACGAACAGACCGTCATCGACATCCTGACCCGACGCAGCGGAGAGCAGCGGAGAGAGATCGCCTTCGAATACGAACGGATCGCAAAGAAGGTTCAAACCTTTTTGCCTGAATCAGGATATGAGGACACAACTACCTGCTGCTTCCTTCTGCTTTAGTGTCACCTGGTTGTTAAAAAAGACATTTGTGTGTCCCTGTCCCTATTTCAGGATCTGATGACGGCCCTGAAGGGGGCGCTGTCCGGCCCTCTAGAGGCTCTAATGTTGGGTCTGATGAAGAGCACCGCTCAGTATGATGCCTCTGAGCTCAAAGCCTCCATGAAGGTCAGTCAGCAGAACTCAGTACACCAATACACAAGTACAGGAGTACAGGAGGACAGTACTCAGTACTTTACTACAGTAAACCTCACACAAGTTTTCATTTCTATGATCCAATACTTCACTAAATCAACAGATGGACAGAACAAGCTAACTGTTTAGAAAGTGGTTGAAGGTAGCTAACAGTAAAACCCTACTGATGCTAATCTATTCTTCTTTGATGCATCAGTATTGAATAATCTGATTTAATTCTAATCAGTCTCAGGAGCCGGTTTTATTTTACTGTGACTTTTACTTTGGATGAAAATGGTCTTTGACCAATCAGATGTCTCTTAAAGAGCTTTTATCTGAGCTGCTGGTTCTGGTTTCAGGGACTGGGGACGGACGAAGAAACCCTCATCGAGATCGTCTGCTCCAGAAACAACAAAGAACTGGAGGAGATCAAGAAGGTTTACAAAGAGAGTACGTTTGGACATAAGCAGTAAATCTCAAATGAAGAATGATCCAGTTTAGAATTTAATATTTAACTTAAAGCTGCTGCCAGTAAATAAAGTGGTTACTTAGCAGCCGGAGGAAATGACAGAACATCAGCAAGACTCTGTGTTTTTTAGCGAAGTCGTATCATCAACTACAGACGAAGCTAACGGTCATACCTCTTGATTTGTCTTTGCAGTGTTTAAGAAGGAGTTGGAGAAAGATGTAGCAGGAGACACATCAGGAGACTTCGCTAAGCTGCTGCTGGCACTGGTTCAGGTAGCTCGATGCTAACGCCACTCTTCTTTCATTATCTGTGTTCAAGGCTCAGAGAAACAGAACGTTTAAGGCTTGGTGAAACAGAACCTGCAAGGCTCGGTGAAACAGAAGAACCTTCAACGCTCAGTGAAACAGAAGAACCTCCAAGGCTCAGTGAAACAGTACCTTCAAGGCTCAGTGAAACAGAATGTTTAAGTCTCGGTGAAACAGAACCTTTAAGTCTCGGTGAAACAGAACCTTTAAGGCTCGGTGAAACAGAAGAACCTTTAAGGCTCGGTGAAACAGAACCTTTAAGGCTCAGTGAAACAGAAGAACCTTTAAGGCTCAGTGAAACAGAACATTCAAGACTCAGTGAAACAGAACTTTCAAGGTTCTGTGAAACAGAAGAACCTTTAAGGCTCGGTGAAACAGAACTTTTAAGTCTCAGTGAAACAGAACCTTTAAGGCTCGGTGAAACAGCACATTCAAGGCTCGGTGAAACAGAACCTTCAAGTCTCAGTGAGACAGAACCTTTAAGGCTCAGTGAAACAGAACCTTTAAGGCTCGGTGAAACAGAACGTTCAAGGCTCGGTGAAACAGAACCTTTAAGGCTCGGTGAAACAGAACGTTTAATTTTGGTACTTTTAGTGAAACAGAGTATTTTTACTGTGTGGTATTAGTATGCTTACTGTAATAGAGTATTATTATATACATACATCTACAACTACTGAGAGTTTGCTCTGGACCAACAGACGAAGAGAGATGAACCCTCCAACGTGGTGGACTATGAGAAGATCGACGAGGACGCCAGAGTGAGTCCTCCCACCGGGAGGTTTAGAGGAACTTCAAAACTCCCAAAAGATATTGTGATTTCATAAAAAGACCCAAATGCTACAATGCGGTTGAGCTAATCTCCTTTCATGTAATAACAGTAATCAATAACTGATATTAAATGAGCAATCCATCAATCAATGAAGCACAAGCGATCAGAAACCTTCTCTATTCCGTACCGTGGAGTGATTGTTCTCCTGTGACCCCTCAGTGTCTGTATGAAGCCGGGGTGAAGAGGAAGGGAACCGACGTGGCCACCTGGATCTCCATCATGTCCCAGAGGAGCGTCCCCCACCTGCAGAAAGGTGAACTACACCTACGACACCAACAGCACACACAGCTTTAGATTTGATTCAACACATTCTACCGTCACCACCTTTCATATTCTTTTATGTGTGATACCAATGTTCTTTATGTTAAATACAAAAGTTATTTCTTTAACACCAACTTTTTTATATTTAATACCAACATTTCTATGTTTAAAACCAGCGTTTTTATGTTTGATAGCAATATTTTTAATGTTTAATACAAAAGTTCTATATTTAACACCAAAGTTTTTTTTTAATATATAATTCAATATAACCAATGTTTTTTTCATGTATAATACCAATGTTTTTACGTTAAATACCAGTTTTCATGTTTAATACCAATATTTTTATATTTAACGCCAACATTTTCTTTTTAAAAGCAACATTTATATGTTTAATAAAGTTTTCTATTCAACACCAGCGTTTTTATGTTTGAACCCAATGTTGATATAGAACTTTCTTTAAATAATTCCAACATTTTTCTATGTTTATGTATGGAGGTTAATTGGTTAAAATTAAAGAATGGTTGTGGAAATGGTTCAATGAATGAAGGCCGTGTGTCTTAAGTTTTTATGTTGTCCCTTTTGATATGCTTCATGTCTCGTAGTGTTTGAGAGGTATAAGAGCTACAGCCCCTATGACATGAAGGAGAGCATCAGGAAGGAGGTGAAGGGAGATCTGGAGAAGTCCTTCCTCACTCTGGGTAAGAAACACCACAGGATCAGCATCTTCTGACTCTGAGCAGGAGACCATGACAAGAAGTACAAGTACAACAGAGAGAGTACTGAGAGACTATACATGAGACCATGACAGGAAGTACAAGTACAACACAGAAAGTACTGAAAGACTATACATGAGACCATAACAGGAAGTACAAGTACAACACACAGAGAGTACTGAAAGACTATACATGAGACCATGACAAGAAGTAACAAGTACAACACACAGAGAGTACTGAAAGACTATACATGAGACCATGACAAGAAGTAACAAGTACAACACAGAAAGTACTGAAAGACTATACATGAGACCATGACAAGAAGTACAAGTACAACACACAGAGAGTACTGAAAGACTATACATGAGACCATGACAGGAAGTACAAGTACAACACAGAAAGTACTGAAAGACTATACATTCAATTCAATTCAATTTATTTTTGTATAGCCAAAAATCACAAATGCGAAATTCTCCTCAGAGGGCTTTACAATGTGTACACATACGACATCCTCTGTCCCAGGACCTCTCATGGGTTCAGGAAAAACTCCCCCCAAAAAAATCTTTAAATGGGGAGAAAAAGAGAAGAAACCTTCAGGAGAGACACAGAAGAGGATCCCTCTCCCAGGATAGACAGAAGTACAATAGAAGTACAATAGATGTCATGTGTACAGAATGAACAGCATAACAGAGTTACAACACATTCAATGGATATGACAGAAATGATTCAAGTGATAATAGCAGTAGCTGTCGGGGAGGACCACAGCAGGACGTAGGACCAGGGTCCATAGAAACCTGCAAGGCACAAAGACTTCGGGGATGGAGCAGAGTTAGTAATGTGCATTAATGGTGCATGAATTCATACAGAAGGAAAATAGAGAAGAATGTGCGTCAGCAGGGCCACGGCAGGAACCAGGAACCAGGAACCAGAAACCAGATGCAACCACGATCTGAGGAAACCTGCGAGGCTAGAAAGCACAAAGACTCCGGGGGAAGAAGTAGAGTTAGTAATGTGCATTGATAGAACATGAATTCATACAGAAGGAGAGAGAGAAAAGGATAGAGGAGCTCAGTGTATCCTAAGTTGTCCCCCTGCAGTCTAGGCCTATAGCAGCATATCAAGGGGCTGGAAAGAATGGACCAGAGCAAACCTGAGCCAGACCTAACTATAAGCGCTATCAAAGAGGAAAGTCTTGAGTCTACTCTTAAATGTGGTCACTGTGTCTGTCCCCCGGACTGAAAGTGGAAGCTGGTTCCATAGAAGAGGAGCTTGGTAGCTGAAGGCTCTGGCCTATGTGCCTATGTGCCTATGTACCTAATATGGTACTATGCGCTCTCTAGTTGGGTAATATGGTACTATGAGCTCTCTAGTGGGGGTAATATGGTACTATAAGCTCTCTAGTGGGGTAATATGGTACTATGAGCTCTCTAGTGGGGTAATATGGTACTATGAGCTCTCTAGTGGGGTAATATGGTACTATGAGCTCTCTAGTGGGGTAACATGATACTATGCGCTCTCTAGTGGGGTAATATGATACTACGAGCTCTCTAGTGGGGTAATATGCTACTATGCGCTCTCTAGTTGGGTAATATGGTACTATGAGCTCTCTAGTTGGGTAATATGGTACTATGAGCTCTCTAGTGGGGTAATATGATACTATGAGATTCTTAAGATATGATGGTGCCTCACCAATTAAGGCTTTGTAGGTGAGCAGAAGGATTTTAAATTCGACTCTGGATTTTACAGGGAGCCAGTGAAGAGAAGCTAATACGGGAGTAATATGATCTCTTTTCTTAGTTTTTGTTAGTACACGAGCTGCAGCATTCTGGATCAACTGGAGAGATTTAAGAGACTTATTAGAGCAGCCTGATAATAAGGAGTTACAGTAGTCCAGTCTAGAAGTAACAAATGCGTGAACTAATTTTTCTGCATCGCTTTGAGACAGGATGTGTCTAATCTTTGAAATGTTACGTAGGTGAAAAAAGGAGTCCTTGAGATGTGTTTTACGTGAGAGTTAAAGGACAAGTCCTGATCAAAGACAACTCCGAGATTATTTATGGTGGTGCTGGATGCCAGGGCAATGCCATCAAGAGAAACTATATCATTAGATAATTGATTTCGGAGGTGTTCTGGGCCTAGTAAAATAACTTCAGTTTTGTCTGAGTTTAACATCAGGAAGTTGCAGGTCATCCATGTTTTTATATCTTTGAGACATGCTTGAAGTTTAGCAAGCTGGTTGGTTTCATCTGGCTTGATCGATAGATATAATTGAGTATCATCAGCATAACAATGAAAGTCTATGGAGTGTTTTCTGATAATATTGCCCAAACGGAGCATACATAAGGTGAATAAGATTGGTCCAAGCACAGAACCTTGTGGAACTCCGTGACTGACGTTGGTGGTCATCGAGGTTTCATCGTTTACATATACAAACTGAGATCGATCTGATAAATAAGATTTAAACCAGCTTAGTGCGGTGCCTTTAAGGCCAATCAAATGTTCTAATCTCTGTAATAGGATGTGATGCTCAATGGTGTCGAATGCAGCACTAAGGTCCAACAAGACAAGAACAGAGACAAGTCCTTTATCTGATGCAATTAGAAGGTCATTAGTAATTTTCACCAGTGCTGTCTCTGTGCTGTGGTGTTTTCTAAATCCTGACTGAAAATCCTCAGATAAACTATTGTTCTGTAGAAAGTCACACAACTGATTTGCGACTACTTTCTCAAGGATCTTAGAGAGGAAGGGAAGGTTAGAGATCGGTCTATAGTTAGCCAACACCTCTGGATCAAGAGTGGGCTTCTTGAGAAGAGGCTTAATCACAGATACTTTAAAAGACTGTGGTACATGGCCTGTTAGTAAAGACAGATTGACAATATCCAGCAGACAGGTGTTAATCAAAGGTAAAACTTCTTTAAGCAGCCTCGTCGGGACGGGGTCCAAGAGACAGGTAGAAGATGTAGAAGAGGAAATTGTTGAAGACAATTTTTTAGAGTCGATGGGAGAGAAGCCGTCCAAACATATATCAGGGTTTATAGCTGTTTCCAAGGATAGATCGGCACTGGTTGAGGGCAAGAGATTATTAATCTTGTCTCTAATAGTTGGAATATTATCATTGAAGAAGCTCATGAAGTCATTACTACTGAGGTCTATAGGAATACACGGCTCAACAGAGCTGTGACTCTCTGTCAGCCTGGCTACAGTGCTGAAGAGAAACCTGGGGTTGTTCTTATTTTTCGCTATTATTGATGAGTAATAGGCTGCTCTGGCATTACGGAGGGCCTTCTTATATGTTTTAAGACTATCTCGCCAAACTAACCCAGATTCTTCTAAATTGGTGGAACGCCATATCCTTTCAAGCTTTCGCAATGTTTGTTTTATTTTGTGGGTTTGAGGGTTATACCATGGAGCGAACCTCCTCTGTTTTATTATCTTCTTTTTTAGAGGAGCTATAGAGTCTAGTGTCAGTCTCAGTGAGCCTGTAGCACTATCGACTAGATGATCAATCTGGGACAGACTAAAGTTAGTACAGGAGTCCTCCGTTATATTGAGACATGGTATTGAATTAAATACAGATGGAATCGCTTCTTTAAATTTAGCTACAGCTGTCAGATAGACATCTGGTGTAGAAACCTTTGCCTAACGGTGTACAGTCTGGTAGTATAAACTCGAAAGTTATTAGGTAATGGTCTGATAAAAGAGGGTTCTGTGGAAAAACTATTAGATGTTCTATTTTAATGCCATATGCAAGAACAAGGTCGAGTGTGGTTAAAATAGTGAGTGGGTTTCTGTACACTTTGACAGAAGCCAATTGAATCTAATAATGAGATAAACGCAGTACTAAGGCTATCATTATCGACATCCACATGAATATTAAAGTCACGTACAATAATAACTTTATCTGTTTTAAGAACTAAACTTGATAAAAACTCTGAATATTCAGAATACGGACCTGGGGCCCCGGTACACTATAACAAATAGAATTGGCTGTATTGTTTTCCAGGTTGGATGTGAAAGACTAAGAACAAGGCTTTCAAATGAGTTGTAGTTTAATTTAGGTTTAGGGTTTATTAATAGGCTTGAGTCAAAGATAGCTGCTACTCCACCTCCTCGGCCGGTGCCTCGAGGAATGTGAGTATTAATGTGACTTGGAGGAGTTGATTCATTTAGGCTGACATATTCTTCATGACACAGCCAGGTTTCAGTAAGACAGAATAGATCAATGTGATTGTCAGATATTAAATAATTTACTAAAATACCTTTAGATGACAAAGATCTGATATTTAAGAGTCCACATTTAATTCTCCTATTTTGTTGCACTGTTGCGTTGGTGGTGTTAACTTTTATGAGGTTATTTTGTATAACTCCTCTTCTGGTTACTTTTGATTTAATTAATTTAAGTGACCGTTGGGCAGACACAGTCCCTATATAGTTTTGGGTGGGTAACTGCTCTAATGGAAGTGCAGAGAAGGGTGTAAGACTAGAACTCTGCTTCTGCTTCCTGGTCTGAACTCTGAGAGCATGACAAGAAGTACAAGTACAACACACAGAGAGTACTGAAAGACTATACATGAGACCATGACAGGAAGTAACACATAAACAAAGAGAGGAACAGTCCATGAGGTGATGGTGGTGAGGACACAGGTCCATGAGGTGATGGTGGTGAGGACACAGGTCCATGAGGGGGTGGTGGTGAGGACACAGGTCCATGAGGTGATGGTGGTGAGGACACAGGTCCATGAGGGAGTGGTGGTGAGGACACAGGTCCATGAGGTGATGGTGGTGAGGACACAGGTCCATGAGGGAGTGGTGGTGAGGACACAGGTCCATGAGGGGGTGGTGGTGAGGACACAGGACCATGAGGTGATGGTGGTGAGGACACAGGTCCATGAGGTGATGGTGGTGGGGACACAGGTCCATGAGGGGGTGGTGGTGAGGACACAGGTCCATGAGGGGGTGGTGGTGAGGACACAGGTCCATGAGGGGGTGGTGGTGAGGACACAGGTCCATGAGGGGGTGGTGGTGAGGACACAGTTCCATGAGGTGATGGTGGTGGGGACACAGGTCCATGAGGACACAGTACATGAGATGTCCATCTGTCTTCTCTTCACAGTGGAGTGCTTTGAAAACAGACAGCTGTACTTCGCCAACAGACTCAATGAAGCTATGAAGGTACAGTTTCATAGTTTTACTGACGTTTTGTACAATTTTGAGGTACTTGTATTTCCATTACATGCTACTTAATACTTCTACACTTCATCTGTTCTCTACATTTATCTGATTACTGTCGTTACTCGGTAATACAAAAGGTTAAATAATATGAAAGGAGACACAACATTGTCCTGGTGTCTCTCTACAGAGTAAAGGAGCCAAGGAGAAGGTGGTGACCAGGGTCATGGTCTCTCGCTGTGAAGTGGACCTGATGAAGATCAGATCCGAGTTCAGGAAGCAGCACAAAAGGACTCTGTACCAGACCATCGCCGTGAGTAGCAGATTTATGATTATGAAGATATTAATACATCAGTACTGCATTATGAGATCATGAGACATATTTAATATTTACATCAGTACTGCATTATGAGACCATGAGACAGATTTAGTATTTACATCAGTACTACATTATGAGACCATGAGACAGATTTAGTATTTACATCAGTACTACATTATGAGACCATGAGACAGATTTAATATTTACATCAGTACTACATTATGAGACTATCCATGAGACAGATTTAATATTTACATCAGTACTGCATTATGAGACTGTCCATGAGACAGATTCAATATTTACATCAGTGCTACATTATGAGACTGTCCATGAGATAGATTTAATATCAGTGTTATTATTGTTAATAATAATAAATTATTATCAGAATTCCTTTATTGTTATTAATAATCATATCATTATGCTCGTCTCTTTGGGGTTCAGGAGCACACTAAAGGAGACTACCAGAAGGCTCTGCTCAGCCTGTGTGGAGGAGACGACTGAGACCTCAACTCTGTGTGAACTCCGTTTCCCAGAAGGCCACTGGGTTTGTAAGAAGATGACTGCAGTATTCGAGCATTGTGGTGTTTTCATCTCCATTAAACAATTACTTCCATCTTTGTGAGCTGCGTCAGTTTGTGTGTGTGCTGTTTGAAGGGCCGACCAGCAGGGGGCAGCAGAGACTGAGTAAAGACCGGCCTCTGCTGTGTGCAAGTACTCACCAGTTCACTGTGGGAGGGTGTTTGTACACATAGTATTCTCTGCTGTGTACATGTACTCACCAGCTCACTGTGGGAGGGTGTTTGTACACACAGTATTCAAAACCATGTAAGTATGTTCTCCTTTGCATGCCGCTCTCTTCTTCTACTCAAAGTGAGTAAAGTGAATAAAGTGAGTAACGTGAATAAAGTGATTAACGTGAATAGAGTGAGTAAAGTGAATAGAGTGTGTAAAGTGAATAAAGTGAGTAAAGTGAATAAAGTGAGTAAAGTGAATAGAGTGAGTAAAGTCAGTAAAGTGAATAAAGTGAGTAAAGTGAGTAAAGTGAGTAAAGTGAGTAAAGTGAATAAATTGAGTAAAGTGAATAAAGTGAGTAAACTGAGTAAAGTGAGTAAAGTGAATGAAGTGAATAAAGTGAGTAAAGTGAGTAAAGTGAGTAAATTGAGTAAATTGAGTAAAGTGAGTAAATTGAGTAAAGTGATTAACGTGAATAGAGTGAGTAAAGTGAATAGAGTGTGTAAAGTAAATGAAGTGAGTAAAGTGAATAAAGTGAGTAAAGTGAATAGAGTGAGTAAAGTCAGTAAAGTGAGTAAAGTGAGTAAAGTAAGTAAAGTGAATAAAGTGAGTAAAGTGAATAGAGTATGTAAAGTAAATGAAGTGAGTAAAGTGAATAAAGTGAGTAAAGTGAATAGAGTGAGTAAAGTCAGTAAAGTGAGTAAAGTGAGCAAAGTAAGTAAAGTGAATAAAGTGAGTAAAGTGAGTAAAGTTGTAATGGTTGCATATGTCCATCCCTGGGTACCTATAAAGGGGAAACGCAATTTGTGTTTGGTTGCCGTTATATTGTACTGGTAGGGATTATCAGTAGCCATAAGAGAAGCATAGGAGGTATTTTGTTGTAATCATGTAAATTGTTACTCGCGGGTATAAAATGTGTCGGGGGGGAAGTGACGCGAAAGGGATGTGTATGTGTGAAGCGCGCAGACGGCGGAAGGAGTGGAGGATTCAGTGGACTCGGCCAGCCTAGGATTCCGGCGACTGCTCGGTGGTAGAGCGGGAGTGTACTTTCCCTTTGGATTACAAACCGGAGTCTGCGCCGGAGTACGGGGCGTTGGGCCCACCAGCTGATCCGGACGGTTGGTGAGAAATCGCTCGTTCCGAGCGTAAGGAGCGGCGGCGGCTCGCCACGCTTCCGCCTGTCCGTTGACTTTGTTTGCCGGCTTGGGGGAATATTTTGCTGTTGGACTTTTCGGGGTTATTGGGGGACTTTGGGATTGGGGGGATTTGAGGTGTAGTTTGAGAGGGGTTATTGTTTGTTAATTGTGTATTGCGCCGGAGCCCCGCGGTGCCTTTTTGTCTGTTTGGTCTGTTTGTTTCATCAATTACATTTTTGGGTTACAACTGACTGCTGTTTCGTTTATCGATTGTATCAGCCCTTTTTGTTATTTGTTTCACATAAATAGCGTGCACCTAACGTCAGATCCGCCCGTCCCTTTTGAATTTAGCGTTGTGCTTTTCCCCTTCAGTTTGATGAGGAGGGTGAATTGTTACAAAGTGAATAAAGTGAGTAAAGTGAGTAAAATGAATAAAGTTGGTAAATTTAGTAAACTGAATAAAGTGAGTAAAATGAGTAAAGTGAACAAAGTGAGTAAAGTGAATAATGTGAGTAAAGTGAGTAAAATGAATAAAGTGAGTAAAGTGAGTAAAGTGAATAAAGTGAGTAAAATGAATAAAGTGAGTAAAGTGAGTAAAGTGAGTAAAATTAGTAAAATGAATAAAGTGAATAAAGTGAGTAAAGTGAATAAAATGAATAACCCTAACAGACAGCGTTGTACCGGGGCAGAGGCAAGATGAAGCCAGTTCGAGGGAAAGTGCTGGATGGTCTGGCATGACATGGAGAACGATCTGGTAGTGAATGTATCTGAAGCCGGTGCTTAAATACTAAAGGGAGTAGGAGTAGCAGGGTGGACAGGTGAGAGGGATGGAGCTGATGAGGGGGGTGTGTGGAAGGAAAATATTTTATGTGTATGCTTAATAAATGTCTTACGCTTCGGAAAGCTATGAAGCCACATTAACACATATATCCGGGTTATTAAGAGCACAATATTCATAGTTATATGTATCTGTTAATCACTGACATAGTATTATAAGTTATATTCATGTATATCTGTAAGCAGGCCCATAGAAATCGGGGGGAGGATGGGGGGGGTAGACAGACTCAGGAGATAAGGTACAGAGAAGAGAACCAGTGAAGGCAGAGAGAGCCGACAAGGTCACGATGAACTGACGCCTTAGGCTCATCTGTTGTGGATAATAGGGGAATAGGGCGGGTAGCAGGGGAATATTATGGCGGGTAGCAGGGGAATATTATGGAGGGTAGCAGGGGAATATTATGGAGGGTAGCAGGGGAATATTATGGCGGGTAGCAGGGGAATATTATGGCGGGTAGCAGGGGAATATTATGGAGGGTAGCAGGGGAATATTATGGAGGGTAGCAGGGGAATATTATGGCGGGTAGCAGGGGAATATTATGGCGGGTAGCAGGGGAATATTATGGAGGGAAGCAGGGGAATATTATGGAGGGTAGCAGGAGAATATTGTGGAGGGTAGCAGGGGAATATTATGGAGGGTAACAGGGGAATATTATGGAGGGTAACAGGGGAATATTATGGTGGGTAGCAGGGGAATATTATGGTGGGTAGCAGGGGAATATTGTGGCGCAGGAAAGTAAACATGGGAGGCAGACAGCGAAATAATCAGTTTCTGTATTGAGACGGCGTCTACTGGGTAGCATGGCGTGCGTGAGGTATGAGGTCACCTGATACGAGGTCAAAATGGCCGCAGGGGCGGGGTTAAGGGGTGGGCCTGAACCTGAATCAGAATGTGTCATTATAAAAACTATGTCAATCTGAATGTCCATGGGTTGTACTTCCGGACAGCAACTCGAGTTATTTGTAAACTGTGCATTGCAAATAAATCTATGTGAATTGAACTTTGATCCAATCTCTGGTATTCTGTGGGTGGTCAATTACTGAGGTCCCGTAAGTGAGTTCCTGTGGCGCCTCACTAGCAGTCAGATAGGAAATAGTTGTGAAGTTTATACAGAATTAGGTTTTAAGGAAGTTAGCCATCATCGAGCAGAATACGCAATAAATGGAAGAAATCCAGCCACAACATTTGGCGAGCCAGCCAGGAGAGGGCACCGCGGGGAATCAGGCCAAGCGAGGCGACCTTTGCTCCTCACAGACTGACCGATCCAAGACGCGTCTACGTAAAGTAAAGGTAAGCAGAAAGCCACTGTCTAAAGTTTCTGCATCGGAGGTCTCAGTCTGTGAGGAAGAAGGGTCGGCTGTGATGTTGGCACCCCCAAGGACGCCCTGAAACCGTAAGACGGATACGGCACTCAGTAATACTTTGTAGTACCCACCAGTGTAACGTGCTTTAACTTGTTCTACCCTAGCCTATTTTTGAGGTTTCCGCACGAAAAAAGCATGCCCATACTAAAATGAGTACAACTCTGCAACCACAAGGTCTATTTGAATAATTTTGGTGTTATTATAATGGTAATAACTGTGATATTTTTTAAGTAATGTGTAAATATCAGTATACGTATATGTCACTGGTTAAAAGTAAATGAAGATGGAACACAGAAAAATGAAAAGATTTCAGGTTCGCCTATAAAAAAAAGCACTTTCAGGATGATCATCACTTTAGAATAATGCAGTTGTAGGTTTAATCCTTTTTTATATCATAGCAAAATGTGTGAACACTCTTTCTGCACAGGTTGACTTTGAATAAAGTGAAGCAGGAAACAATAAATGAGTTTTTCAGTACAGACAGGTCAGAAAAATCCTCTGAAAATTAGAATTTATTGAATAATTTAGTTCTTTACTTTCTTTTACCAAAACTATTTTTTTACTTCTTTTTTCACTAATTATGTTTAATACATCCATATACAGCATTAACATACACAATGCCAAACTAAAAGAATGTTTTTTGCTCTGAAATCTCTATAAAAATGAATATTTTTGTTCTCAAAATCAGAGGTCTGGAGAATAAAAAGGCTGTAATTTATTCTGTGTTCGGTTTTCAGAGCCGAGTGAGACATCCTCTTTTTCTGCAGAGATAGGAGCATACAGGACATCTGGCCAACTGGTGATAGACAGCACTGTTTAGCCAATAAGAGTCAGTCAGGCCATGCAGATAGAATGTGATAGGGCAATAGGGTCGGTAGTTGCCATCCCCCCATATGTAAATTGTCAGTCAAAGAAGCTTGCTTTCCTTTGTTTCTTCTTCCTTTGCTTCCTACGGATGTAGCGCAGTCTCTGAGCATCGGAATTAATTTGTTTTCAGCGTTTCATCATAAGGTACGGAGCTGTTTATCATATTTTGCAGGTTTCATATTTGTCTGAGGCTGGTGTTCGTTGGCTCACAGATCACTGAGGCTGTGGTCTATAGGGGTTTGACCAGTATGTGCAGAATCCCTGTCTTCTTGCCGTTCTTTAGCGTGGTCGCAAGCCTATGTAGCATGAAGCTAATTCGAGCGAGGGAGACATATGCCGAGCAAGTCCAGTGGCTGGCGAGATATGAATATGAATATTTGGTTATGTATTTCGTTGGTCTTGATTAGTTGTGTTTGGAGCATGTACAAATGGTTTACATGAGCTTGTAGCCTGTATTTTCTTCTGTTATTCTGATAGGCAACATCATTAGATTTGTTCTTGATTAGTGTCTTCTCTCCCAGGGGGAACCCCAAAGTTTTTAACCAGTATACCACACAGCCCCCTTTGAAGGGGGCTCTCGGGTAGATCTGTTCTGATTGAGCTGTGGCATAATTGTTGATAAAATAAACTAACATACTGTTTCTATTTCCATTCAGGAATAGTGTTTCTGGTACTACATAATAGATCATAGTGATAATAACATTGAACTGCATGGAGATTGGTTGAAGTTCATGAAGCGTAATTCCGGGCACGTGCACGTGCTGTATGAATGTGTGTGCGTGAAAGTGTGTTGTGAATGGAAAGTCCTTCAGGTGAAAATTTCTATAGGTGGAAGTACTAAAAGCCCTGCAGGTGAAAGTACAGTTAAGACTCCCAGTCGTAAAGAGCAGCTACTAAGTCTAGTGTCTGGGAGCAGAGGAAAAATTCCTATAGGTGTTTAAAATTAGAAAGACTCCTAATGGTAAAGAGCAGCTACTAAGACTAGTGATTGGGAGCAAATAGGCCATAGACGCGGAAATTCCTGTGGGTGAAATAAAAAGACTCCTGGTCGTAAAGAGCAGCTACTAAGACTAGTGTCTGGGAGCAGAAGAGTGTTTGTAAAAAAGACTCCTGGTCGTAAAGAGCAGCTATTAAGACTAGTGTCTGGGAGTGGAAGGTTTGTGTGTAAATAGCGCTGAAGGGAGACTTGTGGCCATGAGCAGTGTGTTGGGTGTTGTGTAAATACGTAAGGCAGAAATTAAAGAAATCTCGCGTGTGTTACCGGGCATAGTTGTGTTTAAAAGTTTAAGAGTTGATTACCTGGAGAAATTATACTTTGTGTGTGTATAATAAAATCACGGATAATAAAGAACTGACTGAGTGATTGAGAAGTGAGCGCGAGGCTGCGAGTGGTTGAGAGCTGGTGTGTTACGCAGCTGCTGCTGCTATCTTGATGTTGAAACGTATAATACTGCAAAAACTGTGTTTGGCTTTAACCCCCGCATATGCATGATAAACTGTCTGCTTGTTGAAATGAAGCTTTCCGTGAGTTATGGCCATTAACTTACGTGCCCGCTGACCTGTGTATGTTGCTGTAACGTGATTCTAACTCGCTAGATAAGAAACTAGTTTTAGCCAGAGAGACAGGTAAATCCAGGTAATATCTTTAAAAGTTAGGTACTAAACCAACCATATTAATAAAATAAATAAGAGATAGATCTGGAGATAAAGAGGTAGATTAAAAGTGGAAAATAAAAGTGCCGCTGGGAACTTTTACGTATTAAGGTATATACATATATATATATAAAGTACGAGTATTGTGTGCATCGTTTTGCTGGTGGCACTGGTGCGTGCGTTATCAGATAATTTAACATAATAAAGAATGAAGGAATAATATGTTGTCGATCCCATAAAAGATAAATAAATACAGAGTTTAAACCGTGTTTTCAGAAAACCTAAAACAGAAATAACATAAAATAAATAAAATAAAATAAAGATAAAATAAACAAATAGACAAAGATGGGATCAGAAAACTAGTAAAGACTGTAAAAATGAGACCTTAGAGAGAGATATCAAATACATGAGAAATTTATATTAAATGAATAAATAATAATAAAATAACTAACGTAATAAAGAGAAGTGATTACATTAAATAACTGAGCGAAAGCGCTTGAGATAGTTGACTTTGAGGTGACGTTGTGTGAGGTCAGGCCGGGTGTGTCGGTCAAGGCTGTGTGCGGTCAAACGCTGGTGTGAGACGGAGGAAGCATTTCCTCTGATATTTAATTTTGGCAAATGAGTTGTGTATTTTCCTCAAAGAGGAAATAGAAAATAAAAACATGAGAAACTATATATGGTTAGAAACGACACAGCTGTCCTGTGTCGGACAAACGCGATCGCCATGTCAACAAACTCCCGTGGGGTCGAGGGCTGGTGGATTGGCGCCAATTTGGGTGAAAGCTCAAGCGGGCACGCGCTCCTCTTCTGATAAGAGACACGGAGGGAGAAAAGAAAAAGGAGAGGAGTATAGTCAGAGAGTACATCTCTCTCTCTCTCTCTCCTCTTTCCTTGGTTTAAAATAATTATAATTAACGTGAAAAGTATATTTACATAAAAAGAGAGGAAATAAAAGGTGATACTAAAACTAATTATATATGGGGATTATTGGGCGTTGGCCACTCACTGAAAAGTGGTAAAATTAAAATAAGATTGTTGTGTGTGTGTGTGAGACTGAGACAGAACTGCGTGCACTTTTGGGTGTGACAGGTCATTCTGCTGCGGTGAATCCAGTAGATTAAGGGACAGACTCTGATGGATTTGTTATTGACATATCAGGAAGGTGTGATAACTATATTCTATTGATTTAAGTTATCGGGTTGTCTTCTCCAAATATATATATATATTAAATAAAGTGAACTTAGTGTTAGGCCTTGTAAAGACATACGTGTCACTTATCATAAAATAAAGCCTACGTCGGGTGGGTAGTGAGCATAAATACATTTTGAGTTGGATAAGTGCCGTCCACGAGCTCATCCACTCCAGTTAGAATAAGAGGATGGAGGGGCTAACTCCGTTGTCCCAGGGCGGACAAAAACACAGAATGCCGGCTGTGTAAGAAGACCAAAGGTCAGAGGCACGTTTTGAACTCTTGGAGAAACACGGCCATGAGACAAAAGAAAACTCCCTAACGAACCCTATCAGCAGGTCACAAAGGTCAGAGCCTGAGATCCCGGAGGGGGGTGTCAGCCCCCTCCCTACAAACACGAGACCAAAGGCGAAACATGTATCCCGTCATTCAGTCCTCCAAGGGAGAGTACTTCCGGCCTCCATCGAGCCCGTCCCCAAAGGAAAGCACCTCCCAGCTGCCTATGTCTCCAACTGGTGGGTAATCAGAGGTACTACACCCACAACCTGCTCAAGCCCCACCAGCTGCAACTGCCCCTGCTGGCGAGAGTGATATGACTGCAATACCACCAGCAACATGGAACACAGTTTGTGTGCAACCACTGCCCACCGGGCTGATGCCATTCAAAATAATGACTGTTCCTGCTGCTATTCCCGAAGGACACCCAGGGTCACCGAATAATATGTAGGACCTGTCAACATCAACAGGACAAGTGCTCATCCAACTCAAACCAAATGCCAACCCTCCAAAAAAACAACAATAGCCTCTGTCTTAAGAACAGACGTCAGGCATAAGAGAAATCATTTCCGGTCTGCTCAAAGCAGGAGTGTTAGAACCGACTAGTAGTCCGTGTAATACTCCTCTTTATCCGGTGTGAACCAGACTCCATGGCAGTCCTGGAGCATCTGGCCAAGGGGGGGACACAAAGTCAGCAGAAGTAAACTTCAGTTCTGACAAACAAAGGTTAAATATCTTGGACGGGAACTACAGTCCTACTCGATCCATTGCAGCAAAACATCTCGAGGTGATTTCTGGATCTCCACGACCCGCAACGATCAAACAGATGCTGTCTTTTTTAGGAATGGCGGGCTACAGCCATCCATAGATTTCAGATTATGCTCTCAAGTTGCAACCTTTTCGAAATTGATTAAATCGGCCATTCAGAACAAAACTACTCACCTGCAATGGTCAGACATTGCAGAGGACGCGTTTATAGACTTGAAAACTGATCTCATCAGTGCACCTGCCTTGACGAACCCTGACTACGCGAAACCTTTTCAGCAGTTATGGCTGAACAGGGGTGCCTCTAAGGATCCTGCGTCTGGGGTGTTCCAGTCTCATACTGGTTTGTTGGTACCACTGGTTTCACTCCTTCATCAGTTGTATTTGGTGGCTCATGGGGTTCCCATGTAGCCAGGGGGGAGGTGATGAAGGTATTGCAGGCCACCTGGTCGTCTCCATACGTGTTGCCCACAGTCAACCATTTTTTTGCAGTCATGTGCAATCTGCGCAGAACATAACATCAGAAAGTCGCACATTGCTCTGATAGGCCATATTCCAGCTCCAGATGGCCAATTCAGGCGTATTGTTATTGATTTCATTGATATGATCAGACCAGTGAACAGGAAACGATATGTGTTGGTGGTGATTGACAGATTCAGCAGGTGGTTTGAAGCCTGCCCAGCAGCCAAAGCTGATGCTAGGACTGTAGCTAAGTTTCTAACCAGAGAAGTCATTCAAGGTTCGGGATTCCAGACGAGATAAGCTCTGACAATGGCACGCACTTTGACAACGCGATAGTGAAAAAGATATGTCAGTCATTGAGGATCAAGCAGAGATAACTTGACAAAAGGGGAATAATAATAATAATATAAAATGATTTAATTTAATATGTAGGTTCACTAAATTAGCTAAAGCAGATATTAGGTTGTGTGTACCATCCCCAATCCCAGGGATTAGTAGAAAGAGCTAATGGTACGCTAAAAGCAAAACTAGCCCAAATCTGCAGGGAAACTAAAATGGACTGGCTGACTGCTTTGCCGCTTGCACTAATGAGCATGAGAATGCAAACTAACCGCACCACTTGTTTTTAATGTTTAAATGAATGTTCTTAATTGTTTTTAAATCTTCTTTTCTGTTGCATTATGTTTTGATGCTTAATGGTTTTATGTGAAGCACTTTGAATTGCCTTGTTGTTGAAGATGTGCTATGCAAATAAACTTGCCTTGCCTTGCCTTGCATGAGATGCTAACAGGATGTAATAGCCATATTAGACCAAAAGGGAGGAGCTAAAGATAACATTGACCAAAAATAATGCCAAGTTAATCAGGGTTGTATTAAAGAACCATTGTATACCATGTAACCATATATAATCTAGCTTGCATTGATTATCAGGTCTAACAGCCTGGAGAAAAACAGCATATTCTGCCATTGACTAGTCAGTTACTCTAAGTGACAAAGTAGAAGATAACCCTTATAACAGGGCACTTTTCTTCTATACGTGTATGATGAAATGGTAGTTGGTAACTAGATATAAGTAGTAGCAACCCCCTGTCCGCATCCCCAAGAAGACTGACCCACAGCAGCTCATGCATCATCAAAAAGGTGCTAGTAACCTTATGCATGAGTGGTTCCCTGCTGTGCGTAAAGTACATGAACCAGAAGATTCGGAGGGAATGACTTCAGTCACTCAAGGGAGGAATGTGGAAGGAAAATATTTTATGTGTATGCTTAATAAATGTCTTACACTTAGGAAAGCTATGAAGCCGCATTCACACATATATCCGGGTTATTAAGAGCACAATATTCATAGTTATATATATCTGTTAATCACTGACATAGTATTTATAAGTTACATTCATGTGTATCTGTAAGCAGAGAAATCGGGGGTAGACAGACTCAGGTGATAAGGTACAGAGAAGAGAACCCAGTGAAGGCAGAAGACGACAAGGTCACGATGAGCTGACGCCTTAGGCTCAGCTGTTGTGGATATTATGGCAGATAGCAGGGGAATATTATGGCGGGTAGCAGGGGAATATTATGGCGGGAAAATAAACATGAGAGGCAGACGGCGAAATAATGAGCTTCTGTATTGAGACAGCGTCAACTGGGTAGCATGGCGTGCGTGAGGTATGAGGTCACCCGATACGAGGTCAAAATGGCCACAGGGGCGGGGTTAAGGGGTGGGACCGGGGGCTGCACCTGAATCAGAATGTTGCATTATAAGTACTATGTCAGTCTGAATGTTCGTGGGTTGTACTTCCGGACAGCAACTGGAGTTATTTGTAATCTGTGCATTGCAAATAAATCTACGTGAATTGAACTTTGATCCAATCTCTCTGGTATTCTGTGGGGGGTCAATTACTGAGGTCCGTAAGTGAGTACCTGTGGCACCTCACTAGCAGTCAGATAGGAAATAGTTGTGAAGTTGCTACAGAATTAGGTTTTAAGGAAATTAGCCATCATCGAGCAGAATACGCAATAAACGGAAGAAATTCAGCCTCAACAGGTGTGACTAACAGGTGATGAGGGGGGTGTGACTAACAGGTGATGAGGTGGTGTGACTAACGGGTGATGAGGTGTGACTAACAGGTGATGAGGTGGTATGATTAATAGGTGATGAGGTGTGACTAACAGGTGATGAGGGGGGTGTGACTAACAGGTGATGAGGTGGTGTGACTGACAGGTGATGAGGTGGGTGTGACTAACAGGTGATGAGGTGTGACTAACAGGTGACAAGGTGGGTGTGACTAACAGGTGATGAGGTGGTGTGACTGACAGGTGATGAGGTGGGTGTGACTAACAGGTGATGAGGTGTGACTAACAGGTGACAAGGTGGGTGTGACTAACAGGTGATGAGGTGGTGTGACTGACAGGTGATGAGGTGGGTGTGACTAACAGGTGATGAGGTGTGACTAACAGGTGACAAGGTGGGTGTGACTAACAGGTGATGAGGTGGTGTGACTGACAGGTGATGAGGTGGGTGTGACTAACAGGTGATGAGGTGTGACTAACAGGTGACAAGGTGGGTGTGACTAACAGGTGATGAGGTGGTGTGACTGACAGGTGATGAGGTGGGTGTGACTAACAGGTGATGAGGTGTGACTAACAGGTGACAAGGTGATGAAGGGGGTGTGACTAACAGGTGATGAGGTGGTGTGACTGACAGGTGATGAGGTGGGTGTGACTAACAGGTGATGAGGTGTGACTAACAGGTGACAAGGTGGGTGTGACTGACAGGTGATGAGGTGGGTGTGACTAACAGGTGATGAGGTGGTGTGACTAACAGGTGATGAGGTGGTGTGACTAATAGGTGATGAGGTGGGTGTAACTAACAGGTGATGAGGTGGGTGTGACTATCAGGTGATAAGGGGGGTGTGACTAACAGGTGATGAGGTGGGTGTGACTAACAGGTGATGAGGTGTGACTAACAGGTGAGGTGTGACTAACAGGTGATGAGGTGGGTGTGACTAACAGGTGATGAGGTGGGTGTGACTAACAGGTGATGAGGTGGTGTGACTAACAGGTGATGAGGTGGGTGTGACTAACAGTTGATGAGGTGTGACTAACAGGTGATAAGGGGGGGGTGACTAACAGGTGATGAGGTGTGACTAACAGGTGATAAGGGGGGGGTGACTAACAGGTGATGAGGTGGGTGTGACTAACAGGTGATGAGGTGGGTGTGACTAACAGGTGCACTGAATGAACTGATGAGGTGATTGAGAGGTAGAATGGCAGATGAGAAGGGAAGCTTGTGACAATTTGATGTGAAATTATTGGTTATGAATTGGTTCGTAGAGCCACATCGACACATATTTATGATGCGTGTTTGTGTAATCTCACACTAATTCATATTTGATCATTAAATCCAGTGGAAGTCAGATGAAAACATCCTTCAGGTTGTTTTTCCTTTAATCGTTCGTATGTTTTGTTTAGTTTGTTTGCGGCAATTTCTTTTATTAAAAATGCTAATTTTACCTCCAGCTACAGTTGCTAATTAGCATTTCTGGTGCAGGAAAGAGAAAGTGCTGTTTAGACAGAGAGGGTAAGGGGGTGGGGAGAAGAGTTATTAATGTTTCTGCAGAAGACCTATTCAGAGCATCAGGGATTATGTTGAAACACGTTTTACTATGATTCATTTCCAGAGCTGCTCACACACAAGCTGCATGCTAATGATGCTGACGTCACCATTATGCAAATGAGTATTGAGCTAGTGCTAGCACGGCCGTGAGAGCTAGTTAGCTTGGTAGCTGTGTAGCTAGGTAGCTAATTGGCTTGGTAGCTGCTATGAGAAATAGTATCCTGGTCTGCAGGTTTGCAGTAAAACTGTTAGATCCTGGACTTTGAAAGAAACAGAACCCTGAGTGACGGAGAACCTTCTCTCAGCAGACTGGACTCCTCGAGTAGAACAAGACGCGTTGTGCCTCTGAACCCTGTGACGCTGTAGAGCTGATACAGAGACCTGAAACATGAACAGAAGCCTGTTAGTGAACCAGCTCCTCTCAGTGTTGGTCTGATACCTCACCAGTGTTGTTTAAAGCAGAGCTAATCCTCAATTGTCATGCTCCCATAATCCCATCGCCCCCTCTCACCCCACCCCCTCCCTATCCCCCCTCTCCCCCCCCCCTCCCTCCCCCCCCACCCCCCGTCTCACCCCACGACCGTGCAGAAATCAGTACGACGGCCACTCCAACATGAACCAAATGTCAGCTCTCTACCTCAGTAATTACAGTGTCGGGACGAAGGAACTCCCCCCGCCCCCCCGAGGAATGTGAGGGGAGACCAGGAGAGGGGGTCAACAGGGGATGTGGTTTAGGATTAATCCACCTTCAGAACTCAAGTGTTGCTGAAATCTACAAGTCTGAAATATGTGGAGGAGGAAAGTAAATCTGCTGATGATCATCACATCTTCCCCTAAAGGACCCTGAACCTAACCCTGAAGGACCCTAACCCTAACCCTGAAGGACCCTGACCCTTCATGCACCAGAGACCAGCTGCAGGTCCTCAGACGACCAACGGGGCATTTACCAGATATTTAATATAGCTTTAATATTGTTATTTAAATATGTCTATTCTTCTCTCATAAATAATCTTGTAAAACTAGAACATGATGTGGCAGACCCCCCCCCCCCACCCCTATCCTCGGGTCTTCTGTCCTCCTCTCTGTCCTCCACGCTGTCCTTGTCTCTGTCCTCCACTCTATCTTTGTCTCTGTCCTTCTCTCTGTCCTTCTGTCTGTCCTTGTCTCTGTCCTCCACTCTGTCCTTGTCTCTGTCCTCCTCTCTTTCCTTGTCTCTGTCCTTCACTCTGTCCTCCTCTCTGTCCTTGTCTCCGTCCTTCTCTATGTCCTTGTCTCTGTCCTTCTCTCTGTTCTTCTGTCTGTCCTTGTCTCTGTCCTTCTCTATGTCTTCCTCTCTGTCCTTCTCTCTGTCCTTCTCTCTGTCCTTGTCTCTGTCCTTCTCTATGTCTTCCTCTCTGTCCTTCTCTCTGTCCTTGTCTCTGTCCTCCTCTCTGTCCTTGTCTCTGTCCTCCTCTCTGTCCTTGTCTATGTCCTCCTCTCTGTCCTTCTGTCTGTCCTCCTCTCTGTCCTTGTCTCTGTCCTTGTCTCCATCCTTCTTTCTGTCCTTGTCTCCATCCTTCTTTCTGTCCTTGTCTCTTTCTTTGTGTCTGTCCTTGTCTCTGTCCTCCTTTCTGCCCTTGTCTTTGTCCCTCTCTCTGTCCTTCTGTCTGTCCTCCTCTCTGTCCTTGTCTTTGTCCTCCTCTCTGTCCTTGTCTCTGTCATCCTCTCTGTCCTTGTCTCTGTCCTCCTCTCTGATCTTCTTTCTGTCCTACTCTCTGTCCTTGTCTCTGTCCTCCACTCTGTCCTCCTCTCTGTCCTCCACGCTGTCCTCCACTCTGTCCTCCTCTCCTTCCTTGTCTCTGTCCTTCACTCTGTCCTCCTCTCTGTCCTTGTCTCCGTCCTTCTCTATGTCCTTGTCTCTGTCCTTCTCTCTGTCCTTCTGTCTGTCCTTGTCTCTGTCCTTCTCTATGTCTTCCTCTCTGTCCTTCTCTCTGTCCTTCTCTCTGTCCTTGTCTCTGTCCTTCTCTCTGTCCTTGTCTCTGTCCTTCTCTATGTCTTCCTCTCTGTCCTTGTCTCTGTCCTTCTGTCTGTCCTTGTCTATGTCCTCCTCTCTGTCCTTCTGTCTGTCCACCTCTCTGTCCTTGTCTCTGTCCTTGTCTCCATCCTTCTTTCTGTCCTTGTCTCCATCCTTCTTTCTGTCCTTGTCTCTGTCCCTCTCTCTGTCCTTCTGTCTGTCCTTCTTTCTGTCCTCCTCTCTGTCCTTGTCTCTGTCCTTGTCTTTGTCCTCCTCTCTGTCATCCTCTCTGTCCTTGTCTCTGTCCTCCTCTCTGATCTTCTTTCTGTCCTCCTCTCTGTCTTTGTCTCTGTCCTTCTCTCTGTCCTTGTCTCTGTCCTACTCTCTGTCCTTCTGTCTGTCCTTGTATCTGTCCTTCTCTCGGTTCTTGTCTCTGTCCTCCACGCTGTCCTCCACTCTGTCCTTGTCTCTGTCCTTCTGTCTGTCCTTGTCTCTCTCCTTGTCTCTTTCCTCCTCTCTGTCCTTGTCTCTTTCCTTGTCGCTGTCCTCCTCTCTGTCCTCCACTCTGTCCTCCTCTCTGTCCTCCACTCTGTCCTCCTCTCTGTCCTTCTCTCTGTCCTCGTCTCTGTCCTTGTCTCTGTCCTTCTGTCTGTCCTTGTCTCTGTCCTACTCTCTGTCCTTCTCTATGTCCTCCTCTCTGTCCTTGTCTCTGTCCTTCTGTCTGTCCTTGTCTCTGTCCTTGTCTCTGTCCTACTCTCTGTCATTGTCTCTGTCCTTGTCTCCATCCTTCTTTCTGTCCTTGTCTCCATCCTTCTTTCTGTCCTTGTCTCTGTCCTTGTCTCTGTCCTCCTCTCTGATCTTCTTTCTGTCCTTGTCTCTGTCCTTCTCTCTGTCCTTCACTCTGTCCTTGTCTCTGTCCTCCTCTCTGTCCTTGTCTCTGTCCTACTCTCTGTCCTTGTCTCTGTCCTACTCTCTGTCCTTGTCTCTGTCCTCCTCTCTGTCCTTCTCTCTGTCCTTGTCTCTTTCCTTCTCTCTGTCCTCCTCTCTGTCCTTGTCTATGTCCTCCTCTCTGTCCTTGTCTCTGTCCTTCTGTCTGTCCTTCTCTCTGTCCTCCTCTCTGTCCTTGTCTCTGTCCTCCTATCTGTCCTTCTCTCTGGTCTTGTCTCTGTCCTCCTCTCTGTCCTTCTTTCTGTCCTCCTCTCTGTCCTTGTCTCTGTCTACCTCTCTGTCCTTGTCTCTGTCCTTCTTTCTGTCCTTGTCTCTTTCCTCCTCTCTGTCCTTCTCTCTGATCTTCTTTCTGTCCTACTCTCTGTCCTTGTCTCTGTCCTCATCTCTGTCCTCCTCTCTGTCCTTTTCTCTGTCCTTGTGTCCATCCTTCTTTCTGTCCTTGTCTCTGTCCTTCTCTCTGATCTTCTTTCTGCCCTTCTCTATGTCCTTGTTTCTGTCCTCCTCTCTGATATTCTTTCTGTCCTCCTCTCTGTCCTTGTCTCTGTCCTTGTCTCTGTCCTCCTCTCTGTCCATGTCTCTGTCCTTGTCTCTGTCCTTATCTCTGTCCTTCTCTCTGTCCTACTCTCTGTCCTTGTCTCTGTCCTTCTGTCTGTCCTTGTCTCTGTCCTCCTCTCTGTCCTTGTCTCTGTCCTTGTGTCCATCCTTCTTTCTGTCCTTGTCGCTGTCCTCCTCTCTGTCCTTGTCTCTGTCCTTCACTCTGTCCTTGTCCATGTCCTCCTCTATGTCCTTCTCTATGTTCTCCTCTCTGTCCTTCTGTCTGTCCTTGTCTCTGTCCTTGTCTCTGTCCTCCTCTCTGTCCTTGTCTCTTTCCTTGTCTCTGTCCTCCTCTCTGTCCTTGTCTCTTTCCTTGTCTCTGTCCTCCTCTCTGTCCTTTGTCTCCATCCTTCTTACTGTCCTTGTCTCTGTCCTTGTCTCTGTCCTCCTCTCTGATCTTCTTTCTGCCCTTGTCTCTTTCCTCCTCTCTGTCCTTGTCTCTGTCCTCCTCACTGTCCTTCTTTCTGTCCTTGTCTCTTTCCTTCTCTCTGTCCTTGTCTCTGTCCTTGTCTCTGTCCTTCTCTCTGTCCTTGTCTCTGTCCTTGTCTCTGTCCTCCTCTCTGTCCTTGTCTCTTTCCTTGTCTCTGTCCTCCTCTCTGTCCTTTGTCTCCATCCTTCTTTCTGTCCTTGTCTCTGTCCTCCTCTCTGTCCTTGTCTCTTTCCTTCTCTCTGTCCTTCTCTCTGTCCTCCTCTCTGTCCTTCTCTCTGTCCTTCTCTCTGTCCTCCTCTCTGTCCTTATCTCTTTCCTTTTCTCTGTCCTCCTCTCTGTCCTTTGTCTCCATCCTTCTTACTGTCCTTGTCTCTGTCCTCCTCTCTGATCTTCTTTCTGTCCTTGTCTATGTCCTCCTATCTGTCCTTGTCTCTGTCCTCCTCTCTGTCCTTGTCTCTGTCCTTGTCTCTGTCCTCCTCTCTGTCCTTGTCTCTGTCCTCCTCTCTGTCCTTGTCTCTGTCCTTCTGTCTGTCCACTCATTTGGACTACAGTACTTAAACCAGTTCACAGCTGGACCTTCAGTTTGTCTAAAGACCTGAGGGGACAACCGGGGACATCTTGTCCTCTACGTCTTCCAGGAAGAAACTATTTAAAGTGTGAAGATGAAAAGAGAAGTGACTCATGCATAATGCAGAGAACAGATGAAGCATTTAGTGTCTTCAGCTCAAATCATGGCTTTAAGTCCTGAATCCTGATGAGCCCCCTCCCCCCACACCCCCTCCCCTTTGCCCCTCACCCCCTCTCTGTCAGAGGAACAATTAAAGAGCGGGACGCTAATTAAGCGCTAGATCAAGCGCCTTTCTGTCTCCGCCCTGAAGCGGGTTCTCCACCGGGCCCCTGATCAAAGCGCCGCCCGAGGAGGGCCACACGTCCTCTGGCTGCATGAGGATCAGCGCTCGCTCCACGATCCCTTACAGGAGCTCAGGACGGACTCGGGCAGAGGACACTGTGTCCTGCAGGACGTCTCCGTGTGTTGAATCATTGTTAGCACAAGAAGAAGCAGCAGAAGCTGGTTTGAGTCCAAAGAAAGACAGAGCTGCTCAGCTAACGGAGCCTCGGCTAACAGAGCCACGGCTAACGGAGCCTCAGCTAACAGAGAACGGAGCCTCGGCTAACAGCCCCAGCTAACGGAGCCTCAGCTAACGGAGAACAGAGCCTCAGCTAACGGAGCCTCAGCTAACGTAGAACGGAGCCTCAGCTAATGGAGCCTCAGCTAACGGAGAACGGAGCCTCAGCTAACGTAGAACGGAGCCTCAGCTAACGGAGCCACATTCACGCCGCCGACTGAGCCGCGCATTTTTAATGTCGTCGTCTCCGTTCCTTCAGCTCTGTTTCTTGGGGAATATGCAAAGTTCATTAGGCCTGCATCCTGACTTTCATGTCAGGCCTCGGCTTCTTGACGGAGACGCAGACAGACGCTGAGAGACTGAGGAGTCAGGTGGAAGCGAGTGCGCCTGCAGGCTGCAGTGACGCCCGCGTGAGCTAATGCTTCCTGACGTGCTCCTGATGGCAGCTCTTCATTAGGAACTCTTAAAGGCTGCGACCTCCTCGTCCGGGACCCGAGCGCTGCGTGCGCGAGCCTTTGATTCCCGCTCCTCGTGGCTTCTGGTTCTTCAGTACGACAGCGCTGCTGTCAGCTCCTCATCACAGGCCTCTTGTCGCCTTTTGTGGGAAGTTTTGCAACAATTATCATAAATATTTGATCTCTTTCTGCCCTGCGTCGCCCTGCTGCTGAAACAGGATCCGGCTGATGTCACCAGAGATGTCAGCGAGCGCTGCCGGAAAATGACAAACCTTTGTAAAGTGTGCTTTTCTCCCCATTAACATACAAAGACGGAGCCAGAGAGGCAAACAGCCAAACATATGTTCCCTTTGTGGAGTCTGTTATTTAACATATTTGGAAGCAAAGAAAGCAGCGTTTGATTCAGAGGGAAAAGCCTGAGTGCATTCATGAGACATACTTGTACACATTATTTATTTCACACCAACTTATTTACATTCGAGATGGAAGTTTACTGAGGGAAGCTACCCGCTGACACTCTGGGAGGAAGAGAAGAAACTTCCAGGTAAGTAGTACAGAGGAGTCACAGAGGACCTCGTCTTCTCAACAAAGTTTCATCTCAGTCAGATCGTTCCCTCTGCAGGAAGTGAAGGTGCAGCAGCATTATAATAATAATCTGTGTCTGCGTGTGCCTGCAGCCATCCAGCAGCAAAATTAAATATATACTTGCATCTGATTTCAAAGGAGACGTAAACCCTCTCTGGCTGCAGCGCGGTGAGGAAGACTTTACTTAAGCATCATTAAAATGGAAGCGAGACATTTCACCACTCGTGCCGTCGGCTACTGCTCAGCACTTCAAAACCAACTGCATCCAGCTCCAGTCCAACGCCGCTTCACTATTTCATGTTGTTTGTAGGCACCGACGTGATGAAAGATTCAGAACACAGAGAGAGGAGGAAGAAGCTCTCCGTGTCTTCATCAAGATGTGATGAGAACACTGATCCTCAGAGATTCCTTGGTGCTGATGACAATCAGCTGACCACTAACTGATCTTCACTGCACCACAGGAGGGAAACATCTCGTGATCAGTGCGAACATATTAAAAGTCATGAGTGAGCCTCATTTTCCTTCATCACACTCAACATTCACCTGCTTTGGTGAAAGTGACAACAGGTGGAGAGAAAAGGCAACAGCAAGACAACCCCCGAAAGGGAAGCTTCTCTCTCCTGATCCTTCCTGAGGGTTTTCTAGGGTTCTCTAGGGTTCTCTAGGGTTCTCTAGGGTTCTCTAGGGTTCTCTAGCGCTTGTCCCTGCTGGTAGCATGAGGCGGTACCTGCAGTCCATTCAGGTTGCGCAGGTAGTCCAGCTCCTCCTGGATGGCACATCCGTACATCCTCTGGTGGGACCTGTGCTCACAGCCCAGCTCTGTGCAGCTCCATTGGCAGAGAACATGAGATTTGGCAGGTTCTCCATTGGCACCTTGTTCTCTTCACAGATGAGAGCAGGCCAAGAATCAGACATGAGACAGACGTGAGAGAGTCTGGAGACATTGGGCCAATGTTATGCTGCCTGCAGCATCATCAGCAGGACCGGTTTGGTGTCCCGGTCAATGACGGTCTGGGGAGGCAGATCCTTGGAGGGTCGCACAAACCGACACGTGCTAGCCAATGGAACCGGGATGGGTTCCTCTTGGAGTAATGGGCCCTGGGTTCCTCTTGGAGTAATGTCAAGTCAAACAGGTTTTCTTTATTGGATAAAAAGAGATAAAGGACTAAAAGAGATGAGAAATAATTGTAAATTAAGTAATGAGTGAAGCAATTGGATTTTCCACATATTAACTTTAATATTAACATTACTGAGTATTCAGAAAGGTAATGGGGCGGAGCCACTGAAACCACCGGAAATGGCTAAATAAGCAGAGACGCAGTGGCGCGGGGTTTTTGCTTTAGACCAGGTCCGGAACCGGACAAATGCCGCACAGATCGAGGGTTCGATCAAGATCGGCAGTAAACTGTGCGAATTGACTGACTCTACAAAGTCCGGAGAGGCAGCTGGTAAGAGCGGTGAACTTTCTAAGGAATAAGCGCTTTGTATTTAAAGATCACTGCCGCCACTAGTTCGGGGAGCACGAGCATTGGCTTGACGTCACGGAGAGATGCGCAGCCCGTTGGAGTGTGGCGATAAATGATTGATTGTTGTGTAAATATCGGTGCTTGGTTATAGTTAATTGTTGTTTAGAATGTTTAGATCAGAGTAAATGGCACTGGTGCATTATCACTCAGGCTGTTGTTGAATTAACTTATATATTGAGTATTTGGTTTTTTTTTCTCTGTTTTTCTGTTTAAAGGTTTTTTCACTTTAAAGGCTTAAATGCCGGAAATGGCTTAAATAACTTAAATGTCTGGAATGGATATGCTAACCCCTACCGAATAAAAGGAGGAAAAGGAAAGTTGTTTGGTCATTTGAGTGAAATCCAGTTTAAATATCCGGGTAGATAAATCAATCCCTATGGAGGACCAGGAGAATAAATCTGGGAGCTTTTAGCTGGAACAGCTGGAGCAATAAACTGGAATCCTGGGAAAGGAAGACAATCAAGTAAAGCATCAAAGTACTTACCGTCTCACCTGTAAAGGAACGTACGGATTGATTTAAACATGACGGATCGAGCTACTGGGAAATCTGTTGAGCAGCTCAGGGTGGCGCGAACTACAGCAAAGAGATTATTCACACGTCTGGTCAACAGCATTACCAGGACCTATAAGGACATGACTGAAGAAGAGCTCAGGGATAGTTTCAGTAAAGTCACAAGGGAAGCCGAGGAAGTCATGGGAGCAAATGAAGATGTGGAAGCTGGATTCATTACAGAACTGGAGGCGGAGCTGGGTGAAGATGAATTTGTGGGGTTAACCGAACAGACTTCAAATGAGTGTGATATGAAACTAAGGGAGGTCAAGAGTCTGATTCAGGAGGCACTTTGGGTCAACTTTGGGAATGTTGAATTGGCAACAGCATTACAGGCAGCAGAGGCTGAGTGTGACCATGCTGCTGCGGCCAGGCCTGATGGTAATCAGGAGGCATATGAGTTCATGCTTAACCACCTGCAAGGACTGGTAAAGACCGCAAAAGAGGTGTACAGTCGGTGGAAGCATTGGATCCCACCAAGTGAGCAAGAGGACGTTCAGGGTCGCATAATAAGTTCCAACTACTGGACAGTCTTGATGACAAAATCACAAGAGACCTTGGCCTGACCACGTATAACACTGCAGGTGACATTTTCCGTGTCCTAGAGAACCGCTATGGCAATAACATTGCTATTGCGATTGACATAGTGAAGGAGTTGCAGAGAATGCCAGCTGCCAGAAGTCATCAGCCACGGAAAATAGTGGAATTAATCCAAGCTGTGCAGAAGGCACTTCAAGATTTGAGCGACCTCGGAGACACAATCAAAAACCCTCTGGTAACCAAGTCAATAGAGAGTAAACTTCCTGAAACTCTGAAGAAGGAATGGCTCGTCTATGTCGCTGACAGAAGAAATGCAGTGGCAGCAGAGAATCGATTTGACAGTCTCTTGGCATTCCTCAAAGGGCAAGAGAGCATATATGATCAGCTTGAGCAGCTAAGGAATGAGGAGCCAAGTAAAAAAGAGACCAGAACCGAGCCGAGATATGCAAGAACCAAGTCTACCAAATCAGGCGATGACCAGGTAGGATGTGTAGTCTGTGGTGATGGAAAGCATAGGAGAAAACTCTACTTTTGCAACCAGTTTCGTTGAAGATGAAGGCTGCTGTTAGAAAGTTGGGGGCATGCAGAAGGTGCCTTGAGGTTCATGAGCACGCTTCATACTGCAAAACGGACTTTCTCTGCAAAAACCAAGTCTGCAGAGAGGAGCAAGCTCCTGAGCATCATTACTCTCTGTGCCCAAATGCTTCAGTGAAAAAAAGCAGCATAGGTGAGAAAAAACAAAGATTCGGCCCAGAGGGGGAGAAAACCAGAAGGAAATATATGGGAGATCAAGAGGAGTTCTTCAACAAGCTTTCACCAGAATTGGCAAAACAATGTCGGGATGTGTTCTCCAACACTGCTTCAAGAGCCTTCAGCGCAGTAAAAGATCCACCAAGCCTTCTAATGGAAAGTGGATTGCAAGAGCTACCAGTAATTATGATGCTCCTTGAGGTCACAGCTAATGCTGGACAAAAGGTCGGGACGTTGATTGATTTGGCTTCAGACACAAATTATATAACCCACAAGGCTGCAAGAAAACTGGACCTCAGGAGTGAGGACATTACTCTTGTCGTCCATGGAGTTGGGAGGGATGAAGGTTTGTGTGGAGATGAAATGTTACCTTCTTAAGATCAGAATAAAAACTCCCAAGGGCACTCTCAAACCCCATCAATTGGTTTGTTATGGACTGGACAACATTGCAAGTGTCCACAAAAATGTGACACCGGAGCAGCTGCGAAAGTTTTTCCCAAGCATACCACTTGACGAACTTGTGAGACCCAGAGAAATGCACTTGCTCATAAGCCATAGAGAAGGTCAACTGGCGCCACAAAGAATCAGAGCTGTTGAAGACCTCGTACTGTGGGACGGACCACTTGGAAAGACAGTCGGCGGCACGCATCCGGACCTCTTTGAGGAGCTCACTGTCAGCCCACACGTCCAAGACACATTTTGCACGGTCCATGAGAGCAGCAGCGCTAAAGTACGAGGAGCTCACTAGCAGGTTCCCAGAGGCTCTTCTATAAAACAAACAGGTTGGCACCAAGTTTCAGGAGTCAAGGACTTCAACCACCAAGAAGGACTTCCTTGAGTGGTGGAAATGGGACAGTATTGGTGCAGCATGTGAGCCGAAATGCGGGGGTTGCCACTGTGGAAAATGACAGCCGGGCGGCAAAGAAATGACTCTTGCTGAGGAGAGGGAACTCGAAATAGTGAAGGAAGGTGTGGAAGGGAAAATGTTTATGTTTGTGCTTAATACATGTATTGTGCGTAGTGAAACTATGAAGCCACATTAACGCATATATCCGGGTTATTAAGAACACAATATTCATAGTTACATATACAGTATCTGGTAGTCATTGACATAGTATTAGTATAAGTTATACTTATGTGAATCGGTAAAGCAACCCACATAGAGAACAATGTTTAATTAGTCTGAGGAGATAAGCTTAGTAGGGGAGGGCACACAGCTGAGACACAGGGAGCTGTGTGTAAGAGAAGCCTGCAAACGGCTCTCTGATACAAGGCTCAGCAGTAGATAAAGTCTGGCCTTGCACATTCTAGCGTGGGCCGGTAGAGATGGTGCCTTTGCCCCCAGCTGGTGTTTAAAGCGATTCAGACCCCAAGGGCTAGGGAAGGACTAGATATTATGACTAGTAGCGGTTGAAGGTTATGACGAGGGAGGGTAAGAATGGGAGGCAGACAGTGAAGTAATCAGTTTCTGAATTGAGGCGGCGTCAACTGGGGAGCATGGCGTGCGTGAGGTATGAGGTCACCCTATACGAAGGGGAAAAGATGGCCACCGAGGCGGGGTTGAAGGGTGGAGCAGTGGGCCGTACCTAACCCGTGCATTGCATTACAAGTACTATGTCAATCTGAATGTTCGCGAGTTGTTGTATGCCTGGACCCAACTCGGTTCGTTTGTAACCTGTGTGTTGCAAATAAATCTACGTGAATTGAACTTTGATCCAATCTCTCTGGTATTCTGTGGGTGGTCAATTACTGAGGTCCCGTAAGTGAGTTCATGTGGCGCCTCACTAGCAGTCAGATAGGAAAAAGCTATTAAGTTTATACAGAATCAGGTTTTAAGAAAGTTAGCCATCATCGAGCAGAATACGCAATAAACGAAAGAAATTCAGCCACAACAGGTGTTTTCTAAATCCTGACTGAAAACCCTCAAATAAACTATTGTTATGTAGAAAGTCACACAACTGATTTGCGACTACTTTCTCAAGTATCTTAGAGAGGAAGCGAAGGTTAGAGATCGGTCTATAGTTAGCCAACACCTCTGGATCAAGAGTGGGCTTCTTGAGAAGAGGCTTAATCACAGCTACTTTAAAAGACTGTGGTACATGGCCTGTTTGTAAAGACAGATTGACAATATCCAGCAGACAGGTGCCAATCAAAGGTAAAACTTCTTTAAGCAGCCTCGTCGGGACGGGGTCCAAGAGACAGGTAGAAGATTTAGAAGAGGAAATTGTTGAAGACAATTTTTTAAAGTCGATGAGAGAGAAGCCGTCCAAACATATATCAGGTTTATAGCTGTTTCCAAGGATAGATCGGTACTGGTTAAGGGTGAGAGACCATTAATCTTGTCTCTAATAGTTGGAATATTATCATTGAAGAAGATCATGAAGTCATTACTACTGAGGTCTATAGGAATACACGGCTCAACAGAGCTGTGACTCTGTCAGCCTGGCTACAGTGCTGAAGAGAAACCTGGGGTTGTTCTTATTTTTCTCTATTATTGATCAGTAATAGGCTGCTCCGGCATTACGGAGGGCCTTCTTATATGTTTTAAGACTATCTCGCCAAACTAACCCAGATTCTTCTAAATTGGTGGAACGCCATATCCTTTCAAGCTTTCGTGATGTTTGTTTTATTTTGCGGGTTTGAGGGTTATACCATGGAGCGAACCTCCTCTGTTTTATTATCTTCTTTTTTAGAGGAGCTATAGAGTCTAGTGTCAGACTCAGTGAGCCTGTAGCACTATCGACTAGATGATCAATCTGGGACGGACTAAAGTTAGCACAGGAGTCCTCTGTTATATTGAGGACAGACTAAAGTTAGTACAGGAGTCCTCTGTTATATTGAGGACAGACTAAAGTTAGGACAGGAGTCCTCTGTTATATTGAGGACAGACTAAAGTTAGTACAGGAGTCCTCCGTTATATTGAGACATGGTATTGAATTAAATACAGATGGAATCGCTTCTTTAAATTTAGCTACAGCTGTCAGATAGACATCTAGTGTAGAAACTTTTGCCTAACGGTGTACACTCTGGTAGTATAAACTCGAAAGTTATGAGGTAATGGTCTGATAAAAGAGGGTTCTTTGGAAAAACTATTAGATGTTCTATTTTAATGACATATGCAAGAACAAGGTCGAGGGTGTGGTTAAAACAGTGAGTGGGTTTCTGTACACTCTGACAGAAGCCGATTGAATCTAATAATGAGATAAACGCAGTACTAAGGCTATCATTATCGACATCCACATGAATATTAAAGTCACCTACAATAATAACTTTATCTGTTTTAAGAACTAAACTTGATAAAAAACTCTGAAAAATCAGATAGAAATTCAGAATACGGACCTGGGGCCCGGTACACTATAACAAATAGAATTGGCTTATAAAGAAGAAACAGAGAAAAAATATAAGTTCCTAAAACAAATATATTATGAAATAGGCCCGAAAGCTGCAAAATTACTTGCTAAGAAAATACGGAAAAAACAGATCTCACACTCAATATATAAAATACATCACCCTGAATCAGGACAAATAAGTAATAACTTAGATGAGATCGACACTGCATTCCAAACCTATTACAAAACCCTATACTCGCAACCAAAACAGGAAACTAAAGAGAACATAAAATCATTCCTGAAAACTATAGACCTGCCCTCAATTGGAAAACACCAGAATGACAATTTGCCTTTCAGATTACCAAAAAAGAATTGGAGAATGCAGTGAACAAATTAAAAAACAATAAGACACCAGGAAGTGACGGTTTACCAGCTGAATGGTATAAGATCTTTAAGGAAGAGCTGACTCCAGTACTTATGAACTCCTTTAACTGGACACTTGAAAAAATGTCAACTCCACCTTCTTGGAGTGAAGCTATAAAAAGAGGGCAAGAATAAAATGTTATGCAGTTCATACAGACCGATCTCGATTTTAAATCAGGATTACAAACTGTATGCATCCATCATGTCTAGGAGATTGGAATCCTTCATCCCTAATTGACAGCGATTAAACCGGTTTTGTCCAGGGACGGCAAACCCAAGATAATATTAGACGCTCTCTTCATATTATAGAAAATATCGGGAAATCCAAATCACAGGCTGTGTTAGTCAGCCTAGATGCTGAAAAAGCTTTTGACTGCATGAGTTGGGAATATCTGTTTTTGGTTTTAGAACGATTTGGTTTTGCTGAAAAATCAATTAACAGTATTAAAGCCCTATATTCGGCCCCGACAGCAAGAATAAAAATAAATGGACGTCTCACCGACCGAATAAAATTGGAAAGATCCACCCGTCAGGGGTGCCCCCTCTCCCCAACCCTTTTCGCACTTTACATGTAACCCCTGGCACAAGTAATAAGAGAACGCTGCGATATAAAAGGAATTCTGATAAATAAGAAGGAACATAAAATAGCATTATATGCCGACGATGTACTTTTATACATCTGTGACCCAGATGTCTGCCTCCCTAACCTTTTAGACCTCCTGGACATATTCGGTGCATATTCAGGATACAAACTAAATATGCAAAAAACACAAATATTACCATTTAACTACAATCCACTGCCCCTTATAAAGCAAAGGATTCCCATTAACTGGTCTCAGAAGGCAATCAAATACCTTGGAATTTGGTTAACGCACTGTACTAGTGACTTGTATAAAAAAAACTATGACATTCTAAACAAAAAAATTAAAGAAGATCTAAGTAACTGGTCAACGCCCCTATTGAATTTAAGTGTGAGAATTGATATTATAAGGATGTCCATTTTACCTAGATTACTGTATTTATTTATGTCGCTACCAATTAAAATCCCAGCCAGACAATTCCAGGATTGGGACAGACAGATCTCCAGATTTATTTGGAATGGAAGGAAGCCACGGGTTAAATATAGCACGTTAACCATCAGTAAGGAGGGAGGTGGTATGTCCCTTCCTAACCTTAAAGACTATTTCTATTCTGCCCAATTAAAAACAATAGTTCTTTGGTGTGATAATGGCTACGAGGCTAAGTGGAAGGAGATGGAAAATGAATGCAAAGGGATCCCAGTACAAGCAATGATCGCAGATCGCAAATTAATGTTAACTTATCGTGACCAACTGAACCCCATTGTCTCATTTACCCTTCATTTATGGTTTGAAGTTATAAAGCAATTCAACTTGTGGAACCAGTTAAGAAAACTCAGATGGCTAGCATACGATACAGAATTTAAACCAAATAGTATAGATTCTAGATTCAGGTATTGGACAACCCAAGGTATTACTGCATTCTGTACAATAATGGAGAAAAACACATTGCAAAGCTTTCAGACATTGAAGGAAAAATTCAATTTGGAAAAGTATGATTTTTTCAGATATTTACAGTTACAGCAAATCACCACCATATCTTCTGGAGCTGCCCTAAAATACAAACATTCTGGGAGAGCACTTGGACAATTATGCAACATATTCTGGGGCAGCAGATCCTATTCACATGCAAAACACTTTATTTGGGCGATCTACCAGAAGGAATAACTGGAAATGACAGGTACCTCCTGAAAATATTAACAGTAGCAGCAAAAAAAGCAATCACTCGTAAATGGTTACCAATTGACCCACCCTCGATAGAAAACTGGACGGAAATCATTCTGAGACTAAGAAAGGACAAATACATAGCAAGATGGACAAAATGGACCAAATATATGTCAGAATAAGGACATTGGCAGGTGATTCGCCCCCCCTAACCTCACTGATTTTCAGATTATGTTGACTCTAGAGGCTCAATAGCTCTTAAAAAGACAAGCACTATTTTTAACCAAGATGCAACTCCAAATATATTTTTAGATCCAAGTATAAGAAACCCGGTGAACAGAACTTTTTCAATATATTTTTTAATATCTGTTGGTAGGACCGAATTTATGGTTGACACGATTGACTGACAACATTGTTGAAGTGTGGCATGGTTGTTTTGATTGTTGTTGTTTTTTTGTTTAGTTTCGTTTTTTTCTTACTATTTTACTTATTTACTTGCTAAAACAAGTATGCATTACCTTTATTTTTATGTATGGCCAGATGCATGGTTAATTTCTTCTATTCTTTCTCCTTCAAAGGAGTTATTTCTTGTCAAATTGTAAAAACACCTAAATAAAATATTGAGTATCAAAAAAAACAAAACAAATAGAATTGGCTGTATTGTTTTCAATGTTGGATATGAAAGACGAAGAACAAGGCTTTCAAATGAGTTGTAGTTTAATTTAGGTTTAGGGTTTATTAATAGGCTTGAGTCAAAGATGGCTGCTACTCCACCTCCTCGGCCGGTGCCTCGAGGAATGTGAGTATTAATGTGACTTGGAGGAGTTGATTCATTTAGGCTGACATATTCTTCATGACACAGCCAGGTTTCAGTAAGACAGAATAGATCAATGTGATTGTCAGATATTAAATCATTTACTAAAACAGCTTTAGATGATAAAGATCTGATATTTAAGAGTCCACATTTAATTCTCCTATTTTGTTGCACTGTTGCGTTGGTGGTGTTAACTTTTATGAGATTATTTTGTACAACTCCTCTTCTGGTTGCTTTTGATTTAATTAATTTAAGTGGCCGTGGGGCAGACACAGTCCCTATATAGTTTTGGGTGGGTAACTTCTCTAATGGAAGTGCAGAGAAGGGTGTAAGACTACAACTCTGCTTCTGCTTCCTGGTCTGAACTCTGGGTTGTCATGGATTAGGTCCCCATACAAAGTTGGTCAGATTTGCAGAAATGAGATCCGGTCCATCCAACGTGGGGATGAATGCCGTCTCTCCTAATCAGACCAGGTTTTCCCCAGAAAGTCTCCCAATTATCAACGAAGCCCACATTGTTTGCTGGACACCACCTCGACAACCAGCGGTTGAATGATGACATGCGGCTATACATCTCATCGTTGATCAAATTTGGGAGAGGGCCAGAGAAAACTACGGTGTCCGACATTGTTTTGGCGTATGAACACACCGATACTTGACAGGTGGCTGCAGGGAAATCCATAAAGCTGTAATACAGAAGCCCCAAGCTATTTAAAGTAGCTGACTGGTGGCAAATAAAAGCTTTTACACTATCTTTTTTATCACTATATGTATATTATACTTTACACAATGTGACTTGTGTCTTTTTGCTGATTGTTGTTTTCTAACACATCAGAGTTGTTTTCTGTTTCTTGCAAAAATGTGCGCAGCTCAAAAAGTTGAAGAAAAGCTTTTGCTGATCTGAGCTACAGGGCACTCTGGGATACCATAGCTCCTCTCTCCCTTTTCTCTCTGCCTTGTATTGATTAATGTTATGTTTATCATGCTTTTTTTTTTCCCCCAGACATCTTTTGGCGCTTTTCTGCCTCACAGTTTCTATGGTTCTGGTTTATCTGAACCCTGATCTGTTTTTATCCTGAACCTGGTCTGTTCACCTATGATCATGCCAACTACTTTGCTATTGTGTGCAGCTTTACGGTGCATTTGATATATGTGATATTTATGTGCATTTCTATTATCATAATTATTCTACTTTATCCACTGTTTTTCACGGTTTTGGGTTTTAAGTGTGGGCTTCCTATTTTATTTTGAAAGGTTCCCTGTCTCATGTTTCCCCGGATCCCTTCACTTCCTGTCTTTGTGATTGTCTAATTGAATCCTCCTGTGTCTGATCACCTGCACCTGCACCTCCCCCGTGTATTTAAGCCCTCCTTGTGCGTTCGTCTGTTTTTCTTGATCCTGTTCCCGTGTCTATCTCGCCTGTTTCTTGATTAATTAAAGCCTTGTTTTGACCTCAACTACCTGTTCTGATGAGTCTGCATTTGGGTCCTGCCTTTGTCGTTTTGTCGACCCTGACACTGTTGTTGTTATTTCTGGTAGTTTTAACTTCTTCATCATGCTACTACTCCCATTATATGAAGCATTATGTAATATACATTGAATGTGTTGTAACTTCTTCATCATGCTGCTACTCTCATTATATGAATCATGTCATATACATTGAATTTGTTATAACTTCATCATGCTACTACTCTCATTATATGAATAATTATGTCATATGCATTGAATGTGTTATAACTTCATCATGGTACTACTCTCATTATATGAATCATTATGTCATTTGTATTGAATGTGTTGTAACTTCTTCATCATGCTACTACTCTCATTATATGAATCATTATGTCATATGCATTGAATGTGTTATAACTTCATCATGCTACTACTCTCGTTATATGAATCATTATGTCATTTACATTGAATGTTTTGTAACTTCATCATCATGCTACTACTCTCATTATATGAAACATTATGTCATATGCATTGAATGTGTTGTAACTTCATCATACTACTACTCTCATTATATGAATCATTATGTCATTTACATTGAATGTTTTGTAACTTCATCATCATGCTACTATTCTCATTATATGAATCATTATGTCATTTACATTGAATGTTTTGTAACTTCATCATCATGCTACTACTCTCATTATATGAATCATTATGTCATTTGTATTGAATGTGTTGTAACTTCATCATGCTGCTACTCTCATTATATGAATCATGTCATATACATTGAATTTATTATAACTTCATCATGCTACTACTCTCATTATATTAATCATTATGTCATATACATTGAATGTTTTGTAACTTCTTCATGCTACTACTCTCATTAACTCTGTTATGCTGTTCATTCTGTACACATGACATCTATTGTATTTCTATTGTACTTCTGTCCATCCTGGGAGAGGGATCCTCCTCTGTGTCTCTCCTGAAGGTTTCTTCCCTTTTCCTCCCCGTTAAAGGTTTTTTTTGGGGGGAGTTGTTCCTGAACCCATGAGAGGTCCTGGGACAGAGGATGTCGTATGTGTACACATTGTAAAGCCATCTGAGGAGAATTTGGCATTTGTGATTTTGGGCTAAACAAGATGAATTTAATTTAATTGAAAATGTATGTGGGGAACTGTTCGTCGTTGTGCGGTGACATGTAAGTTGTTACCTTTGGGATCATAAGTTCATGCCTTGGTTGGTGTGAGCTGTGCTGTGTTTCCTCTTTGTGCTGTGCGTCTGTGGACGACCTAGTTGGCTAGTGAGCCTTTGTGTCAGAGGAACCTTCTGGATGCTACTATTGGCACTTATGGTAGTTCTGTTTGTTAGCTGGTAATTATGTAAATTCCAATTCTGTGTGTTCACCACTCGTTCCTGCATCTCTATGCATGAACTGGCCCTCCTAGGAAACCTTGCTTTTCAATCTGGTGCTGTTCCATATTGCAGTGTAATCTCTCTGGCCTTCTTCCTTCTCAGCTCTCATTCTTAGATGCTTCTCCACATGTTGGAGTTGCTGGGTGGCAGTGTGGAGATTGATTGGCGGGCTGGGAAATGCACTACAACCGGTATGAAATCTGTAAATATCAAATCTATTTAGTTTGCATTAAAGTGTCAGTATTCCTGGTGGGAACCCTGTTTTTATGAAGGAGGGTGTGATGACCCCTTCCTTCCACTAGGGGTCTGGGTCCGGGTCCTGTTTTGTTGGCGGTCTTTCATGCTGGTCATCGTCAGCTGACGAGCTACACCTGAGCCTGGTGGGAGTGCCGGTTAAAAGACTCAACACCTAAACATGGAGGTGGTCGCTCCCTAGCCTGGCTGGCTGTGCTCTGTGGCCGACACTACTGCTTATCAGGGTCCAAGCACCGACGAAGTCGGTCCGAGAGGACCCTATTGAAACTGGAATGTTTATTATTAGGGCCCGAGCAGCCGACGAAGTCGGTCCGAGAGTACCTATTGTAATCGTATCGTTTATTAGGGCCCGATCGGCCGACAAAGTCGGTCCGTGAGGACCTATTGAAATCGTATCGTTTATTATTATTATTCTTATGCTAGGCCTTTGCATGGACAAAAGGGGTGCTTGGGATAAACCTAAATTATTTAAAATTTGTACACAAATTGGAAGTTTTTTTCAGTGTCGGGAAAAAGTCGGACAAAATAGCTCGACGGCGCCCCCTTGAGTTAGAAAGCTAATACTTTTTTCCCACGAAGGCCGATTGACTTGAAATTTTGCACACGTCCGGTTCCATCTAACTTACAAATAAGTCCATCAGACCCCTAAGCTCCGCCTACTTAGATTTTCCGCCATTTTGAATTTTGTGAAAAACACTTTTTTCTCAAAATCCTCCTAAACGCTGGGTCTGATTCTTACAAAATGTTCTATGGATCATTATTGGTTCAATGTCCTTAAACGTTATGAAAATCTTGATGATATCTCATTGTGTTGAGAACAAAAAGGACCAATCAACTTCTAAGGGGAGTGGCTTAGTTTTCAATTCACTTAACTTCCAAATCACTTGGCCTATCATCACCACATTTGTAGCATATGTCCACATCGCTTCCTTTAACTTACTCTGTCATTTTCATGATATTCAAACACTAGGGGGCGATGCAGTAAATTGCCCAATTTCTGCATTTCAAGCCATTTTTCATAATTTTCAGAAGTTGTACATGAACGAACTCCTCCTACAAAATTCATGCAATCAACTTCAAATTTGGTCAGAATGATCTGAAGACGTTGATGATGAAAAGTTATCAAAATGGCGAGTTGTCTTTGAACGGCCTTGACGTTGCGGGGCTCCAAGTATACGCCCATTTCTTGCGGTTCGCCACAAAAGTGGATGTTGCTGTAACTCCAAGGTACATTATTCAATTTGCCCCAACTTTCTTGTACATGATGGTAGTTAAGGCCTGAGGGCATTCCAATGCAAAAAGTTTCACAATATCAGAGCGCCACCTATTGGCAAAAGAAAATGACAAGTTTTATACTCTGATCTATTCCTCCTAGCAAATTCATCAGATCCCTCTCAAAGTTTGTCAGAAAAGCCTTAAGACTTTGATAATGCTTCATTGTGAAGATTGTAAGAATTCGTTAAAGGGCGGAGATGTTGAGGCTCTGCGAACTTTGATCCTTCGCCGTGAACAAATAAACCGATGTAACTCAACTCCACATGATCAGATCCTTTCCTAATTTCCCATGTTTGAAGAGACTCCAGGCTTGAAGACAAGTGCAGTCCAATTTTTAATCAAAGCCATAGCGCCACCTACTGGTAACAGGAAGTTAAAGCCTCTATACTTTCGCCTGTTTCTCTTAGTAGGTAAATCAGATCAATATCAAATTACTACCACACATATATAAGAAGTTCATAATGCCAGCTCACAAAGCTTTTGATCTTTCGTGTAACGCCGTTGCCGTGGCGACCCATGCTTCGCCGTCAACAACGAAGGTACTTTTGAGGTACTAAACATGCTTGAAACAAAACTAAACTTTGCATACACATTTAAAGTCATAAATATAGTTACCTGACATGATTGTAATGCTTCAGAGTGGAAAGGTTGCTCGATAGCGCCCCCTACAAAACTTTGACAAAGCAGCCCTCGCAGTACATTTGACATTGATAGACAAAATTTAGTAGGCATATGTATCACATGTAGGCTTAAAAGAAAGTCTCTTGGTACCATGCTCTAAACCATACCGGAAGTCGGCCATTTTGATTTCTGTGGGATTTTTCCTTTCATGTTTACCTATTTCTTGGCTCTTTATTTGAACGAATTCCTCCTAGGTAAAACATTTGATATACTTCAAATTTAGTCAGTACAATGTAAAAACCTTATTGATTAATTGTTATCAAAATGTTGTTGTTTCGTCGAAGGCTGTTGCCGTAGCAACTCACTCTTCGACATGAAAAACAAATATGTTTTTGAGGGGCTAAACATGCTCAAAACAGACCAAAACATAGCACACACATTTAATGTCCTACATTTAGTTATATGATACGTTTGGAATGCTTCAAAATTAAGAATCGGCTTGATAGCGCCCCCTACAAAATGTCAACAAAATTCCGTCAAAATTCAACAAAGCAGCCCTGGCAGTACGTTTGACGAAAATATACAAACTTTGGTAGACTTATGTACCACATGTACACTTACAAATAAGTCTCCTGGGACCATGCTCCAAACCGTATCAGAAGCCGGCCATTTTGAGTTTTACATGAATTGCTCATGTTGTCGCGTTGTCCGATAGTCGCAGACATTCTTGGCCGCATGAGCCGGCATCCCGCCAGCACCCCCGACGCGCGCAAACGTGCGAGGACCCGTACATCGCTGCTTGCAGCTTTAATTTGTTTTGTTTTAAGTTAGTTGTGGTATTCTTTAAACACAACTCTATTTATTGCTTTTAACTCGTCTGGTCTCCCGTCCATGTTGCAGCCATTGATCCGGGTCGTAACACTGATCATTACAGTGGCCATCTTGTCTTCCTGCTGGCCTTCTTCATGGTTTATGGAACAAGGTGCTCCATTAGTGACAAGCTGTAACTCCAGAGAGGGAAGAAAATATTCAGCATCTAAAGTTGAACAAAGGGATTGAGGAGCATCAGCCTGCTGTTTGATTCTAATAAGATTCAGTGGCTCTGATCAAACACTCTGTGAACAGCTTTCGCTTATTGTCTCCAAAAGAAAACACGGTCTTCACCTGTTCAACCTGAACACAATGGACAGGATATTCTTTATGTCCAACACTTTGTCTTAAACATTTTATTTCATCCACCTTTCTCCTCATTTCGTATCAATCTATAAAAAATTTTCCTTTAAATTTTTATGGGTGACTGTCGTCTGTTGTTGGGAAAATCAACGATCATCTGTCACTGAACTTCCTAACAAAGCTGTCATTGAATGGACTCAGTCAGCTGTGACCTCCATGTCTGATCCTCCTCTCCAATACATATATTACCCACATAATAACCCTCATCTATCCACCCGCCCCGCTGACCACAAGACCCCCACCCACCTTCAGACACAGACAGCAGTGGGATTTATTACCAGAGACGTACATCCCAGCAGGGCGGGCTCATCGTCTTCTTCATGTTCCCTGTAGTTAGCTCATCGTCCTCTTCATGTTCCTTGTAGTTAGCTCAACGTCTTCTTCATGTTCCCTGTAGTTAGCTCATCGTCTTCTTCATGTTCCCAGTAGTTAGCTCAACGTCTTCTTCATGTTCCCTGTAGTTAGCTCAACGTCTTCATGTTCCCTGTAGTTAGCTCAACGTCTTCTTCATGTTCCCTGTAGTTAGCTCAACGTCTTCATGTTCCCTGTAGTTAGCTCAACGTCTTCTTCATGTTCCCTGTAGTTAGCTGAATGTCTTCTTCATGTTCCCTGTAGTTAGCTCAACGTCTTCTTCATGTTCCCTGTAGTTAGCTCAACGTCTTCTTCATGTTCCCTGTAGTTAGCTCAACGTCTTCTTCATGTTCCCTGTAGTTAGCTCAACGTCTTCTTCATGTTCCCTGTCGTTAGCTGAAATTCTTCTTCATGTTCCCTGTAGTTAGCTGAAATTCTTCTTCATGTTCCTTGTAGTTAGCTCATCGTCTTCTTCATGTTCCCTGTAGTTAGCTCAACGTCTTCTTCATATTCCCTGTAGTTAGCTCAACGTCTTCATGTTCCCTGTAGTTAGCTCAACGTCTTCTTCATGTTCCCTGTAGTTAGCTCAATGTCTTCTTCATGTTCCCTGTAGTTAGCTCAACGTCTTCTTCATGTTCCCTGTAGTTAGCTCATTGTCTTCTTCATGTTCCCTGTAGTTAGCTCATCGTCTTCTTCATGTTCCCTGTAGTTAGCTGAATGTCTTCTTCATGTTCCCTGTAGTTAACTCAACGTCTTCATGTTCCCTGTAGTTAGCTCAACGTCTTCTTCATGTTCCCTGTAGTTAGCTCAACGTCTTCATGTTCCCTGTAGTTAGCTCAACGTCTTCTTCATGTACCCTGTAGTTAGCTCAACGTCTTCTTCATGTTCCCTGTAGTTAGCTCAACGTCTACATGTTCCTTGTAGTTAGCTCAACGTCTTCTTCATGTTCCCTGTAGTTAGCTCAACGTCTTCATGTTCCCTGTAGTTAGCTCAACGTCTTCTTCATGTACCCTGTAGTTAGCTCAACGTCTTCTTCATGTTCCCTGTAGTTAGCTCAACGTCTTCATGTTCCCTGTAGTTAGCTCAACGTCTTCATGTTCCCTGTAGTTAGCTCAACGTCTTCATGTTCCCTGTAGTTAGCTCAACGTCTTCATGTTCCCTGTAGTTAGCTCAAAGTCTTCATGTTCCCTGTAGTTAGCTCAACGTCTTCTTCATGTACCCTGTAGTTAGCTCAACGTCTTCTTCATGTTCCCTGTAGTTAGCTCAACGTCTTCTTCATGTACCCTGTAGTTAGCTCAACGTCTTCTTCATGTTCCCTGTAGTTAGCTCAACGTCTTCATGTTCCCTGTAGTTAGCTCAACGTCTTATTCATGTTCCCTGTAGTTAGCTCAACGTCTTCATGTTCCCTGTAGTTAGCTCAACGTCTTCTTCATGTTCCCTGTAGTTAGCTCAACGTCTTCTTCATGTTCCCTGTAGTTAGCTCAACGTCTTCATGTTCCCTGTAGTTAGCTCAACGTCTTCTTCATGTACCCTGTAGTTAGCTCAACGTCTTCTTCATGTTCCCTGTAGTTAGCTCAACGTCTTCTTCATGTACCCTGTAGTTAGCTCAACGTCTTCTTCATGTTCCCTGTAGTTAGCTCAACGTCTTCTTCATGTTCCCTGTAGTTAGCTCAACGTCTTCATGTTCCCTGTAGTTAGCTCAACGTCTTCTTCATGTCCCTGTAGTTAGCTCAACGTCTTCTTCATGTTCCCTGTAGTTAGCTCAACGTCTTCTTCATGTCCCTGTAGTTAGCTCAACGTCTTCTTCATGTTCCCTGTAGTTAGCTCAACGTCTTCTTCATGTTCCCTGTAGTTAGCTCAACGTCTTCTTCATGTTCCCTGTAGTTAGCTCAACGTCTTCTTCATGTTCCTTGTAGTTAGCTCATCGTCTTCTTCATGTTCCCTGTAGTTAGCTGAATGTCTTCTTCATGTTCCCTGTAGTTAGCTCAACGTCTACATGTTCCTTGTAGTTAGCTCAACGTCTTCTTCATGTTCCCTGTAGTTAGCTCAACGTCTTCATGTTCCCTGTAGTTAGCTCAACGTCTTCTTCATGTACCCTGTAGTTAGCTCAACGTCTTCATGTTCCCTGTAGTTAGCTCAACGTCTTCTTCATGTACCCTGTAGTTAGCTCAACGTCTTCTTCATGTTCCCTGTAGTTAGCTCAACGTCTTCATGTTCCCTGTAGTTAGCTCAACGTCTTCATGTTCCCTGTAGTTAGCTCAACGTCTTCATGTTCCCTGTAGTTAGCTCAACGTCTTCTTCATGTACCCTGTAGTTAGCTCAACGTCTTCTTCATGTTCCCTGTAGTTAGCTCAACGTCTTCTTCATGTTCCCTGTAGTTAGCTGAATGTCTTCTTCATGTTCCCTGTAGTTAGCTCAACGTCTTCATGTTCCCTGTAGTTAGCTCATCGTCTTCTTCATGTTCCCTGTAGTTAGCTCAACGTCTTCTTCATGTTCCCTGTAGTTAGCTCAACGTCTTCTTCATGTTCCCTGTAGTTAGCTCAACGTCTTCTTCATGTACCCTGTAGTTAGCTCATCGTCTTCTTCATGTTCCCTGTAGTTAGCTCAACGTCTTCATGTTCCCCGTAGTTAGCTCATCGTCTTCTTCATGTTCCCCGTAGTTAGCTCATCGTCTTCTTCATGTTCCCCGTAGTTAGCTCATCGTCTTCTTCATGTTCCCTGTAGTTAGCTCATCGTCTTCTTCATGTTCCCTGTAGTTAGCTCATCGTCTTCTTCATGTTCCCTGTAGTTAGCTCATCGTCTTCTTCATGTTCCCTGTAGTTAGCTCATCGTCTTCTTCATGTTCCCTGTAGTTAGCTCATCGTCTTCTTCATGTTCCCTGTAGTTGGCTGAATGTCTTCTTCATGTTCCCTATAGTTAGCTCATCGTCTTCTTCATGTTCCCTGTAGTTAGCTCATCGTCTTCTTCATGTTCCCTGTAGTTAGCTCAATGTCTTCTTCATGTTCCCTGTAGTTAGCTCATCGTCTTCTTCATGTTCCCTGTAGTTAGCTGATCGTCTTCTTCATGTTCCCTGTAGTTAGCTCAACGTCTACATGTTCCTTGTAGTGCTCAACGTCTTCTTCATGTTCCCTGTAGTTAGCTCAACGTCTTCATGTTCCTGTAGTTAGCTCAACGTCTTCTTCATGTTCCCTGTAGTTAGCTGAATGTCTTCTTCATGTTCCCCGTAGTTAGCTCATCGTCTTCTTCATGTTCCCGTAGTTAGCTCATCGTCTTCTTCATGTTCCTGTAGTTAGCTCATCGTCTTCTTCATGTTCCCTGTAGTTAGCTCATCGTCTTCTTCATGTTCCCTGTAGTTAGCTCATCGTCTTCTTCATGTTCCCTGTAGTTAGCTCATCGTCTTCTTCATGTTCCCTGTAGTTAGCTCATCGTCTTCTTCATGTTCCCTGTAGTTGGCTGAATGTCTTCTTCATGTTCCCCATAGTTAGCTCATCGTCTTCTTCATGTTCCCTGTAGTTAGCTCATCGTCTTCTTCATGTACCCTGTAGTTAGCTCAACGTCTTCTTTATTCCCTGTAGTTAGCTCAACGTCTTCTTCATGTTCCCTGTAGTTAGCTCAACGTCTTCTTCATGTTCCCTGTAGTTAGCTCAACGTCTTCTTCATGTTCCCTGTAGTTAGCTCAACGTCTTCTTCATGTTCCCTAGTTAGCTCAATGTCTTCTTCATGTTCCCTGTAGTTAGCTCATCGTCTTCTTCATGTTCCTGTAGTTAGCTGAATGTCTTCTTCATGTTCCCTGTAGTTAGCTCAACGTCTACATGTTCCTTGTAGTTAGCTCAACGTCTTCTTCATGTTCCCTGTAGTTAGCTCAACGTCTTCATGTTCCCTGTAGTTAGCTCAACGTCTTCTTCATGTTCCCTGTAGTTAGCTGAATGTCTTCTTCATTTCCCTGTAGTTAGCTCAACGTCTTCTTCTGTTCCCTGTAGTTAGCTCAACGTCTTCTTCATGTTCCCTGTAGTTAGCTCATCCTCTTCTTCATGTTCCCTGTAGTTAGCTCAACGTCTTCTTCATGTTCCCTGTAGTTAGCTCAACGTCTTCTTCATGTTCCCTGTAGTTAGCTCAACGTCTTCTTCATGTACCCTGTAGTTAGCTCATCGTCTTCTTCATGTTCCCTGTAGTTAGCTCAACGTCTTCATGTTCCCTGTAGTTAGCTCATCGTCTTCTTCATGTTCCCCGTAGTTAGCTCATCGTCTTCTTCATGTTCCCCGTAGTTAGCTCATCGTCTTCTTCATGTTCCCCCGTAGTTAGCTCATCGTCTTCTTCATGTTCCCTGTAGTTAGCTCATCGTCTTCTTCATGTTCCCTGTAGTTAGCTCATCGTCTTCTTCATGTTCCCTGTAGTTAGCTCATCGTCTTCTTCATGTTCCCTGTAGTTAGCTCATCGTCTTCTTCATGTTCCCTGTAGTTAGCTCATCGTCTTCTTCATGTTCCCTGTAGTTAGCTCATCGTCTTCTTCATGTTCCCTGTAGTTAGCTCATCGTCTTCTTCATGTTCCCTGTAGTGAGCTCATCGTCTTCTTCATGTTCCCTGTAGTTAGCTCATCGTCTTCTTCATGTTCCCTGTAGTTGGCTGAATGTCTTCTTCATGTTCCCCATAGTTAGCTCATCGTCTTCTTCATGTTCCCTGTAGTTAGCTCATCGTCTTCTTCATGTTCCCTGTAGTTAGCTCATCGTCTTCTTCATGTTCATTCCAATCCATCCAACAGTTGGTGAGACGTTTCAGTTTGGACTAAAGTATCCATGTTGACATCCAAAAGGGGAACCAAAGATAAGAGAAGGGTGGAGATGTCCATCATGGAGGCATTTTTATCCTCTATTTGAAGAAGAACAACAGTAAAAGAGCTGGCACAGACCGTGATTTTTCTTTTCAACTGGTGTCCAGTTTGGTTAAAATCTTTTACACACTCCAGTTAATTTCAACCAAATTAAGTGTGAAAGCATCCCAATTCAGTTATCCACAGATTAAAAAAGAGCACACACTATACATAAATGTAAAAACCATGAATTAGTCAGAGGTTTTAACGTAGTTTGTGGGGCCTGCAGTCATGATGGCTTTATCAATCTTCCCTGGTCTGTCTCCTCATCTTTCCAGCCATCCTGCTGAGAGCCTCCATCTCATCACGGCTCTGTGCAAGCTGAGCCGGGCCCCAATGAGTTATTATTACATCCTGAGAATATGCAAATTAAAGCAGCTCGACGGTGTGTGTTTTTGATGGAAGAATACAAATCACCGCAGACATGACACTTTTTTAATTTTCCTGATGAATGTAATGCTTCAGAAAGAGGAAGGATTGATGACGGGGTGTAATGAACTCTTTAGCACAGAGAGACTCTGAGGCTTTTCATTACACTGTCCTGTAAGAAGACGCTCGCCCACAAATCTATCAGGACAGCTCACCGCTCAAGATCAGAGCAGTACAGCACAGTGCTGGTGTAGACCGCTGTCCACAGGCTCCGCAGGCTCCGCAGGGACCACAGGCTCCACAAGGTCCACAGAGTCGACAGGGTCCACAGAGTCCACAGAGTCTACAGGGTCTACAGGGTTCACAGGATCCAGAGGTTCCACAGGATCCACAGAGTCCACAGAGTCCACAGTGTACACAGGGTCCACTGAGTCTACTGAGTCCACAGGGTTCACAGAGTCAACAAGGTCCACAGAGGCCACAGGGTCCACAGAGTCCACAGGGTCCACAGAGTCAACAGAGACCACAGGGTCCACTGAGTCTAATGAGTCCACATGGTCCACTGAGTCTATTGAGTCCACATGGTCCACGAGTCCACGGAGTCCACAGAGTCCACAGTGTCCACAGGGTCCACTGAGTCCACAGGGTCCACAGAGAGCACAGGGTCCACTGAGTCTACTGAGTCCACAGGGTCCACAGAGTCCACAGAGACCACAGGGTCCACTGAGTCTAATGAGTCCACATGGTCCACTGAGTCTATTGAGTCCACATGGTCCACCGAGTCCACAGAGTCCACAGGCTCCACAGGGTCCACAGAGACCACAGGGTCCACTGAGTCTAATGAATCCACAGGGTTCACAGAGGCCACAGGGTCCACTGAATCTACTGAGTCCTCAGGGTCCACAGAGTCCACAGAGACCACAGAGTTCACAGAGTCTACAGGGTCCACAAAGTCCACAGGGTCCACAGGATCCAGAGGATCCACAGGATCCACAGAGTCCACAGGATCCAGAGGATCCAGAGGATCCACAGAGTCCACAGTGTCCACAGGGTCCACAGAGTTCACAGAGTCCACAGAGTCCACAGAGTCTACAGGGTCCACAGGATCCACAGAGTCCACAGGATCCAGAGGATCCACAGGATCCACAGAGTCCACAGAGTCCACAGAGTCTACAGGGTCCACAGGATCCACAGAGTCCACAGGATCCAGAGGATCCAGAGGATCCACAGAGTCCACAGAGTCCACAGGGTCCACTGAGTCTACTGAGTCCATAGGGTTCACAGAGTCCACAAGGTCCACAGAGGCCACAGGGTCCACAGAGTCCACAGAGACCACAGGGTCCACTGAGTCTAATGAGTCCACATGGTCCACTGAGTCTATTGAGTCCACATGGTCCACCGAGTCCACAGAGTCCACAGGCTCCACAGGGTCCACAGAGACCACAGGGTCCACTGAGTCTAATGAATCCACAGGGTTCACAGAGGCCACAGGGTCCACTGAATCTACTGAGTCCTCAGGGTCCACAGAGTCCACAGAGACCACAGAGTTCACAGAGTCTACAGGGTCCACAAAGTCCACAGGGTCCACAGGATCCAGAGGATCCACAGGATCCACAGAGTCCACAGGATCCAGAGGATCCAGAGGATCCACAGAGTCCACAGTGTCCACAGGGTCCACAGAGTTCACAGGATCCACAGAGTCCACAGAGTCTACAGGGTCCACAGGATCCACAGAGTCCACAGGATCCACAGAGTCCACAGAGTCCACAGGGTCCACAAAGTCCACAGTGTCCACAGGGTCCACTGAGTCTACTGAGTCCATAGGGTTCACAGAGTCCACAAGGTCCACAGAGGCCACAGGGTCCACAGAGTCCACAGGGTCCACTGAGTCTACTGAGTCCACAGGGTCCACAGAGACCACAGGGTCCACTGAGTCTAATGAGTCCAAATGGTCCACCGAGTCCACAAGGTCCACAGAGGCCACAGGGTCCACAAAGTCCACAGGTTCCACTGAGTCTACTGAGTCCACAGGGTCCACAAAGTCCACAGGTTCCACTGAGTCTACTGAGTCCACAGGGTCCACAGAGTCCACAGAGACCACAGGGTCCGCTGAGTCCAATGAGTCCACATGGTCCACTGAGTCTAATGAGTCCACATGGTCCACAGAGTCAACAAGGTCCACAGAGGCCACAGGGTCCACAGAGTCCACAGGGTCCACTGAGTCCAATGAGTCCACATGGTCCACTGAGTCTATTGAGTCCACAGGGTCTACCGAGTCCACAGGCTCCACAGGGTCCACAGAGTCCACAGAGACCACAGGGTCCACTGAGTCTAATGAATCCACAGGGTTCACAGAGGCCACAGGGTCCACAGAGTCCACAGGGTCCACTGAGTCTACTGAGTCCACAGGGTCCACAGAGTCAACAGAGACCACAGGGTCCACTGAGTCTAATGAGTCCACAAGGTCCACTGAGTCTATTGAGTCCACATGGTCCACGAGTCCACGGAGTCCACAGAGTCCACAGAGTCCACAGTGTCCACAGGGTCCACTGAGTCCACAGGGTCCACAGAGACCACAGGGTCCACTGAGTCTAATGAGTCCACATGGTCCACAGAGTCAAAAAGGTCCACAGAGGCCACAGGGTCCACTGAGTCTACTGAGTCCACAGGGTCCACAGAGTCCACAGAGACCACAGGGTCCACTGAGTCTAATGAGTCCACATGGTCCACTGAGTCTATTGAGTCCACATGGTCCACCGAGTCCACAGAGTCCACAGGCTCCACAGGGTCCACAGAGACCACAGGGTCCACTGAGTCTAATGAATCCACAGGGTTCACAGAGGCCACAGGGTCCACTGAATCTACTGAGTCCACAGGGTTCACAGAGTCCACAGAGACCACAGGCTCCGCTGAGTCCAATGAGTCCACATGGTCCACTGAGTCTAATGAGTCCACATGGTCCACAGAGTCAACAAGGTCCACAGAGGCCACAGGGTCCACAGAGTCCACAGGGTGCACTGAGTCCAATGAGTCCACATGGTCCACTGAGTCTATTGAGTCCACATGGTCTACCGAGTCCACAGGCTCCACAGGGTCCACTGAGTCTAATGAATCCACAGGGTTCACAGAGTCCACAGGGTCCACTGAATCTACTGAGTCCACAGGGTTCACAGAGTCCACAGGGTCCACTGAGTCCACAGGTTCCACTGAGTCTGCTGAGTCCACAGGGTCCACAGAGTCCACAGAGACCACAGAGTTCACAGAGTCTACAGGGTCCACAGAGTCCACAGGGTCCACAGGATCCAGAGGATCCACAGGATCCACAGAGTCCACAGACTCCACAGGGTCCACAGAGTTCACAGAGTCCACAGAGTCTACAGGGTCCACTGAGTCTACTGAGTCCATAGGGTTCACAGAGTCCACAAGGTCCACAGAGGCCACAGGGTCCACTGAGTCTACTGAGTCCATAGGGTTCACAGAGTCCACAAGGTCCACAGAGGCCACAGGGTCCACAGAGTCCACAGGCTCCACTGAGTCTACTGAGTCCACAGGGTCCACAGAGTCCACAGAGACCACAGGGTCCGCTGAGTCTATTGAGTCCAAATGGTCCACCGAGTGCACAGAGTTCACAGAGTACACAGAGTCTACAGGGTCCACAGAGTCCATAGGGTCCACAGAGTTCACAGAGTCTACAGGGTCCACAGAGTCCACAGGGTCCACAGGATCCAGAGGATCCACAGGATCCACAGAGTCCACAGGATCCAGAGGATCCACAGGATCCACAGAGTCCACAGAGTCCACAGAGTTCACAGAGTCCACAGAGTCTACAGGGTCCACAGGATCCACAGAGTCCACAGGATCCACAGGATCCAGAGGATCCAGAGGATCCACAGAGTCCACAGGGTCCACTGAGTCTACTGAGTCCACAGGGTCCACTGAGTCTACTGAGTCCACAGGGTCCACAGAGACCACAGGGTCCACTGAGTCTAATGAGTCCAAATGGTCCACCGAGTCCTCAAGGTCCACAGAGGCCACAGGGTCCACAAAGTCCACAGGTTCCACTGAGTCTACTGAGTCCACAGGGTCCACAGAGTCCACAGAGACCACAGTGTCCGCTGAGTCCAATGAGTCCACATGGTCCACTGAGTCTATTGAGTCCAAATGGTCCACCGAGTCCACAGAGTTCACAGAGTACACAGATACTACAGGGTCCACAGAGTCCACAGGGTCCACAGAGTTCACAGAGTCCACAGAGACCACAGTGTCCACTGAGTCTACTGAGTCCATAGGGTTCACAGAGTCCACAAGGTCCACAGAGTCTAATGAGTCCAAATGGTCCACCGAGTCCACAGAGTCCACAGGCTCCACAGGGTCCACAGATTCTACAGGGTCCACAGAGTCCACAGGGTCCACTGAGTCTACTGAGTCCACAGGGTTCACAGAGTCCACAAGGTCCACAGAGGCCACAGGGTCCACAGAGTCCACAGGTTCCACTGAGTCTACTGAGTCCACAGGGTCCACAGTGTCCACAGCGACCACAGGGTCCACTGAGTCCAATGAGTCCACATGGTCCACTGAGTCTATTGAGTCCAAATGGTCCACCGAGTCCACAGAGTTCACAGAGTACACAGATACTACAGGGTCCACAGAGTCCACAGGGTCCACAGAGTTCACAGAGTCCACAGAGACCACAGTGTCCACTGAGTCTACTGAGTCCATAGGGTTCACAGAGTCCACAAGGTCCACAGAGTCTAATGAGTCCAAATGGTCCACCGAGTCCACAGAGTCCACAGGCTCCACAGGGTCCACAGGGTCCACAGAGACCACAGGGTCCACTGAGTCTAATGAATCCACAGGGTCCACAGAGTCCACAGAGTCTACAGGATCCACAGAGTCTACAGGGTCCACAGAGTCCACAGAGTTCACAGAGTCCACAGAGTCTACAGGGTCCACAGAGTCCACAGGGTCCACAGGGTCCACAGAGTTCACAGGGTCCACAGAGTCCACAGAGTCTACAGAATCCAGAGGTTCCACAGGATCCACAGAGTCCACAGAGTCCACTGAGTCTACTGAGTCCACAGGGTTCACAGAGTCCACACGGTCCACAGAGTCCACAGAGACCACAGGGTCCACTGAGTCCACATGGTCCACTGAGTCTATTGAGTCCACATGGTCCACCGAGTCCACAGAGTTCACAGGGTCCACTTGGTCCACCGAGTCCACAGATTCCACAGGGTCCACAGGGTTCACAGAGTCCATAGAGTCCACACAGACTGCTTTCACCAGTATCAGTGGTGGAAGAAGTCCTAGTAGACAGTAACCCTCTCACTCTGACCTCTAGTCTCTATATGTGTCTGAGACTCTGTCCTGTCTGGATTTGATGCTGGATGATGTGTCCAGGACGTTTCTGGACGCCGACCTCTATAAAATGTAGCGAGCAGGTTTCTAGTCTGGGTACTGTGAATCCTGTTACCAACAGGTAAAGAGCTGATGTTCTGCATCGATGGAGCCAAACCTGGTAGACTTCACACTCCAGCGTTAATATAAACATTCAATACATATATATATATATATAGATCTATATCTATATTTAGATATAGATCTATATATATATATAGATCTATATATATAGATCTATATATATAGCTATATAGATATAGCTATATATAGATATATATATAGAACCTGATCTGAAAAGGTGTTCGTACAGAATGTGGAGCATATATTTGACTCATGTCATTTGCATGATTTTAAATTACACATTTTCGGATTGATGATAGGCATAAAGTTTAAATATGTTTTGAACACCTCTCGCTTGGAAGAAAAAGAGTTTGAGGAGTCGGGGGAGAGCAGTCCATTACCCCGGCAGACGATCCACGTCATCGCCATGTATCACACCGCTCAAGGGACTTCGTGCATCGGGATCAAGTCCAGATGTAGAGGAGTTGGTCGACGAGGGACTTCGTGCTGCAGGATCAAGTCCAGATGTAGAGGAGTTGGTCGACGAGGGACTTCGTGCTGCGGGATCAAGTCCAGATGTAGAGGAGTTGGTCGACGAGGGACTTCGTGCTGCGGGATCAAGTCCAGATGTAGAGGAGTTGGTTGACGAGGGACTTCGTGCTGCAGGATCAAGTCCAGATGTAGAGGAGTTGGTCGACGAGGGACTTCGTGCATCAGGATCAAGTCCAGATGTAGAGAAGTTGGTCGACGAGGGACTTCGTGCTGCGGGATCAAGTCCAGATGTAGAGGAGTTGGTTGACGAGGGACTTTGTGCTGCAGGATCAAGTCCAGGAGGACGCCACAGGTAAGTATGTTCTTTTTCTCCCTTTTGTCTTTCCTTAGGTGGTGAAGGTGAAAGGCCGATCAGCGTGTGTCGTCGACCAAAGAAGCAGGAGGTACCAACCCCAACCCCCCACGACGTCCCCGGCCTCCCCCAACCCCTAGGAGGAGGGGTTTCTACCAGAGAGCCAGGTTCCTCCCGAGGTTTCTTCCTGTCACAGGGAGTTTTTTCCTCGTCACCACCACTTCAGAACTCGCCTCCAACATATTTGGGCCCAATGTGGCAGTGGATTGGATCCTGATTTATTTATAAATATTTATAAAATATTTGTAAATATTTTTAATATATGTGAAATATATTAAAGTATTTATAAAATATATGTAAATATTTCTAACATATATGTGATATATATGTAACAATTTATAAAATATATGTAAATATTTGTAATATATGTGATATATATTTAAGTATTTATAAAATATTTGTAACATATATGTGATATATATG
>JACSYO010000680.1:120000-132500 GCA_016806645.1 Ophiodon elongatus | reverse complement strand
GGGGAGGAGAGACGGCAGCATTCAGGGAGGGTGAAGGTGTAGAAGTGCCGAGTAAGAGGAACAGGGATAGTTGTTATGCAACTCAGTCTGAAGGAAGTTCGTGAAATGCAATCTATTGGTTTCATTTCCAGGGACGAGAACTGTCCGTTTAAAGTGACGCTCACAAAACCACCAACAGTTAGGTTTAGGCAACTAAACCACCAACAGTTAGGTTTAGACAACTAAACCACCAACAGTTAGGTTTAGGCAACTAAACCACCAACAGTTAGGTTTAGGCAACTAAACCACCAACAGTTAGGTTTAGACAACTAAACCACCAACAGTTAGGTTTAGGCAACTAAACCACCAACAGTTAGGTTTAGACAACTAAACCAATAGTTAAGTTTAGGCAACTAAACCACCCAAATAAAAACATTGGCCTTATTTTGGTTCCCGTACAATCGATTGCATTCCGTGTCTAGCGACGTGATACTGAGCTCATTCGTGGCTATAAAATCTGAAAGAAAATGACTTTATAGCCAAACGGGTCCCGACGGGTTCCATGGAGAGTTTTATTTTTTTAATTTCCGATACTCCTCAATTTCATGTATTTTTCTATGAAAGTCCAGAAACACGTGTCGATATCCTCTCTTTACATTTATACAGTCTTTTCAAAATAAAGTTCCTTTTTCACAGGAAGTAACTCGGTTAGGTTTTGGTAATAAGATCGTAGTTTGGGTCCAAATAAATACTGAGGTGCCGTTACTTGAGCCCGGAAGTTACGTGGGATCTAAACCAACACTTCCTCGATTCACACGAGGAACCAACAGCCTCCTGGAGGACAGATCGCTGTTCCCTTGATCCTTCCTTTTTTGTCATTTTTGTAGTCTTTATACTTCCTGGTTAATAATTATTTGGATCACATACGATTTGCTTTGGTAGAAATTGCAGTGCATTTAATTGTTTTGTAGGCAAAGCTATGAACGCTGTTCGAGCACAGCTTTGACCAATCCTTAAAAGTACGTTTTCAAGCAGAAATAATAGAGAATGCTGTTTTCAGCCTCTCAAATGTAAAATAAATTACAGTTTTTCACTGTTTTAAATCAAATTAAACTGAATGATTTGGGGATTTGGACAAAGCGCGATACTTAAAGACATCACCTTGAACTTTGAGAAACTGTGAAGGACATTTTTTAATCGTTCGTTGCAGCCGAATTATACAAATCTGTTCAGGTGGGAGAAGAACCTCCGATACATAAGGCGGTCAGACGATAAGCGAGGCTTCAGCATTACTACGGAAGAAACAAATAAATAGAAATACATGAATATAAAATAAAGATCTCCCAGCTCGTATCAAAGTCTTTGAACAGGCTCCGTGTTCACCAGCCTGAAATAGAAAGAGAAACAGAAAGTCTGTTATTCTGCTGCTGGCTATCGTCTTCAAACGGACCTGCCTGAGTAAAGAAAAGATAATTAGGTTCTGTAATTAGGTTCAAACAGAGTCAAACCAATTACCGAGCCCATGAAATGTATTAATTTGAGCTCTGCGTTGAGACCGTAAGAAGTCATTAAGCTTGTGACAGCAGCTCAGAATCTACGCGCTTAAGATTGTGAGAGAGAACCTGGTTTTAATAAACCTCTCAGGAATACGTGAGCCTCGTGTTGTCTGTCTTCTTACTTTGATGAGTTATAACAGAAGCACAAGTAGCAGTGAGACACAACCGGACTCTGTTTATTAGCCACGTTACTGTTCACGTATTTTAATCCTCATTTTGAATCGTCTCATTAGAAACGCTGTGTGGGAAAAATCGATAAAAAATAAATTGTAACGCTCGCTTGAGGTGTTTTATTGTTTTGGAAGAAAATGAGTTGAGTCTTTTCTGAATAAGTTCTGACGTTTAACATTTAATTCACAGGACGGATCAGCTGTTTCTGCTGTCAGCGTCTTCCTGGACTTATATTCATATTGTCTTCCTGGACTTATATGCATATTGTCTTCCTGGACTTATATTCATATTGTCTTCCTGGACTTATATTCATATTGTCTTCCTGGACTTATATTCATATTGTCTTTGTCTCCAGACAACATGTGACATGGACAACACCAGCGGACATAAAGGAACTATTAAAACTTTACAAATTAAAACAAAAGACCATTTTTCTCTCTTTTGGACAGTTAGATGACCAAGTAGACTTGTTCTGCTTCTGGTTCGTAACCTCTACTTCTTCTTCTACCCTTTTTTACTGGTAGATTACAGCCATGCGAATCTTAAAGCGACAACTTCTGCCCAAACTACACTGTAGCTGAGTTTATTACAAACCAGTTGATTGAAGTTCATGTTTCAAACATTTCCGAAGTTCCCAAAAAAAAGAATCCAGCCGTGACTGAAGATACTTTCATGTACACTTCACCACATGTATGGGTCTCCGTGGACCGGACCACAACCCTGATTGGTGGGAACTCACCTGAAGCTGTTTGGTAGTTGCCAAGAAGAATAACGTTACAATAACAGTTTTAAGTAAAACATGGTGAAACTTCACCGGGTCCAGTTTCTCTTATGTGAATGTTTGCTTGTTTTCTACGACGTTATTCTGAATGTCTTTTGGACTGTTGCTCAGATAAAAGTGTGAACATCCGAGTGAGTGGAGCGCTACGGTGAGGAGTCCTGTGTGGTCCGGGTTCAGCTACAAGGGCACTTTGATGGAAGGTTTTTAGTTCAATGTTAATCAACCTTTAGACCACCATCTTTCCCTGGACCTTCACCAAGTGTTTACATTTACTGTGAGGGACTTCCACCTGGTCCTGAACCAGTCTCAGTCTAGTCCTGGTCCTCTATAGACCTCAGTGTAGTCCTGGTCCTCTATAGACCTCTATCAGTAACCAGACCACCAGAGAGAAGATGGTCTGGTTCTAGAGAGTTCTTCTTAAAGCTCCTCATCGGATTCTGGTGAAACCAGATGACATCATGCAGGTTCACCAGAACCTCCTTCAGCTCAGACTCCAGCAGAGACCAGTCCACCGTGGACAGACCCAGATCCAGCAGAGACCAGTCCACCGTGGACAGACCCAGATCCTCGTCCTCCTCCTCCTATATTTGTCTCTCAGTACAATGAGGTTCTCTAAAGGGACCCTGGTGCTCAGAGACACTACCTATTTAGTCCACAGGGGGCGCCAGAACCACCACCTGGTGCTCAGAGACACTACCTCTTTAGTCCACAGGGGGCGCTAGAACCACCACCTGGTGCTCAGAGACACTACCTCTTTAGTCCACAGGGGGCGCCAGAACCACCACCTGGTGCTCAGAGACACTACTTCTTTAGTCCACAGGGGGCGCCAGAACCACCACCTGGTGCTCAGAGACACTACCTCTTTAGTCCACAGGGGGCGCCAGAACCACCACCTGGTGCTCAGAGACACTACCTCTTTAGTCCACAGGGGGCGCCAGCATCTACACATAATGAAACCTCCGTGTCGTACCTTCAGTCGTAACCGTGGACAGAAACAGATCCGGCTTCGCTGCAGACCAAGAATCGCCTTCTGACATTTTGCAGAGCTGTCACACGGCATGAAATGAAGCACATCGGGACATTTAATTTGAAAGTGCCGTTCCCTGTGCACATGAAAATCTGTCTGCTGTTCCCACAATGATGCATCACATTGTATCCAGGAGGACATTTTCATATTCCAAATTGTACAGATTTGCTTGAGCGTGGGCATATTTCAAGCAGCAGCACATTATTTATACATTCGCAGATTATAAATTCAAAATGTGTTTTTTGTGTAAGTGTGAACTTGTGAATCTGACTCGGTGTCACTAAACAGTTCCCAGTAATCCCCGTGAGGCGGCAGCGTTTGAAGAGCGGGCTCGGGCCGGACTTTAAGAAGCCGGAGCTTCAGATTCACAAGCTGACAGCCGCTTCCATTTACCGGAATTTCTTTCTTTTGATGTGAGATTCATATTTCTCCGCTGATGAGTCAACAGCATCACAGACTGACTCCAGCTGTGTCTTCTGGTCTCCGTTCTGTTGTGTTTGCACTGGGGAGGCTTTGTTTCGTCTCACGCAGGAGGGAAGAGATGTTGAGTGGGTTTTTTTCCGGTAAACTGTGTTTCTTTTTAACTGAATAGAAACCAGCGTAAAGGCCTGTCAGCAGCCGGAGTGGGGCTCCTTCTCTGTTCCCGGATTGCTGCTGTGAAATAATCTCTTTAAAGATTGTCAGTGAGGCTGTTTCTCTTCCTGGCTTTCATCCCTTTTGTCTTGGTTTATTTCTTTACCTTTCTATCCCTCTCCGTCTCCCTCTGACCGCTCTACTTCATCTCTCTCTCTCTCCATCAATCTGATTTATTCTCGTTTAACTCTCTCTCTCTCTCTCTCTCCCTCTCTCTCTTCTCTCTCTCTCTCCATCAATCTGATTTATTCTCGTTTAACTCTCTCTCTCTCTCTCTCTCTCTCTCTCTCTCTGTCTCTCTCTCTCTCTCTCTCTCTCTCTCTCTCTCTCTCTCTCTCTCTCCATCAATCTGATTTATTCTCGTTTAACTCTCTCTCTCTCTCCTTCTCTCTCTCTCTCTCCAGGTAATGATTTGTTCCTGGTGGCGGTCCATGAGTTGGGTCATGCGTTGGGTCTGGAGCACTCCAACGATCCGAGTGCCATCATGGCTCCCTTCTATCAGTACATGGACACGCACAACTTCAAACTGCCTCTGGACGACCTGCAGGGCATCCAGAAAATCTACGGTGAGAAGTCCGTTTATTTATGCGTCAAATGATCTCTTGTGTCTCCAGCGTTGTGAGGATGAGTCGTTCAGAGGACACAGTTTTGTTCTTTTGTTCGGTCTAGTGATGATTGTCAGAATGATTTCGGTCTCCTCTGTGACAAACACTTTGAGTTTCCTGTGGCTGCTTCATTTGAAGTCCCATAATGTGACGTAGTAGAAGATGCTGCGTTAGCATGTAGCATGAGAGCTAACTTAATCCAGCTGTGATGCAGCTGTGGGCGAGAGACCAGTGAGGTTGATCTCTATCCAATGAGCTCACACACAGTAACACTGAATCACATGCAAAACGGTTCCAGCGCATGAATGAACAGTAAAAGAATAAAGTAAAAGAATAAGTCAAATATGGAGAGGAAAAACATCAAACGTAGAAAAAAATAAAAACCATAAATAGCATTAAAAAAAAGGGGGTCTGATTTCATGAAAATCGTAAGTCCGAAACTTAAAGTAGAAAAAACACTTCCTTTGAGACCTGAAAGCCAAAACCTTGGATATTAATAATGAATGGTTATGAAGTGTTGTGCAGCTGGAAGTGAAGCAGGATCCGGCCGATGAACAGACTACTGTCTTTCCCCGGAAAGAGAAAAATAAAAACAAAAAAATAACTTTGTTTTACACAAGAGACTCTTTGTTCCGTTTCAGAGAAGATGCTTTTTATTTTTTCTCTTTTCTATAAAGTAAACAAAGAAGAGTCGCACACTCTTCCCCCGAAATAATCCCGACAGCTTTCTGCTGTAATGTAGTGGTCCACGTATTTAAGACACAAAGACACAAAGAAACATGGCGTCAGTGAAGGCCGTCTCCGTGCGGATCACATTTAATATCTGCTTCACATGTAGAAGATCAGCAGCAGTATCCGTAACATTTACTCACTGGATTGTGAGTTACGTTGCTCTGGTGTGTTCTTAAGCTTCAAAGCAGGAAGATTATCAGTTTCCTTCAGAAGAAAAAAGGATCCTCACGTTAAAGGTCGCGATACAAAGGTGACATTTAGAGTCGGTGTTGAAGGGCAGCGGGATGGTTCCACTTGTTCAGGGTGGAGAACGAAGCCGTGATTATCGGATCGGATGGGAGTTCATCCCTTTAGCCTCGCTGCTCGGTGACGGGTCGGCTCTCAAAATGTCACTGTTTTGTGGAATATTGTTCTTCCTCGGCCTGAAAAGTGGGAACATCTTGGAGGATTAACGTATTGTGTTTCTGTGAAATGATAGATAGATAGATAGATAGATAGATAGATAGATAGATAGATAGATAGATAGATAGATAGATAGATAGATAGATAGATAGATAGATAGATAGATAGATAGATAGATAGAGGGATGGATGGATGGATGGATGGATGGACAGACACTTTATTAATCCCGCAAGGGGACATTGTTGCGCTACAGCAGCATCTATACATACAGGTAAGAAAAGAACAATATATACAACAAATAGAATAGAATAATAATATTAAATACAATTAACTAACAGAACAGTAGTGCAAGATGTAGCCAACAAACAAACACACAAACAAACAAAAAGTGTCTTCATAAATCTGAGATGTAGCTTCTTTCTGCTAACGAACGAGCCATGAAACAAAATGTTGATCTTCCTGGTGATGTGTTATATGAAAGCGTATGAATGTCTGCTCCTCCCAGGCATCCCCACAGCCATGCTGGAGCCCACCAGGCCGCTGCCCACCTTACCTTCCCGCCGGACGCACTCCACCCACGAACGCAAGCACGACCGCCACTCCCGCCCGGCGCGCCCGCCCGGCGACCGGCCGGCGCTGCCTGGCAACGGCAAACCCAACATCTGCGACGGCAACTTCAACACCGTGGCCTTCTTCAGGCGGGAGATGTTCGTCTTCAAGGTGAGACAAAGACCTCTGGAGCTGTTTCAGAGCCCAGGGTTAGGGTTAAGTCCAGGAGGGAATCCAAGGAGGATTTACTGCGGTCCCACTATTTCCTCTGGGAGGAGGTGTCAGTAAACACAGCACGAGTGTTTCAGGAACCACGAGGACGCTTTAGTGGCGTGAATACAGGACGTTAAATATACTCTAAAGCCTGATTATTAGCAACAGATATGAAGAAAGTTTGGCTGCTGCTAATAAACATAAGCAAACTTACAAGTGTTACCAGTGTTGGGAAAATGTTTTATATATATTAAACTATTTACATTTGTACCACCTCTACTTCCGGCCTCTGCTCTCTGCTCTGTGCTCAGCAGCCTGAAGGTTTCACAGATTTGTTTATCCTGTGACTGTTGGTCTCAGGTGAATCAATCATAGCTTCATAGTTTCACAGAGGAGCTCAGAATTTTATGTTTTTTACAGAATCTGGTGAAAACAAACGGTTTATTTGGGGCAAGATTTTAAATGACATTTTTTATGAAAATAACACAATTCTAAGCTTCGTTTTTTGGCCGATTTTTCTGGTGGTAGCACATGATGTGTTCAAGAACCGACAGAAAATCTGACGATGGAAAACATGCTTTTCAATCCCAAAGGTGGGTTTTGAGGTTCAGAGGGGTCACCGTAACATATATTAGTATTAGTATGAACATCCATCTCACCTCCACCTGCTCCGTCTATCTCCGCCCTCCACTGGATGCCGTGTTTATTTTGTTTATCTTTTATCTCTCTTTTGTTATTTTCCATGAGCAAGTTTTTTGGCCTCCTAAAAGTATTACTTATTACATAAATGCTAAAGATTATAATATAGTAATAGTAATATTTTTCCTTGGCAACCGAAGTCAAGAAAAAGGAGGTACGGTCACATGTTCGATTCCCACCGGGCTCAAAGGACTCTCTGTCCTTTGATCGTTAGCAACAGGTTAGTTAGTAACTGATCAATGCTGCTCTGTTATTATTTAGCACTGCTTGTTTGAAATATTATATGTGTGTGTGTGTGTGTGTGTGTGTGTGTGTGTGTGTGTGTGTGTGGAGTTACACGCTGAGGAAGAAAAATCCATTTTGATGTCTCTGATCTTTAAACTGAATGTTGGAAAAGGTCACGGATGCGTCTCTCTTCTCTCTCTGTCTCCTCCCTGGTGGATTCCTATCTGTCTCTCCCCGCTGTCTGACTGTCTGACTGTCTGTCTGACTGACTGACTGTCTGTCTGTCTGTCTGACTGTCTGACTGACTGTCTGTCTGACTGTCTGTCTGTCTGTCTGACCGTCTGTCTGTCTCACTCTGTTTTCCTTCATCCGATTGTCTGTGTTCATGTCTCTCTCACTCACTGACTACAAATAATGTCTAAATTATTAACAACTGGGTGAGAAAAAAAAAGGTCCTTCTCTCTGTGTGAATGAGAGTTTGTGAAGAGCTTGTAAATGTGGTCCATTTGTTAATATATGTTGACATTTGCAACAAGTCCTAAACATTTATAAAGGGACCGATAAAGTGTTCCTCATATTAGCAGTTTCTGAATTGCCAGATGTGGCTCAGTCAGGCAGCAACCTCCGGTTCTGAAGAGCGAAGCCAAAGCTTCATGTGTTAAAGCTGCATTCTCTCTCCTGACCACCAGGGTGTGACTCCTCTGGTTGTATAGAAGTCAAAGCTTCATGTGTTAAAGCTGCATTCTCTCTCCTGACCACCAGGGGGCGACTCCTCTGGTTGTATAGAAGTCAAAGCTTCATGTCTTAAAGCTGCATTCTCTCTCCTGACCACCAGGGGGCGACTCCTCTGGTTGTATAGAAGTCAAAGCTTCATGTGTTAAAGCTGCATTCTCTCTCCTGACCACCAGGGGGCGACTCCTCTGGTTGTATAGAAGTCAAAGCTTCATGTGTTAAAGCTGCATTCTCTCTCCTGACCACCAGGGGGCGACTCCTCTGGTTGTATAGAAGTCAAAGCTTCATGTGTTAAAGCTGCATTCTCTCTCCTGACACCAGGGGCGACTCCTCTGGTTGTATAGAAGTCAAAGCTTCATGTGTTAAAGCTGCATTCTCTCTCCTGACCACCAGGGGGCGACTCCTCTGGTTGTATAGAAGTCTATAGAAAATGACTCTACTTCTCTCTTGATTTATTCCCTCAGTAAACATTGTAAACATGAGTTTATGTCTCAATCTCTAGTTTCAAGTCTTCTTCAATACAGCATGATGTTCATTTAGTAAATTATGGTCCATTTAGAGTCAAACAGACCATAAAGCAGGGGATGCTTTAGGGCGGGGCTACCAGGTGATTGACAGGTCTCTACGTCCTCCTCAGACCATATATAGTCACTTCCTGTTCACTGGTTGCAATAAAACAAGATGGCGACGGCCAAAACGCCGAACTCAAAGCTTTAAAACATCAGTCCACAATCCAACGAGTGACGTCATGACGACTACGTCCACTTCTTATAGACAGATGAGTTAAAGTTACTGTGAGGAACTTTTACCTGGTCCTGAACCAGTCTCATTCTAGTCCTGATCCTCTACAGACCTCAGCTTAGTCCTGGTCCTCTACAGACCTCAGTTTAGTCCTGATCCTCTATAGACCTCAGCTTAGTCCTGATCCTCTATAGACCTCAGCTTAGTCCTGATCCTCTATATGACCTCAGTGTAGTCCTGGTCCTCTATAGACCTCAGCTTAGTCCTGGTCCTCTACAGACCTCCATCAGTAACCAGACCACCAGACAGAAGCTGGTCTGGGAAGGTGATCACACACCTGCCTGCTCCTCAGCAGGTAATGACCCAGTTTTGAAAGTGCTGATCCCCGTAAAATATATACGCAGCATATATATACACACACCTGAGCCTAAAATACCTCAGCTGCTCTGTATGACTGTATTCTGTCATAATGATACATATAGTTTCATTTTGCTCGAGTCGGTGGATTTTATATAAAAATAGATGTGTTTTTATGAAATAGAAAGCTGTATAATTTAATTTAAATGTTAGCTATGAACTCTCTGTGCAGCACATCCGTTTCATGTGTTGAACCTATGTTACATCACATTAAAATATATTCAAATTCAAATATAATTTAGGCTTTTCCATTCTGAAAAAGACAAAGTATTATTATGATGATAAAAAAACACATGTTCATCTTTTCCGCTACCATCTGGTGGTTTACCGTATGAAGTAATTAAAGGATCACCTCTCACTAACCTCACAAACTGTTTTCTTTTTAAACTCCCCGGGGCCTTATCCTCCCAAAATGTCTGGATATAAATAGAATGCATCAGTAAAGAGGGTTTGTAGAACACAATTATGTAATACTTTCCTGAAAATGTAATAAAATGTGCATTTCAAAATGTAATGAATCCCAATAATGTAATAAAACGTCCTGACCAATAACGTACAGTGTGAGACATTTCTGTATATTTCTACATGTATTTACCACTTACCACACAGTATAATACTGCTAATTGTTTTTACACTAAATAACTGTAGTTTCCACTGCATTCAAGTCATTTTAGCTCACGTCAATTTACAGAGATTTACTGTATTTTAAAAAAATGTAAGTAAATGACTATTTAACTCCAGCGGTTCATTTGCTGTTCACACAACGTGGGCGTGGACATCGTGCCGGGTGAGAGAGAGAGAGTCCTTAGGAAGTCTTAAAAGTCTGGCACAAGAACGGTGAATCCAGGGACTGCTGCTTGTCTCCTGTCAACCTACAACGGTGTTTTCACCACGAAGAAAAATACTCACCAAGTAGTTTACGCCTACATTTAACCCTTAGATTGTATGTAAGAAGTGGACACGGTCGTCATGCCTTTTTGAAGCCTCGAGGTCGGCATTTTGGCCGTCGCCATCTTGTTTTTTTGCAACCAGTGAACAGGAAGTGACCATATGTGGACTGAGGAGGAGAAAAATTGACTTCTATACAACCAGAGGAGTCGCCCCCTGGTGGTCAGGAGAGAGAATGCAGCTTTAACACATGAAGCTTTGACTTCTATACAACCAGAGGAGTCGCCCCTTGGTGGTCAGGAGAGAGAATGCAGCTTTAACACATGAAGCTTTGACTTCTATACAACCAGAGGAGTCGCCCCCTGGTGGTCAGGAGAGAGAATGCAGCTTTAACACATGAAGCTTTGACTTCTATACAACCAGAGGAGTCGCCCCCTGGTGGTCAGGAGAGAGAATGCAGCTTTAACATGAAGCTTTGACTTCTATACAACCAGAGGAGTCGCCCCCTGGTGGTCAGGAGAGAGAATGCAGCTTTAACACATGAAGCTTTGACTTCTATACAACCAGAGGAGGTGGTCAGGAGAGAGAATGCAGCTTTAATACTTTCCAGAACCAGAGGTCGTCTCCTGGAAGAACGTCCTGCTTGTTTCCCCCACTGGACTATCTCACTCTTTAAACTAGTGTTGTATATTTCAAGCGACAGTGATGTTGGAGTGATGATGAAGGAATCTCCGCGGACACTGTTCTTGCTGGTATAATGAAGTTTATTACAAACAAGCAACATATGTCAAGACGGGCGTCATGACAACCCGGAGAGTCCCAAAGTCGAACAGGTCCAGTAATACTGTTGGTGAACGCCTCGTATAGAAACGCTAAACGTGCATCAGAGGCCGAGGAGCACGGAACAAGCTGTTTATTTGACTATTTATCTGGCTGTTTATTTGACTGTTTATCTGACTGTTTATCTGGCTGTTTATTTGGCGTTAACTGTCTTCTTCTCTGAGGTGGAGCGACGGTGCAGTCGAGTAAAACGTTTATGGCTCTGGAAGCCTTTCTATGACCTAAAATATGCATCATCATCATCATCATCATCATCATCATCATCGACCAGAAAAACAAGGCCGATCCTCTTCCCCCTTTAGCTGTGGGACAGTTAACAGTGAGTGTTTGAAAGGAGACGCTCATTATGGGATGTTTCCTCGGTGAGAGAAACTCACGCTTTCTTCTGCTGGATATGAGAAGCATTGATTTTTTTTCTCTCTTTGGGTTCACACAGAAAAGCATTAGCAGCCAGTGGATGATGTCGGACCATTTAAGTGTGTGTGTGTGTGTGTGTGTGTGTGTGTGTGTGTGTGTGTGTGTGTGTGTGTGTGTGTGTGTGTGTGGCACTCAGTGGGGACCCTGCTCGGCTGTGTCCTAGATTCACTGGAGCCAAATGATAATGAGCTAAGATTGATGCTCTCCTCCTCCACTTCCTCTCCTTTTAACGTCTCTTTCCTCCCTCCTCTTCTTCTTCCTCTTTCCTTCCTCCACATACGTTGAATCACCTCACTTGTCTCGTCTTCGTCTCTTGTTCCCGTCTGGTCGTCCATCTAGATGTTCCCTCTCCTCTCGCTCATTGTTTTTCGTCTTCTTCTGAAATACGTCGACGTTTTGGTGAGATGTTCTTCATTTTCCTTCCTGTCCACGTGGACCACACGGCGTCCTGGATGGTTCCCGTAGGAAAGCTGAGGGAAGCGGCTGTGTGATGCACTTCTTCGGAGGTGAAGAAGATCACCAGACGTTCTTCATCCCCGAAGTCCTTTCTCTTGTAAAGATGAAAAATATCGCTTGAAAACACTCGTGATGAAAGCAAAAAGTCTCACGTTTGCCCCAAAACGTAACGGGCTCATCACTGCCCCCTGAGGCCGGAGGGCCAAAACACACTCTGGTACTTGACAGATAGAAGTCTATAGAAGATGACTCTACTTCTCTCTTGATTTATTCCCTCAGTAAACATTGTAAACATGAGTTTATGTTTCAATCTCTAGTTTCAAGTCTTCTTCAATACAGCATGATGTTCATTTAGTAAATTATGGTCCATTTAGAGTCAAACAGACCATAAAGCAGGGGATGCTTTAGGGCGGGGCTACAGGGTGATTGACAGGTCT
>JACSYO010000680.1:45000-115000 GCA_016806645.1 Ophiodon elongatus | reverse complement strand
GCTTTAACACATGAAGCTTTGACTTCTATACAACCAGAGGAGTCGCCCCCTGGTGGTCAGGAGAGAGAATGCAGCTTTAACACATGAAGCTTTGACTTCTATACAACCAGAGGAGTCGCCCCCTGGTGGTCAGGAGAGAGAATGCAGCTTTAACACATGAAGCTTTGACTTCTATACAACCAGAGGAGTCGCCCCCTGGTGGTCAGGAGAGAGAATGCAGCTTTAACACATGAAGCTTTGACTTCTATACAACCAGAGGAGTCGCCCCCTGGTGGTCAGGAGAGAGAATGCAGCTTTAACACATGAAGCTTTGACTTCTATGCAACCAGAGGAGTCGCCCCCTGGTGGTCAGGAGAGAGAATGCAGCTTTAAGACACGCCTCCTGCTCAGACCACAAACAGAAACAGAACACTTCTAATGCCAAAATACCTTTAAAGAGGTTGTGTTTGAATTAATTGAAACAGATCACCACGTGTTCTCGTTCAAGGAATAGTCCAACAAATCAGCCATTCGGTCGGTGAGCTGGTCGTTCATTGAAGCTGAGTCAGTCCGCCTCTTTCCAACTCATTTCATTCACACTGAACTGCTTCTCTCTCGACACAATGTTTACCCTCCAGAAGACGAGGCGACAGACTCACACATGCACGCTGCCGGAGGAAAAGTTCCCATCATCACTTCCACTTGTCGAGTCGTGACCCTCATGACCTTGCGGCTGCCTCAGAGGGAGTGTGTGTGTGTGTGTGTGTGTGTGTGTGTGTGTGTGTGTGTGTGTGAGGCGGTGATGTGTTCGGTCGGGCGTGGTGTCGTGGTGTTAGATGAGAAGTCGTCCTGCAGGGACGTCGGAGGCAACAGACAAATGTGTTTGTGTTTGTTTCCTTCTGGCTGTGTGGAGGTGACGGAGCAGACACAAAGACTTCTGGGGTGTGTGTGTGTGTGTGTGTGTGTGTGTGTGTGTGTGTGTGTGTGTGTGTGTGTGTGTGTGTGTGTGTGTGTGTAGTAGATGTAGTTTTAATAACCTCTCAGCTGTGGAGGTTACAGTAATTAGTTTAGTGTTTGTACCTCACCAGGCCCGTTAGTCTACGGGGTATCTGAGTTCTGACTCGTGTTACAATTCATTTAAAACCTCTTTGTGAGGACCTGATGTTCTCTCAGAAGCCAGGGAAGCCTTGGAGGTTTATTAGAGATCCATGATGACGTGCCTGCAGTGCCCGATATTAATATATTGGTTATCAATCCATCGCTGAAGGTTACATCAAGGTAAACACAGTTAACAGCTCGTTGCGTTCCAAACCTAAGCAGACTTCATTTTTCAAAGCGTACTGTTTACACATACAAATGAACGTGTGAAAATGTCCAATAAAATATGATAAACAAACAAACAAATAACGAGTATGTTAAGAAAAGTTTGTATTCAAACCCTACTTTTTCAATGTTCACTGAAAAACAGAATTACAGCAAACTGTGATACAAATTTAAATAATACCAGAAGTTAATATGCAATGCCAACAGGAACAATTCTACCCAACATGAACACTTGATTGATTGATTGATTGATTGATTGATTGATTGATTGATTGATTGATTGATTGATTGGCTCCTACAGAGGTGTTATAGTGCAGAAAGTGACAACTTAACACACCTAATATATAAATACAGATTCTTTATAGAAGAATACGTGTGAATGATCAGGGTTCAACGTTTCTTTCACTTCAGAAACCGACTTCCATTCTGACTTGCCCCTGTACAAATCGTATTATTTATAAGCAGTTATCAAATAACAACAAAGATTGTTGTCCGTTTTAATCTCTATTCGAGTAACATGAATCTGGATGTTGTTGAGCCCTTGAATGAATAAAATGATGGAAACATGTTCCACAGGAAGCAGCTCTGACCTGCTGATATTTAATAAAATACTAGTATTATCTAACACGTACATGCTTCAGTCAGCTCCTCTGCCTGCATGTGTGAGGTGAGGTGAGGGTGAGTCACTCCCCCCTCCCTCCCCCACATCGCTCTCTCACACACCATCCCATTTGTCTCTCGGCTACAGCGTCCGTCTCACAGGCGTTACGTAATATCGCCCTTCAATAAAAAGCTGCTGGGATGAGATGCTGTACGGCGCCTAGAACCGATACGAGAGGAATGTGATTGCCTCTGAGGAGATTCTGCGTCACGGGGATCCACCGGAGCTGAGGGGAGCCGAGGGGGAGCCGAGGGGGAGCAGGGGGAGCAGGGGGAGCCGAGGGGGAGCAGGGGGAGCAGGGGGAGCCGAGGGGGAGCAGGGGGAGCCGAGGGGGAGCAGGGGGAGCCGAGGGGGAGCAGGGAGAGCCGAGGGGGAGCAGGGGGAGCCGAGGGGGAGCAGGGGGAGCCGAGGGGGAGCCGAGGCATCCGATTGGCTGGGTGTCAGTTAGAGAGGAAGCTTCTCCTGAAGAGTGAAGGACTGTGTTCGTCTCTCCGGGGGACTGTTATGGGAGTTTCGTGGTAAAAGTCGTGTGACGTTTTGTGATTTTGAGGATCGAAAACAAAACCCCTGCGCAGCTGAATGCGTTCGTTGGTTGTTGAGGTGTTGTGGAATCTAGTGAAGTCTCACAACGCAAAGCCAACCTTTTTTTGCAACTACAAACAAATAGACGCCAACACAGTCTCAGTCTCACGGCACCCACTAACTTCCCTTTTCTGTTCTCTGTCCCCCCCCCCCCCGTCTTCAGACTACACGTACTTCTACAAGGGGAAGGAGTACTGGAAGTTTGACAACCAGAAGCTGACGGTGGAACCCGGATACCCCAAGTCCATCTTGCGCGACTGGATGGGCTGCGACCAGTCAGACATGGAGCGCTCCGGCAGCAAGGGGAACCGCGGAGACCGCCAGCTGCCCCTCGACGACGTGGACATCATGGTGACCATCAACGACGTCCCGACGACGGTCAACGCCATCGCGGTGGTGATCCCCTGCATTCTGTCGCTGTGCATCCTGGTGCTGGTGTACACCATATTTCAGTTCAAAAACAAAGGAGTGCAGCAGAACACCATGACGCAGCACTACTACAAATACCCCGTTCAGGAGTGGGTATGACACGCAACTGTGCTTTGAAGAGGTCAAAGTTCATGGATTGAAGGGGGTTCAAGCAGTCGTGATACCGAAAGCTAGTTGGCTAATGGCCAAGAATGCTAGCAAAAAAAAAAAAAAGCGATGGAAAGTCAATGCTGGAGGACGCTTCTCGTGCTAGCTAGCGATAAAAGAGCGGACGCTGGAGATGCTCTGCAGGAGGAGATTTAGACGTTGGATCGGAGTGTGTGAGAAGAATTTGTGCCACTTCAGTCTACGACAGGATTCTGGTTTAGTCTTTCCCCGTTTCTTACCGGGCAAAGACGCAGAAAATAAACGAGGTTGAGGACAGCGAGAACAAGTCTGCAAAGAGAGGATGTGATTGGCTAACGTAGATAACACACCGGATTAGTCCACAACTTCTCTGGCTAAAGGGATCACTGAACTTTGACTCTTTCTTCTGGGACCGACAACACGACTCTCCTTCTCAGTGAAAATAAAAAGAGGGCGGAAAGAATCTGCTCCTCAAAGCCAGACGCCACCTCCAAGTTTGTTCTCACACAACTTGTACACGTGAACTACTTCTAATATCAAGTCGGATGAAAATTTATGAAAAACAAAATGGTTTAAAATATCAAATTTGAAGATAAAATATAAGTAGAAATGCCATAACAAAAGAAAACCAGGGATCTCGCTGTGGATCTCTGAATTTAATTTAATTTATTTATACTTGTATGAAGCTGTAAAACAGTCAAGAGGACCTTTTTCTCTCTTTTTTTAATCACACACAACAGAAAACATCTTCATCACCATTAACTCTGACCTTTGTCAACTTAAAACTCCCCTGATTTCATTCACACCGCTTCGACTTATGGGTTTTGGTGGATGTAGAATAGCTGGTCATCAGCATATAATGATAGATATTAGACGAATAACCATCAAACACCCTTATAAATATATATTATACATATTACAGATTTAACAAGCTGCACACAATCAGGGCTCTTAATTATCAAACTTATTCAGACTGAAAAGTAAATTATTTTTTTTTTACTTTTACTATTACTCCTACTGACAAACTTCAAAATAAAAGCTTTTTTTGTGATTGTATAAAATATTATGATGATTAATACATTTGCTGAGTGTAATTCAGGGATTGAATTTTATTTGAACATTTGATCGGATGTTTCACCACTTTGTCTTTTTTTGGCATGTAGCAGTGGTGCAAACAACAAAAACAACTATTATTGCCAATTTCCTATTAATTCATCCCGCTTTAAATACTTAATATTCATAAAACTGATGTCAATTATGTTCATTTCTTCTTGAGATATCAAGGATTGCACACAAAAAGAATAATCTTTTTGAACATTTTAAATTTGTGTCTTTGCACAAATGTTAACGACAAAAAAATATTTGTCTTTTTTTTAAAGAATGAACAATATTACAGATGGAAGGTAACTCTTCAAGTTTGATTGGCTCTCCCTGCTACAGTAGAGTATTAGGGCCAGGCATAAGGGGAAAATTAACAAGGAATATTTATTTACATATTGTGCATTTCGAGAATAAAGTCGAAATGAATTAAGTTAAATTTTCCGAATATGCGCTAACGCTAGTAGTTTGATATATTCTTGGCATTTCAACTTTATTCTGGAAATCTTCCTCCTCATTTCTTCCCCTTCTGCATGGCCCTCGTCCTCTGCTCTGAACATGCATGTGATTAATCACTTGAGAGCGTCTCTTAAATGTCACTCTAACGCTGTCATTTGCTTGATAAATGTGTCTGAACACTCGGCAAAGAACTTTTTTAAATCCTAGATTGGGTCTTAAGTGTAATTCTTAAAAGTTTGATAAATACGAGTCCTGAGCTGAACTAGTTTGTTTAGTTTGTTCCTTTAAGGCTGTCTTTCACCTCCTCTTTGTATTTCTCTCTTTCTGCACTCAAGATGCAAAAAAGGGAGGAAATAGAAAGAGGAAGTAAATGGACGGGTTTCATTACAGAGAGACGGAGGCAAAGGACAGGGGGGATGCGTGGAGGATATATGTGGGACTGTATTAGTATGCCGTCTGCGGAGCGGCGACATCGACCGACTATAATGAAGTACTTCTGTTCACAAAGCTCTAATAGTGGCTACTCGCCCTCCACATCCCTGGCTTTAATCCCACTGTCCTCCCTCTGTCTTTTCCCCCCGTCCATCTGGCCTCTCCTCTCTCAGCTGATCCGTCCTCTCGTCTATTTAATCTTTCCCTCTTTTACCTTCTCCGTCCATCTGTGCTGCCCTCCTCCTTTACTAACCTTGTCTTTTATTTACATCCTTTGAGGTCAAGCATCTCACAATTTCTCCATCAATACGCCGTCTGTATCCAGTTTGCTTAACTCTCCAGGTTGCGTGTCCATGTTCCGTCAATTCAGTCATACTGTTTTCATTAGGAATTAATAAGTGCTTTCATTGTTGGTTAAGAACTTGTCTCTAGTTTTGTCAAAAAAGTGCCAACATTTTTTGTCGTCTTTGGCTCTAAATTGTGAAATGTTTACTCCTCAGAGGGATTGTTTTCAACACGTTTTAAACACACCGTGTGATACTCTTTGTGCACTAAGTTACATACTACATATTAAGTTACAATAGCTTTTGTGGCAACATGTTTTGCTTTTGACAAATTGTGCTGAAACTTGAGCTAAAATGTATTTGAGTAATTTCACAAGGATGACGACTTGTAGGAGTTTCTGTGAGACACGACTCAAAATTGTACAAAAAATGTCATAAATTTAAGGATTTAAAGTACAACAACCTGCAAAAAGAAAGAGTTTTCTATATAATGCATCTAACGTCCGAGGTGGTCACATTTCTAATAACAGAAATTAATTTGATAGAAAAGATTTCACACAATGTCTGAGTAGTTTCTGCGAGGTTTGGATGTTTTAAATAGCTGCCATTTTGGGATGCCAACATGTAAAGTTCCTATGTTCCCCTTTGATTAAAAATATGTATCCAATTAGTCGTGTAGCATGCACGAAAAAAAATGGTAGATTTGAGTCACCTCATGTAACTCACCACATCTTCTGAAACAGCAGCACTGCAGTTCTATGTAAATGCACCAGCTGCTTGTTTAAATGTCATTAACTCCAATGTGACTCCTGACGGTTCACTCGGAGGCCAGTCGGTTCCCCGGAGGGAGTGTGGAGTCCCCCATCCATGACCTCCCACCCCGGGCTAGAAATCCCTGTTGCAGGGTGAGTTGGGAAATCCTGGCTGAGTCATTGTCAGTGTGAATCTCTTTGGGTTGAGAAGGGATGAAGAACTACTGACTACTATTCGTACACTCTCAGAAATAAAGGAGCTAACTGAGGGTTCTTTGGCTTGTCCTCATAGGAGAATCATTTTTTGTAAAGGTTCAACCTGGAACCCTTTCAGATGTTTCTACCTAGAACCCAACATATAGGGTTTTACCTAGAACCCAACACAGAGGGTTATATCTAGAACCCAACACAGAGGGTTTTACCTAGAACCCAACACAGAGGGTTTTACCTAGAACCCAACACAGAGGGTTTTACCTAGAACCCAACACAGAGGGTTATACCTAGAACCCAACACAGAGGGTTTTACCTAGAACCCAACACAGAGGGTTTTACCTAGAACCCAACACAGAGAGTGATATCTAGAACCCAACATAGAGGGTTTTACCTAGAACCCAACACAGAGGGTTATATCTAGAACCCAACATAGAGGGTTTTACCTACAACCCAACACAGAGGGTTATACCTAGAACCATCTGTGAAAGGTACCACCCAGAACCCCCTATGAGAGGTTATACAGAGGACCCTTCTATGATGTAATGGTTCCACCCAGAACCTTCTCTAAACGGTTCTATCCAGAACTTTTCCACCTTCTAAGGCCCCCGATCACACGAGGCGCCTTTGTCCGTTGCAACCACATCTAGCGGCAACAGAACAGGAAGTCAGGGGTAAAGGGGTAAAGCCCGCCTCTTCCTCACTTTGATTGGCCAAGCGGGACATTGACGAGTGGTGCGGCTCCACGCCGGCCGCTGAAAAGTTGAGAATATTTAAACTTTTATGCGCGTCTAAAAACGCATGAGAGGAGCGCACGCCAAAGGCGTTTATAGCGACGCGTCTCGGTGTGATCTGGGACTAAGGGTTCTACCAAGGAACCTGTTATATTCCATGTGTTTCATCTAGAACCCACCCAAGAGGGGTCATAGTCACAGGGACTAACATGGGAGCCTTCGGCTGTAACACTCCTGGTTCCCAATCAGGTTTTGTTTTTGTTTTGTTTTTTGAGAGGGTGGATCAAAATTGTGCCAGACTGTTCAGTTGTATTATATTATATTATATTATATTATATTATATTATTGATGTTTCTCCACTCTAACCCTGATTCAGTTTAGCTTGGGCACCAACACCAGCAACAACCATGGGCCCAACAAGTCTTGAAGAACTCTCCAAAAAAAAAGAGTTATTTGGTTGAAAAGGGTTTTTAATGCAACCCCGAGTCTTATAAGCAACCCTTTCTTCAAAATAGGATTTTTCTGGGTACAACCTCATTCCTTCAGGTAGAACCCTTTTGGAACCCTTATTTCTGAGAGTACACCCACACAGGAATAATGCAGCAGCCAGCTTGTCCTTCCACATCACTCTCAAGGCTACTTTACATTTAAAAGAGTACATGTCTGCCTCTGCTCACCTCTCCCTCCCCTCGTTCCTGTTCTCATTCCCTCAGCTCACCGAGCTCTCCGTCCCGCAGTAATTGAATGTGTTCTTGCCGCATATCCGTGCAATTACTTGCTGCTGTCGAGAGCAATTCAGCACACGCAGCAACGTTCAGCACAAATCGATGTCGTTCAATATCCCTTACGGCGAGGTTTGGACTCGGCGGGACAGGAAACGCACATTTGTTCCTTGAGGGTGTACAATAAACACCGAACAAGACATTCAGCTTCTTTTACCTTTAAGCGTACCGTATACCTGGAGGGAGGGGGGGGGGGGGGGGCTGTGGGGGGGAACATGAATGTCTATGTTAAGAAAATTGCCTATTGGACCAAACTTGTCTTTCTCTTGGTGTTTTCTCAGCTTGAGTGTAAAAAAAATCCAACATTTGGATGAAATTCCGGCTCACATGCGACTGACTAACGGTGATTTTCATCAATTCGTGATATTTTACGATGTCAGAGAATAGCGATGAACTTCAAATTATTTCTGTTTTTTAAACTAACAGCCTGAAGATATTCAGTTTATGATCATACATAAGACAAAAAAAAAGGTGGCGGTAAATATTCCCATTTGAGAAGCTCGAGGCAACAAATTAAATTATGAATTGATTATCGAAATAGTTGCTGTTCTGTCGAGCTCCAGCCACATACTGAATATGAATATTCAGCATGTGTTCATAATGGGAATGTGATTGCTGGTGGGGAAATAAATCCTAACTAAATTCATTGAATCATATAATTGAAGTTCATATTTAAAAGTTTAACGAATGGCAGTATTTTAAATGTAGAGTTTAATTTTGGAATGAAATCTTTGAATGAAAATGAACACAAAACACTGATCATCATATCACCAGATTAATAAAAAACAGATTGTATGTTTACAGTAAAACTAGCATTCACGTGGCGTCAGCTGATCACGACACTGAGCATTAGTAGTTTAAAAAGCTCCATTTTTAGACTGTTTATCTCGATATCACTGTGCTGTGTTTTATTTGTAGATTGTCAACACTCTTCTTATTTTATCAGTTCATTTATTTCTCAGCTGAAACTTGTATTGATAAAGATAACACTTCAGGTTTTCTGCTTTTGTGCACTTGTTACACGAGACAGGCAGAGCCGCGGGGTTAGATGTGACCCGTACTCGTTGAGGTGGTGACCCACTGGACGCCGCCGCCACGCGGTCCAGCTCCAGGCCGGTCTGAGGGGTCGTGATGGAACACGAGATGAGTGGCAGCTTCCCCTCGGGGTGCTCTCCCCGAGGGGAAGCGTCTCACGGCGCTAACGAGGGGTTTCCATGTACTCATAACCATATCTCCTAATTCATCTCACTCGTTGTTCTCGGTGCTCATTCATGACAAGAGGTGTAGTTGTCGTTGCTGAAATAACATACAGGATTATTAATAACTTCAGTGTTGGTATCAGGTACTTAAACATCCATCTCCTTTTATGTTGCGAGCCGCTGAGTCGCCGCACTGATGCAATCGGGGATTAAGTGCCTTGCTTCACGGCACTTCAGCGGTAGATGTTGAGGGAGAGAAGAGCGCTTCACATGCAGTTCCACGTGCAGATTTCTTTTTGCACTTTTTTGGGCGTTAAAGCCGGCGACTGGTTGGCATCTTGATTTGTTTTTATTTACTTTTTTAACCGTTTGGGCTCCTGCCGCCCCGACGTTTCTATGACGACGAATGACTCCCGTTCTCACATCATCTTCATCAGGTTACAGTGGTTTCATTAAAGGACACTTTGTGGAGGTTGTTGAGTGCAGTACTTAGAGAGAGGGGGAAATATGTTGACTTTTAACAAAGGAGCGTGGTGTGCAGGTAAGACAGTGTTTTATCTCAAAAAAAAAAAGAAAAAGAAATCTCAGACACATTTAAATATATTTAATTGTGTAAAGAGACACCACCCTCCTTTAACCCTCTGGGAGAAAACTGTGTATATATTTACTGAGATTTACAGAAGAATAGCAGTTTACAAAAGTACAGTGTATTTCAGCAGATGTCTGTTTGTGGAAATGGAAGAAGGAAGAAAACATACTGTCGTGATGTACTGTTGCTTATTCATATTACTTATGGAACACGCATAAAGACAAAATATATGTACATGAGATTTCTAGCCTACGTGGTGGACGCTGTCTGTCCACCGCTCTTTTGTTTGAACTTATTTATTCAACTGTACTTGTCACAGAGGGCAAAGGGTCCTCTGAAGATTTGCCTCTTTTATGGTTATTGTATGCAGATCTGGGACAAACTGGTTCACGCTGGTCGTGTGTTGGATTCGTACATCTCCACGTCCACACCTGCCACCGCTGAATCCCCGACTTTCTCAATGTCACCAGGTGCATCCTTCATGTAAGCAGTACCTTCAGTTCAAAAGATGAATGAAGGAGCTTTGTTTCCACTGCAGATACGTCCAGAAAGAAAAAGACTATAAGAGACGCAGAGTACTCGTGGTGTCTTCGCCTGGAAGTCATTTTGTCCCAGGTCTGGTGGCGTTCTGGTGGCTTTGGACAACAGTGAGATGCCTTTAAAGGTAGACTTAGTTATCACATATCACCACTCCCCAAACCGGGGTGACGCTTGCCAAAGATGGTACATCTGCACTACGGTGAAATCAGAAAACTACTCAATCACAACACGATTATGCAGATTTGTCTTTAATCTATTGAATCATTTATTTAAACAATTTAAGATTTTCATTTAATTTTCCATAGTTTCCAAATAATTAACATATATGTCATTTTCAAAAGTTTATAAGGACTAACTCTAAAAGGGGACAGTACACAGTACACTTTCAGTTCATTCTAATTAATTGGTGCCATAACTTTCCTTTACCAAAGTAACTGTATTTTACACAATGCGCTGCAGGTCTTTTCCTCATGGTTTTGATATAGGACGAGCATATTGTTTAACAAACATAGTTTTGTTCCCCATCACTTCCATTGGAAGAGCCATTAAAAACAGGAGGAATGATTACAGCAAGCAGGACCTTTTTTAATATTCAGACTTAAAAATGGATTATGGAACCTGAGAAATAAAAGTGAATGTAGTTGACTCAACCCAGTCGGCAGAAAGAAATCTTTGCATGTCGACATTGGAAACCAGAAATTATCGCTACGTTTCATAACAGCCTTGTATCAAAAAGTCCTGAAGGTTGGATGAGTCGTGCTTGAGTGTATTCTTTGGATCACTGGCCCTTCAGAACAATGGGAGTTTGTTTTCGGGATAAAGTAATAAATGGGCATTTGGTCCAATGGGACATTTATTTTGGACTATTGGGGTACCGACATATTGGGCTGTCGGAAAAACGGTCCGTCCTCGTTTAGTTCTGGTTTCACGCAGGATGTGAATAGCGGCCTCCTGGGTGAAAGTCTTGTGTTTGTTTCACCCCCAACCTCGCTCATCCCTCGTGGATGTTCTCGATTGTTATACTTCTTATTATACCACGTAATGTTCTGTAAAAAGAAATTCTGGTCACTGGGCTGAGTTTACCAACCTATTAAGGTTAATTTAGCTTCTTTTAAAGTGTATTCTAGACTACAGTTGCTTTGGTAAACCAAATCCAAAACAATGAATGGCATTAAAAAAAAATACAAACTGTGGTTTAACATTTACCACTCACTCTGTAAGTGCTTCTTTGGGTCCACCCACTGGGTTAAAGCTCACATTTCCTGTGGGTTTTATAACTAAAATCACATTTCACCACTTTCTGGCAAACGTTGCTTTGAGTTCGGAGTGAGGCTTCGTGTGTTTAAGTCTTCCTTTAACTTGCCTGTTGTTGCCTTTAGTTTCTAACGTTCTCTTTTCTTAAAAAAATATATATATATGTAGATGAATAAAAACATATCAAAGGTAGTCTGGGCAGACTTTTTGAAGTAACAAGATATATTGGTATTGATTGGATAATATCACAACTACTACTACTACTACTACTACTTCTAGGGAGATTTTAACAGATATAGCTTTAAGAGAGATTCATTTCAGTTAGTTTTCTTATAAAGAAAAAAAAGGTTTTCTGTAAATACCTTATTACTTTTGTTTGGTTTTGGGTTTTTTGACTAAATGGGTTGATTATAAAATCAAAAAGAAAAAAATTTGACCTTGGCTCACTTCCTTACATGCAAATTGATGCACCATTTTGTTTGAGGAATTTTTTTATAGAGTCATCACGTAGTCCTCTCCAGTCGGATAGCAAATATCAGCTCGTGTAAATATGAAGACCAACAATAGCTTTTGAAAAGTTTTGTATTTTTATTTCTCTCTTATTTAAGATGAAAGTCATCATCCTTTGCACATAATGTTATACCATTATTATGACAATGCTTATATTGGATAGGCATGTTTACGTTTGAGATTATTCTGTAATACCAGTTTTATTTCTAATGAGACAAAGTTTGATTATTTAAAATGCTAACATGACTGGAGCAGAGATTATTTTTTTTCTATGTTTGGTTTGGTTTTACTGTCCCACGCGAATTATATACCAATAACACCATGTTCTGTTAACAATGAAATGTCAATAAAAGTGAAAACTTCATTGTCTAACTTTGTTGTTTGTTATAATGTTTTTAATGGATTCTTATTTTTTTTGTTATTTAGTGATATACAGATTTGTTCACTTTGAATTCACTCTTGAATCTTCATGCAGACCTTCCTCCAATTAGGCCTCTTTCTACCAGGCATCTGTCCCTCAGGGCCGACGGGGGATTGGACAGGAGAGAGAAGACGTTTCTGAAGAGGGTCGGTGAATGCAGCTCTGCTTCACAAAGGCCTCTGAAGTCTCTCCTTCATAGCAGATTGAGCCCTGTGTAAGTAAAAGAAGAGACCTTCTGCTTTAGGCCTTTGCGAGGTCGGCAAAATACAAGAGTCTCCTCTGCTCCTCGTATTTCTCCTGCAGCTGTTGAAGGTGAAGATCATGTCCACGATGGACATCGCGGCCCTAAAACTGCCCTGTGTCTCAGGCAGACACTCGCCGCTACGTTTGAGGAAAGCGGTATGCTTCACCCAAGATGACCGGCTCCATCACTGCTGTGTTGGCCTCAAACCAGTCTGCCTTCCTCCTTGCTTCCTTACCCTAGGCTGCGAGGGCTTGGTCCTACATGGTATGGCGTAGGCCAGCGGTCCCCAACCCACAAACGGTTCAAGGTGTGGGCGATAAATATGACGAAATAAAATGATAGGACCGGCATTAAAACAAATATAAAGTACATAAAAAATACAATTCACCATTATGCCGAATTATCTCCACATATTCTGCAGAGCGTGACAATCTCCTGTAGGATGAACCTGTATTTTAAGTAGGACTCCTGATGTTGTCTTTTAAATGCAGTTTTCTTCTTCTTCGTAGGCTCTTCTTCTTCTTCTGTCTCCTCATTGTGTCACGGTTTGAGGTTTTAGGTGTGGATTTCCTGTCTTATTTTGAAAAGTTCCTTGTCTTGTGTTTCCCTGGGTCCCTTCACTTCCTGTCCTTGTGATTGTCTAATTGAATCCTCCTGTGTCTGATTACCTGCACCTGCACCTCCCCTGTGTATTTAAGCTCTGTTTGTCTTGTCCCTCCTTGTCCATTCGTACTGCCTTCGCCTTTACTACGGCTTTCACACATCGGTTCTTTTCCCCTTCTTCTTCTGTCTCCTTATTGGTTCTTTCCCCTTCTTCTTCTTCTTCTGTCTCCTCATTGGTTCTTGTCTTCTTCTTCTTCGGTCTCCTCATTGATTCTTTTCCCCTTCTTCTTCTTCAGTCTCCTCATTGGGCCTTTTCCCCTTTCCAGAGAAGCTCCCCAAAGACATTTGTTTTTTACAAATTTTTGCTATCTTGTGGGCTTCATTTTTGGGGTACGTATCACGTGACCGAAACAAGCATCGTGACATGTGTAAAGAGGCTCAGACGCACAGACGGATGTTTCCGGTCATTTTTCAAAATAAAACATCTTTCAGACCGTGATAATAAATCAAATATTTTTTTCATTCATTCTTTCTGTGCGGCCCGGTACCAAGGGACCCACGGACCGGTGGTTGGGGACCACTGGCGCAAGCGGTTACACTTGTCCACAGCACTTTGCTGGTTGGAGGCAGAGAGTGCCTGGTCGAGGGTAGGTGAGGAAAAGCTGGGTGACAGCTGGGTTGGTGGAACGGCTGATGCGTGGAAGTGCCTTCTGCTTGGCATGGTGGATCTGCTTATGCTGTAGCTTGACCTTGCAGAGGATAAGCGAGTGGTCCGTGCCGCAGTCTGCTCTATTGGAAGGTGTGGGAGCTGTTTAATCCTTCCCATCTGATGATAAGTTCGCGCTGCATTTTGATCTGGGGTGTAGCAACACATCTCTAACATTCTCTGCCTATTCCCGTTCATGTTCCCCACTCCAAAGTGAGCAAGTCAATCTGGATAGTGCCTACCCAAGCGTTGAAGTCCCTCGAAGGAACAGGCGCTCTTTCTTTGGGATGACACTAACCGCCATGTCGAGCTCCTCGTAGAACTTGTCTTTTACTGCGGTGGTGAGCAGAGAGTCGGGGTGTAAACACTCAGCAGGTTGGCTGGCCCTCTGCTGATGGATATACAGATGGCAAGGATACATACGAAGCCACCTGTTGGTGGTTCAGTCATGGCAGGTAGGGTGTTCTTTGCTGCAAAGCCCACGTAGTAGTTTACTGGTTTTGCTCCAGCAAGATATCTCTTTTGGAGAGCAGCAATTTTGAGAATGAGTCAGTCCAGATCACGGTTAATGATGGCAGTCTTGCGGGAGTCGATGTGGTCAAGGTTATTCGAGAACCCTGTGGGCATGGTTCTGACTTTCCAGCTTGATATCAGAAGAGTTTGAATCTTCGATTTCTTCTTCTATTTCAGAGGGTGCACCCTTTGAGGCAGACGTTGGTGGGTCTGGACCTTAGGCGGTAACCGGACCAGTGGAACACAATTGTTCCTCCCAACCGTCAAAGCTAACACATGGCCCCTGTTTCCTTATGCCAATTGGGTGTGACTAATAACCCGTAGACTGCCAGCTTCCGTGTTGTTTACTCTCTCCAAGAGTGAGTCTGGAGTGACTTCTCCAGGGAGCCAACCTGGGTAAGAAGTGTAGAGATTCTGGGTTGCCCAGTTGTCACAAATCCCTTCTCTGCCTTTCTGGTGGGACCTAAAGGAATGTGAAGCATGAAGTTAGGTACCAGCTTGGCTGCAGGAGTAGCCGGAACAGTGTTTGTCAGGTACAGGTCTTTACTCAGGTACTCCTCAATTGCAAGGTGGACCTCCTCCGCCCCGGACGTCGGCTGCTTGGTGCAGCTCATTCGATAAGTGGTGCAGTGTGAACACCACCTACTCACGTGGTTCATCAAGATTCATCTTAAACGTTCTGCCTGGAAACAATCGAAAGCATTACATTTTTGTGGCAACTTTAAAACCTTCAACGCCTCATTTGTGTCAAAATTCTAATTCCTCCTCTGAGTCATAACTAAGTAAAATCTGAACACATAAACATGATGCACATATTTTTCGTTTCAGCGATTTCAATCATAAATAAACGTCCATAAATCTCCTAAATCTAATGGCTGATTTAACATTCTTTTATTGGAGACAAATGTAGACCATAAAGACAGGGCTATAGTTGTAACCCATAGCCCACAAACTGAAGAATTATTGTTTACGTCATCCAAAGCTCCCCAGTAATAGGAAGTGTCGGTCCAAAAGTTAAGGCATGATTGTTACCCAAATGAAAGTAAGACATAATAATAATAATAATAAAAGTTACAAAATCTATTATACTTCTTCACTTCATACTATTTTGCCAAGACATAACTCTGCTTAGTTAACTCTGATTAACTGAACACCATACCTGCTACTAAACCCACATTCCATTGGAAGCAATTAAATCATTATCACTGAAAAAAACAAAACTTCTCTCAGACATACATTTATTCTGTATTCTTTTTTCTTTTTTTATAGCATTTTCTACTAAATGCTATGGTTATTTGTGACACAGACTTTATAAATGGAGAATGTTTTTGTCTTACTTGTTTGTCTGGTCTTTATGCTATTTTATTGATGTTTGTCTTCACTACAGGAAAACTAAAGCTGGTAATGCTTTTATTGCTCTGCTGTTTTTCCTATTAAAAACAACATATTCTGTGTTAGACAGTTTGAGACTTTCAGACTTGTTATCTTTCAACAGCCCTGATATTAAATTAACTTCTGCAAGTCCATCAACAGTTTTGGAACATCTGTAAGATTATGTGCAGTATAACTCAAACAGATGTGCATAATAAATCTGCCTTGTGGTATTTTACTGAAATACCGCTTTAGGGATCAATACACACCTCCTCTGGTGATATGCAATATGTTCAACCACCTGCCCCGTAATGGGACCGCACAGACTGGCTCTGGAGATGCTGATGCCTCCCAACACCATTTAAGTTTCACGGCAAATTAATGTGTCATTTGGAGTTTTTATGAGAGACTTTCATGTCTTCTATTTTGGCGGAATGGATCATCACATCAGCTTCATGCTGGGCGGTAGTATTGATGCATGCTTTTCATGCTAAATTACTGACAGTGAAAACCGGTTTGCGTCATTAGGTGCTCTCAGCGTGAGGGGCGGGGCCCTGTTAAGCTGTGGCAGGAGGAGGGCAGAAGTTATTATGCAGTGAATTGAATTATGTTACATTTGGTGCAATCATGTGTGCCCATAGGTGAATTCTAATTCAGTAGAAACTAAGAAACCTTAGATGGATGCATCATGTGTTCTTGATGCGTTGTATCTGTTTGCCTCACCCTAAGATTACCTGTGCCGGCTCGAAGGGTAAAATGCCATTCATTGACCTGTAAAGAAGATAGGTAGCTGCTTCCTTTGTTGTTGTTATTGCTTCAGATCTGCAGTTCTGGCTCTATGGTAAGTTGTTTTATCGAAGGTAGAAATTAAATATTCCTAAAATTCTCCATAGTCCTCCTTTCCTACTATATTCATGTCACCCAAGAATAATCTATATTTGGTTTTGTCCATGTCCTGCTGATCCCTGTGTTTTCTTGTTCTTATTGGTTGTAAAGTGTCACCTGGCCATGTTTCATCAAATAGATAATTTTTCATATATTTATTCATTTTGTAAAAATTGTATTGTTGTTGGATTTGAACAATGATTCGCTGCTCAAATGTTAAATGTCAATTTGTATATTTATTCTTCATTTGGATCCCATCAACTTCCACAAAGTGGATTCTGTTCTTCATAACAATCACAAGTCAAAATTAAAAAATTAACCAAAATTCAAAATGACAAAGTACAGACTAAAACGAACCGAACATGAAGCTGCTCAGCATTTTTAACGAAGGTCATGTTCTTAAATGATTCTTGCATTTTTGGGGTTGTATCCATATATGTTGCTTTAGATGAAAATGTCATCAACATGAATATAATGCATTACATTTACATTTTGACTGTAAAAGTTACAGTAAATTACTGGCAGCAGTGTACATTTGCAGTATCTCGACTGTATCAAAAGAGGAGAGTGACTTACTGTCATCAAAGCATCCAGTAGTTATAGTAATTCAAACATGACTATTTTACTGGCAGTAGTTTCACAAGCAAGATTGGGTACAATTTACAGTAACTCTACTGTATCCTAGAATTACAGTAACTTATTGTAATCAAAATGTACAATTATTTTTCAGCTATAAGGAGTAAATTACTATGAAAGGAAATCAAGTGGGATAACGGGAGCAAGTTTGAATTTCACTGTGAAATTACATCGAAGAATTCATCGAAAAACAAAAAACAGAATGAAACAATAACTGAATCAAAGATAAACATGTCTTTGGATTAATAACAGCAGGAGGAAAGGTGTAGCTCAACAGGTTAAATTCAGTGACTGTTCCCCTTTAAGAAATATCATGAATATTATCATCCTCTTTATCTCTAACTGCTCTGTTCTATTGTCACACAGACCTTCATTGGTAATATATTAAGTTTATCTTTCGTGTTAATGACTGGAAACATCCTCTCAGTGAAAGTGTGTGTGAAGGTGTGTATGTGTGTGTTAGTATCAGGATCAGAGAACGACAGCTTTCCTCTGTTCCAGTCCAGATTCACTCTGATCCTCTGGAGCTTCTTCTGCACTTGGAGAGAAGTGGCTGGACCTGATGGTGACCATGCAAAGTATTTATCTTCATAAAACCACATTGTCCATAATCCAGACTGTATGTCTCCCTTCCTCTGGAAAGACTCTGCTAACACACCCAGAAACCAGCCTATACTGTCTCCAACCTGAACATCCCAGCTGTGAGTCCCTGAGTTAAAGCCCTCAGAGCCCAGAACAGAGCAGGAAGAATCAAACCTCTCTGGATTATCAGGAAGCTTCTGTTTGTCTCCTCGTATCACACTGGTCAGATCTTCAGACAGGATGAAGTCTGGATGAGCAGTGTTTGGGTCCAGAACCAGAGGAGTGTAGGAGACCATGTCCTTCATCTTGTTCCAGATGTTGAAGGTCAGGTTGCCCAGGTGTTTGGCCTCGTCTATCAGAGCTCCTGAGAGCAGCTGTGGATCCTCCAGCAGGAGGCGCTGCTGGACTCTTTCCACTGCAGCCTTGTAGTTGTTGAGGAATGAGACGTCTTCAGCTCTCAGCTCGTCCTCTGTGGCTCTGACTGTGTCTGAAAGAGCTGCTATCGCTCTGCTCAGAGCCTCCATCTTCTCCTTCATCATCTGACTCTTCTGCTCCTCTTCCTCCCTCAGAGCAGAGATCCTGGCCTCCTCTTCCTCCTCTAGAAACTGGTGAAGCTTCTGAAACTGATCCTTAATCTGCCTCTCTGTGCGTCGGGCCTGGACCTTCATGTGTTCTGCTGTTTGATCAGACTTCACTTTAACTTGTTCAAAAACCTTTAACTTCTCCTTTAAGGGCTCCAGAGTTTCCTGAAGTTCCTTCTTGTGTTGTGGAGCAGCTTCATCGATGGGTCTGAATCTGTGGTCGCTGTGTTTTTCTGAATCTCTGCAGACGAGACACACTGGCTGCTGATGGTCCAGACAGAAGAGTTTGAGTTTCTCAGAGTGCAGACTGCAGAGAGTCTCTGGAGCTCTCTGATCTCTCTCCAGTAAGAAACTCTCACAAAGGTTCTTTAACGCCAGGTTAACAGGTGGATATCCCTTTGAAGCTCTTCTCTTACAAACTGGACACTCCTGTGTTTGTTTCACTCTCCACCATCTCTCCAGACAGTCTTTACAGAAGCTGTGGCTACATGGCAGAAGAACTGGATCTCTAAAGACTTCATGACAGACCGGACAGCAGAGATCCTCCTCTGATCTGGAAGCCATGTTGTCTCTGAGTGAAGCTGAAAACACAGAGAGTACATCAGTCATGGCTCCCCTCCCTCCTCTACTAACTTCACTGTTTTTAGTCAAACTCACATTCAGTGTGTGGAGTGTCAGCAGGTTGAAGCAGCAGTGTTGTAGTTTTCCTCTTTTCTCTCCTGTAGCTGAACTCACTCAGATGAAGTTGTTAGTTTGTTCTGAAGGAGAATCTGATCATCTGGTTTTCAGTCTGCGTGTCTCTCTTTACTGAGGAAGAAAGACAAACTGGTTTCTAGTCTGTCTCAGGTGAGGGGTGGAGCTTTGACAGACCTCTTCTGCTAAATGTTGTTGTATCACATGTAACACTGAGGTGTGTCTCATTCCAAAGCAATGATGCATTGCTGGATATGTAGATTTGAGTGCAGCAGGCTTTTGCAACAGTTGCACATGTTTGTGTTCAAAGGTAGTCTGAACGTAGGCAGAAAGTAAAAGTAGGAGTTCAAAAATGATTTAGTAAACATAATTTTCTGGGAATGGGGGACCGGGTAACATTGAGGGAAATGGGTATCGTGAAATATTGTTGGAGAGGGGTAGTATATACTGTAAAGGTATTTTCAGACCGAATGCAAATAATATGTGCAAATAAATTGCAAGCCAATTGAAAACTTTGTGTTCCCCTGTGACATTGGGAGGTTTCTTGTCGGGGGCAATACCTCCTGGTAGGGACTCCTAAGGCAAAATGGTCCCAAGGGAGGGGCCAGAACAAGAGCGAATTCACTGACCCTCAATGAATCGACCAGAAAGGAGTTGTAGCACCTCCCCTGTAAAAGGAGAACCGGGGGCCCCTTCTGGAGCCAGACCTGGAAGGAGAGCTCTCCGGCAAGAATCTGGTGCATGGGACTCGGCCAGACCCAGCCTGAGAAATATTCACTGAGCCACCGCCCTATGGGCACACCACTCACAGGGATAGGCATTGGAGTTGGATTCATGTTGAGCTGGATGACTTAGCTGTGACGAACGCTGGCATCTTGGCTCTTGGGAAGTGAAATGTCATCTCTCTGCTGTTGCGAGAGCTGGAGCGATATCAACTAGATAGAGTTTGGTTCAGCCCCACACATAGCACTGGTTCTGGAACCAATCTTGTGGAGAGGGGCTGGACTTTCAGGAGTTGCCCAGGATGAGAGGCGCCGGGCAGGTATGGGGATACTCACAAGCCCCCGGCTGAATGCCACTTTGATGGAGTTTGCCTTGGGGATCGAGAGGGTCGCTCTATGCAACTGTGAGTAGCTGAGAGAAAGTCTGTGACAGTTGTTTGTGCTTGTGGACCACACAGCAGCTCGGAGTACCTGGCCTACTTGGAGTCTCTGGGTGGCAGCCTTGAAAGGGCACTGACTAGGGACTGCTGGGGGAACTTCAGGCTAACATTGGTAACGATGGAGAAACCTGGAGGGGGTGATTGGGAGGAACGATCTGCCTGATCTGAACCCGAGTGTCTTTGTGGTCATATCATCAGATCTGTGGCCATATTGGACACTTGGGTGAAGAGAGGAACAGAGCTGTCAACTGATCACCACCTGGTGGTGAGTTGGATCGAATGGCAGGGGAGGCTGCCAGACAGATCTGGTAAACTCAAACTTGTAGTGAGAGTGAACTGTAAACGTTTGGCTGAGGTCCCTGTCTGCAAGGTCTTCGATTTCCACCTCCAGAAGATTTTTTTGTGCACTCCGAGGGAGATTGGGACATGGAATCCCAAGGGACTATGTTCAAAGGCTCTGTGGAACGGCTGCTAGCCGATGTGGCCCGGAGGTCATTGGTGCTTTCATGGCTGCAACCTAAAAATCGCTGGTCGACACCAACAGTGAAGCTGAAGAAGGAGGCTTTTTGGGCTTTGTTGGTCCAGGGGACTGGGGTCTGATACGCCTCTTCAATGTTGCGTGGAAGTCAGGGACAGTGTCTGTGGCATGGGAGACTGGGGTTTTTGCTCCAATTTTTAAAAAGCGGGACATGTGGATGTACTCCAATATCCGGGGTGTCACACTGCTCTACCTCTACCTATGGAAGGGAGGCTCCAACCGACAGTCGGACCTCACATCCTGGAAGAGCAATGCGGATTCCAAAATGGCAGTGAAACAGTGGACCAGCGGGAGGGGACAGGGGACTGGAGGACACCGGTTTGAGAAGGGAGACATGGAATGTTGGGTGCACCTTTAACGAGGAAGGGACTTTGAGCCGGACCGCAGAAGCTGGTCAAGGAATTATGGGCATACTCGACCCACGGCAAGTGTGTGGACCAAGAGGACGGGTGTCGAGCAGAGACGCAACGTAATGCTGTCTCCAAGTCCTGGTTCGCCCACTCTGGCCGTTAGTCTGGGGGTGGTATCCTGAAGAGAGACTGGCGGTGGTACCCAGGCTTTCCAGACCTGTAATGAAAACTGAGGTCCCCGATCCGACACAATATCCAGGGGGATGCTGTGCAGTCTGAAGACGTGGAGGACCAGGAGGTTTGCAGTCTCGGTGGCCAAAGGCAATTTTGGGAGGGGAATGAAGTGCACTGCCTTCGAAAAGCGGTCCACAACCTTTAGTATGGTGGTGTTTCCTTCAGACGGGGGCAGACCAGTGACGAAATCCACTGCTATGTTGGACCATGGGCAAGGGGAATGGGCAAGGGGCGCAACTGGCCCGCCGGGGGTTGGTGGGAGGCCTTGCTGCGGGCACAGATGGAGCAGGCCGACACAAAGGCACGGGTGTCTTGAGACATGGACGGCTGCCAGAACCGTTGTTTGAGGAAGGCGAGAGTGCGGTGGAACCCAGGGTGGCAGGCCAGTCTGGAGGAATGTCCCCATTGCAAGACTTGTGACCTGACGGTGTCAGGCACAAACAGACAGCTTGGGGCACCATTGCCTGGGTCCGGATGGGAGCGCTGGGCCTCCCGGACGAGAGACTCAACTCCCCAAGTGACCGCAGCCACCACACGGGAGGGGGAGAGGATGGGTTCAGGCTCAAGGGCGAGCTTCTCCGTGGTGGACTGACGTGAAAGGGCATCGGGTTTGGTGTTGCGTGAACCAGGACGGTAGGTGAGGGTGAAATTGAACCTTCCCAGGAACAACGCCCACCGGGCCTCGCGGGAGTTTAACCTCTTGGCAGAGCGAAAGTAAGAGAGGTTTTTGTTGTCGGTCCAAACTATGAATGGCTGCTCTGCTCCCTCCAACCAGTGCCTCCACTCCTCCAGAGCCAGAACCACAGCCAATAGCTCCCGGTTACCCATATCGTAGTTGCGCTCCGCAGGAGAAAGACGCCGGGAAAAGAAGGCACAGGGGTGCATCTTTTGATCCTGAGGAGCCCGCTGAGAAAGGACAGCCCCGACCCCCGAATCCGAGGCATCCACCTTCAACATGAACTGAAGAGAGGGATCTGGATGAATTAACACCGGGGCAGAGGTGAATAGCTTCTTCAGGGAGGCAAAAGCAGAGTCTGCATCCAGAGTCCAAGAAAAGGGGGCGGCAGTGGAGGTGAGTTGCGTGAGGGGGGCAGCTACCTTGCTGTAGTCTCTGATGAAGCGTCTGTAGAAATTGGCAAACCCTAGGAACCGCTGTAGTTGTTTGCGAGTGGTTGGCGTGGTCCACTCAACCACTGCCTGAACCTTTGCTGCATCTGCCCTCACCTGGCCCTGCTGGATAATGAAGCCAAGGAAGTTGACTGTGGTCACATGGAACTCACACTTTTCTGCCTTGACGAAAAGTTTGTTTTCCAGTAGCCGGCGCAACACAAGCCGAACGTGTTGGGTGTGTTCCTCCATGTTTCGGGAGAAGATGAGGATATCGTCCAGGTACACAAAGATGAAACGGTTGAGCATGTCCCGGAGGACATCGTTGATCAAGGTCTGAAACACTGCGGGGGCATTGGTGAGGCCGAAGGGCATGACAAGGTATTCGAAACGGCCCTGGGGGGTGTTGAAGGCTGTTTTCCATTTGTCTCTCTCCCGGATCCGAATGAGGTGGTAGACATTGCGGAGGTCCAGTTTGGAGAACACAGTGGCTTTGAGGAGGGGCTCAAAGGCAGGGTCAATGGGAGAGGGTATTTGTTCTTAATGGTGATTTCATTAAGGCCACAGTAATCGATGCAGGGTCGTAGCGTGCGATCCTTCTTACCCACGAAGAAGAACCCAGCGCCAACAGGGGATGAGGAGGGGCGGATAAAACCGGTCGTTAGGGAGTCGTGGATGTAGCTCTCCATAGCCTCTCTTTCTGGGCGAAAAAGGTTAAAGAGACGGCTAGAGGGTAAGGGGGTGCCTGGGAGCAGGTTGATGGCGCAGTCATATGGTCTATGCGGGGTTGTTTGGGCCCGCTGCTTGCTGAACACCTCCCCTGGGTCATGGTACGTGGGGGGAACTAACGTAAGGTCCAGAGCCTCCATAGTGGGAGCGCCAGCAGATTTAGTGAGAGCTGGGGCCAACTGGAGACAGTGAGAGTGGCAGAAAGTGCTCCAACTAGCTACGGATCCGGCCGACCAATCAATGTGGGGATTGTGCAATTTCAGCCAGGGTTGTCCTAAAACCACTGGGGCATGAGGTGAGGGAATGATCAGTAACCTCACCGACTCGTGGTGATTACCTGATAGGTTAAGACTCAGGGGAATGGTGTGGTGAGTGATGTGGACCAGAAGTTGTCCATCCAGTGCATAGACCTCCCTTGGGACCGAGAGGGCTTCGGTGGAGATCCCAGCTTGGGCCACAAAGACGGCGTCAATAAAATTTGCATCTGCCCCGGAATCCACCAAGGCTTGTAGTGGGATGGACCTCCCTTCCCATATGAGGGAAGCGCCAATTTGCATGCAGGAATGGGGGATTGACGAAGAGGTAGACGTCTGGCTCACCAGGACCCCTCCAGTCGCTGATGAGCCTAATCTTTTGGTAGGAGAGGACAGGAAGCGAGAAGGTGGCCAGTCTGGCCACAGTCGACGCACACGCCAGCCTTAATTTGCCGTTGTCGCTCCGATGGAGAGAGACTGGCTCGTCCCAGCTGCATTGGTGGCCTCTTTACCCTGAATCGGGTGGTCAAAAGTCTTTCTAAGCTCCGCAATAAAAACCGGGTAAGAATTACAAATAGGGGAACACCTCTCCCACAAAGCAGTTGCCCAGTGAGATGCCTTGCCCGTAAGTAACGCCATAATTAAAGCTATGCGCGACTTATCTGGGGCATAGGTGACTGGTTGCTGCTGGAACACCAGGGAACATTGCAGGAGGAATCGTCCACAAGCTCCCAGGTCTCCGGAATAGCGTTCCGGGGTCGGAAGGTAAGGCTCACGGGCATGAGGGGCCGGAGCAGCCGACGCCGGAGGTGGTGAGGATGATGCTGGCGAGGCAGCAAAGTAAGCAGCGACTTGGTCCATTTTGTCAGTGAGTTGAGCCACACTGGAGTTAAGAGTCTGTAGATTGTCCACTACGTCCCGGAGGGTAGTTTCGTGGCGACCAAGCATGGCGCCCTGGGAGACTTGCGCCTGGTGGAGATAACCCGGGTCTGCTGGGTCCAAGTTTGGCCAGATTATTCTGTTACGGTTTGGTTTCGGCAGGAAGGCGGAAGGGTAGGTGTAGGAATGGGTTTTATTTGGAAGACAGCTGGTGATTTGTAGGGCAGGAATCGAATGCAGGTAGGGAGATGTGGTGGCGTGAGCGGCGGTGGCTGGGCTGCAGGGTCGAGACGGGAATCCTGGGCACAAGGAACAGAAGTTAGTACAACGGCAAGATGAAGTGAATCACAAAAGATACTTTCTGTCGAAAAATACTAAGAGTGGCCGAAAGTCACACTACCACTGAAATGGCAAAATAATCTGGCGACGAGTCGAAGGAAGCCAGGGTGTGTCACAGGGTGGTTTGATTGCAGACAGGTGCTGGGGATGAGCCCAGGTGCCGGTTGATGGAAGCTGCGCCCACGCCACACACACATATACACAGAGGACGGACAGGGGACACTAGAGACACAGGAAGCGGCAGAGCCGTGACAGTTTTGAAGGAAAGATTTCAATCTGAAGACATATTTCAGTTTGTTGACAACTTCTGAGCTTTATCCAAGTACGAGCATGTGTGGCTCAACGGTATTGCTAGTTTTCTTTGTGAAATACATGCTAGTGGTTTTTAGAACATGTAGTTGTAGACAGAAGTGGTTCAACCATTCGGTAACATGGGCAATTGCATTTGTTAAGATGGAGGCAATTAGTTTTTTTATTGCTGTGTACATTACAGTGTCATCAGCATACATTTGGGAGTCAGTATTTTGCGCATACGGATAGCATTATGAACAGATCAATAACAAATTGGGCCCAAAATGGATCCATGTGGGATGCCAGTGGAAAAGCTGAAGGCATTAGACTGATGTGTCTGGTGATATGTGCGTCTCTCCACAGAACGGGGACAATAGGTGTGACCAGTAAGGTTAGTTTGAACACCGACGGGCTGCACTTCTTTGTAAAACATGCGTACCTGTAAGGCTGGGCTGTTGCTCCTGTGGCTGATGGCCTTGCCGGCATTTTTCGGTTCACAGGTTCAGGCATGTCGAGTTTGGGACTGAACATTGGTGTACGTCTCCAGATAGTAGTAGGCAGATGGTAATGATTTTAGTTTCATTGTGGGTATATTAGTGTAATGACAAGGGCATGTTTCCCAAATCCAAGGTGTTTGTTTTATTGATTAATGGATTAGGTTAGCAGGTTTTTTGCTGTGAGAGATTTCATTAAAAAATGGTTTCGTACCAGGTATGTCAGTTGAATTACAAAATGTAAAATTATTACATATATCAGTAGAGCTGTGACCACACCTGTGCTACCCGCTACTCGCTGCCATCTTTTAATCATTGTATTAATTGGCTAAACAGTTCATACTTCTATATCCCATATTTATTTCTTCTTGCGCCTCAGGAGTTTTTGCTTTCTTGCTGAAAGTTAGATGAGAAGATCAAAATGCTTACAACTCTCAACTGTGCAGTAATATGGAAGCCACCGGCAACAGCCGGCTAGCTTAGCTTAGCATGAAGACTGAAAATAAAGGGAAACAGCTTGCTTGGCTCGGACCTATAAGGTGGCAAAATCTAGCCAAAAAATTGGCACTTTTGTTGTTTTAACAACTTCATATTGTTACTTACTTATTCCCAAACTTCACATAACTTGTACCAAAATCTATGTGTCTGTATGTTACATAGTAATTGTTATTGTTCATCGTCTTTGGGCGGACTTGGAAGAGAGTTTCTGGATTCAGGAAGTTATAATAAAAATCAATTTAATAAAAGTTGGTAATACAGTGCATAATCCTCAGCTGAGGGAGCATAGGCCAATGGCAGGCCACAGGCCCTCAACAGTTGCCTGCGAGAGTTAACTGTCTGTGCGCATTGACCTAAGAGAGCCTCGAACTGACCAGTACATTTGATTATATAGTCCAATGAAAAATGTCATATTATTTTAGTACAACCTAACATAATGTATTGATACACAGTCAGTACAAAAAATGACACTGTAAATTAGGAAAAATTAAGCCGTTCTTTGTGGGTCACCGAAATCGTTGCCAGACTCTCATTCCCTCTTTCAGGAATTAAAGGTTCAATTAATATTGACAATTTACAGTTCCGCTGGTCCAGTCCAACAAATCTCAGAAACACAACAAATATGAGCCGTCAATAACAAGATGGCATGGTACTGTAGGATAAACTGAAGGCTGTAGGCAGAATTCAAATGATGGAAACTGACTGAAAACACTTTCACAGATAGTATATAATAATAATATAATATATATATTTTTATTTATTATATCGAATGGTCAAATGAGCATTGTACAAATATTTAAGATAATTATATATGTATATATTGAATACATTTCATATAATGAAACATTGATTTTAATGTTTTGAAACTATGAAAACTGACTGATTCAATTTAAGATAAAGTTTGTTGTATCCGACTAGTGATCGGCCCCTCAAACAGGCAGTTATTGATTAATTTAATATTTAATCTTTATTTGGATCCCATCAGCTTCCACAAAGTGGTTGCTGGTTTTTATTGATCCACACACACAAGTCAAAATAATAAACAGCAACTTAAAAGGCTAAAAGTGTGAAAAAGTGTGCCAATGTTCAAATTCTTTACGAGTTCTAAATATTTCGGAATGTATTCGATGCATTAATACAAAAAAAAAGTAGTGGGGATTTTCTAATAGAGCTGATGGTTTTGATGTTTCAAATTTCTACGTTGAAACATTTGGAAGTAGTTGAATGTAAAAAAAAACGATAATAATAATAAAGAAAATGCCAGAGCATAACATCGATTGATTCCAATAAATGCTTCAATCATTCACAAAAATAAAAAAAGATAAATGAAACAAAAATCAACATATCTTTGGAATAATGAAAAAGAGAGAGGACAGGTGCAGTTCAACAGGAAATAAAACATCATGAATATATTTATGATCTTTATCTCGAACTGCTCTGCTCCACTGTCACACTGATCTTCATTGGTAATATATTCAGTTTATGAGCAGTGGTAAAGAATGGAAACATCCTCTCAGTGAAAGTGTGTGTGAAGGTGTGTATGTGCGTGTTAGTATCAGGATCAGAGAACGACAGCTTTCCTCTGTTCCAGTCCAGATTCACTCTGATCCTCTGGACCTTCTTCTGCACTTGGAGAAAAGTGACTGGACCTGATGACCATGCTGAGTATTTACCTTTATAGAACATCATTCTCCATAACACAGATCTTATGTCTCCCTTTCTCTGGACAGATTCTGCTAACACACCCAGAGACCAGAATATACTGTCTCTAACCTGGACATCCCAGCTGTGAGTCCCAGAGTTAAATCCCTCAGAGCCCAGAACAGAGCAGGAAGAATCAAACCTCTCTGGATTATCAGGAAGCTTCTGTCTGTCTCCTCGTATCACACTGGTCAGATCTTCAGACAGGATGAGTTCTGGTTCAGCAGTGTTTGGGTCCAGAACCAGAGGAGTGTAGGAGACCATGTCCTTCATCTTGTTCCAGATGTTGAAGGTCAGGTTGCCCAGGTGTTTGGCCTCGTCTATCAGAGCTCCTGAGAGCAGCTGGGGATCCTCCAGCAGGGGGCGCTGCTGGACTCGTTCCACTGCAGCCTTGTAGTTGTTGAGGAATGAGACGTCTTCAGCTCTCAGCTCGTCCTCTGTGGCTCTGACTGTGTCTGAAAGAGCTGCCATCGCTCTGCTCAGAGCCTCCATCTTCTCCTTCATCATCTGACTCTTCTGCTCCTCTTCCTTCCTCAGAGCAGAGATCCTGGCCTCCTCTTCCTCCTCTAGAAACTGGTGAAGCTTCTGAAACTGATCCTTAATCTGCCTCTCTGTGCGTCGGGCCTGGACCTTCATGTGTTCTGCTGTTTGATCAAACTTCACTTTAACTTGTTCAAAGACCTTTAACTTCTCCTTTAAGGGCTCCAGAGTTTCCTGAAGTATCTTTTTGTGTTGTGGAGCAGCTTCATCGATGGGTTTGAATCCGTGGTCGGTGTGTTTTTCTGAATCTCTGCAGACGAGACACACTGGCTGCTGATGGTCCAGACAGAAGAGTTTGAGTTTCTCAGAGTGCAGACTGCAGAGAGTCTCTGGAGCTCTCTGATCTCTCTCCAGTAAGAGACTCTCACAAAGGTTCTTTAACGCCAGGTTAACAGGTGGATATCCCTTTGAAGCTCTTCTCTTACAAACTGGACACTCCTGTGTTTGTTTCTCTCTCCACCATCTCTCCAGACAGTCTTTACAGAAGCTGTGGCTACATGGCAGAAGAACAGGATCTCTAAAGATGTCACAACAGACCGGACAGCAGAGATCCTCCTCTGATCTGGAAGCCATGTTGTCTCTGAGTGAAGCTGAAAACACAGAGAGTACATCAGTCATGGCTCCCCTCCTCCTCTACTAACTTCACTGTTTTAGTCAAACTCACATTCAGTGTGTGGAGTGTCAGCAGGTTGAAGCAGCAGTGTTGTAGTTTTCCTCTTTTCTCTCCTGCAGCTGAACTCACTCAGATGAAGTTGTTAGTTTGTTCTGAAGGAGAATCTGATCGCCTGGTTTCCAGTCTGCATGTCTCTCTTTAGTGAGGACGAATAATACAGTGTTTCCTGGTTTGTCTCAGGTGAGTCAGGTGAGAAGTGGATCATTGTCAGACCTCCTCTGCTTCACATATTACAATGAGGTGTGTTTCAGTCCAAAGTACTGCTTTATTGCTAGATATGTCGACTGATAGAGTGCAGCATGTTGTTGTAACCGTTATGATGTGTTCAAAGTTTGAATGCAACATAATAAAATCCTAGGAATATTCTGGGAATGGGGGTACCATAGAACATCAAGTGAAAGGGCTAACGTGGAATATTGTTGGAGAGGGGTAGTATGTGCAGTAAAAGTCTTTTAATTTGTGTGACTAAATTGCATGTCAACTTAAAATTTCGAGCTCATCTATCTCACACTGAAATGCAGTGTGAGATGCAGAAATACAAATCCCCACCCAGACGATGGAAAGAGAGTATCCGGTTTGGGCTTCTCAGAATTGTGATTCTGCTCTTTGCAGATGATGTGGTTCTGTTGGCTCCATCAGAACGTCACCTTTAGAACACACTGGGCTGGTCTGCAGCCGAGTGCGAGCGGTCGGGATTAGAGTCGGTACCTCAGCCATGGTTCTCTGCCAGAAAGCGGGGCCCAAGTTGGGAGTAAGTAAGTAAATGAAGGAGTTCAAGTAACTCTGGGTCTTGTTAACCAGTCAGGGTAAAGCAAAGCTCCCATATGTTTTGAACTGTGAAACCTTACCAGGTGCTACATCTGTCAGAAAGCAGTACAGATGGTGCCAATGTGTCAGAAAGAAGACCGTAAGCAGATGCCCGCACCACCCTGTGTAATCACCACCCTGTAGACTCACCACCCGCAGGGATAAGCATCGGGGTCGGGTGCTATGCAGACCGGGCGGCAGGCCGGGCCAGGGGCCTGGGCGAGCCAATCGCCGGCAGCGTAGACTAGCTCTAGGGACGTGGAACGTCACCTCGCTAGCGGGGAAAGAGCCGGAGCTGGTGCAGGAGGTGGAGTGGTACCAGCTAGATATAGTGGAGCTGGTGCAGGAGGTGGAGCGGTACCAGCTAGAGATAGCTGGGCTCACCTCCACGCACAGCACTGGCTCTGGAACCAAGCTCCTGGAGAAGGTTGGACTTTGTCCTTTTCTGGAGTTGCCCAGGGTGAGAGGCGCTGGGTGGGAGTGGGGATACTCACGAACACCATGTTCAAACATAAGGTGGCTCATCAGTGTACCTGCTACCAGAACACCTTAGGCCGGAGATCAATGATCGACTTTATAATCGTATCATCTGATCTCCGTATGTCTTGGACACTCGGGTGAAGAGAGTAGTAGAGCTGTCAACTGATCACCACCTGGTGGTGAGTTGGATCAGATGGCGGGGGAATCGGCTGGAAAGACCCGGCAAGCCCAAACGTGTGCCCAAACTCCCACCTCCGGAAGAACTTCTCACACATCCCGAGGGAGGTTGGGGACATGGAATCCGAGTGGACCATGTTCAAAGCCTCCTCTGCTAGGAGCTGTGGTCGGAAGGTCACCGGTGCTTGTTGTGGTGGCAACCCGAGAACCTGGTGGTGGACACCGGGGGTGAGGGACGCCGTCAAGCTGAAGAAGGAAGCCTTTCGGGCCTGGTTGGCTCAGGGGTCTCCTGAAGCAGCTGCGGTGGTCGCGAATGCTAAAACTCGGGCATGGGAGGAGTTCAGGGAAGCCATGGACAAGGACTTTCGGTTGGCCTCATGGAGGTTCTGGCAAACCATCCGACGGTTCAGGAAGGGAAAGCGGGGCCAACCCCATGCCTTTTCAATGTCGCATTGGGGTCGGGAACAGTGCCCATGGCAGGCGGATCGGTGCAGCTGCAGCAGTAAAACAGGCGCTGCACCGGACCGTCTTGGTGAAGAGGGAGCTGAGCCGGAAGGCGAAGCTCTCAATTTACCGGGCGGTCTACATTCCGACCCTCACCTATGGTCACGAACTCTGGGTCGTAACCGAAAGAACGAGGTCTCGGATACAAGCGGCCGAAATGGGTTTAAAGTCAGTGTTTTGGTGGGAAAATTTGAATGTTAAAAAGAATTTAAAAAAATGTATTGTGCATTAAACACCTTTTCATTTTAAATATTGACAACATATATAAAAAATATCAAACATCTTTATCATTGCTGTTGAAATAATGTTTATTATATTTAAGAAGGGACAATGCACATAAACTAACATGAGCCATCATGTAAATGTGCAAAACTTTGTTATGCAGGCTACTTTTCTTCTGCAGTTGCTGAAAGGTCGATGGGATTAACTGATTTGGTCAAACTCCCTACTCACTAATTCAGTGGAGGCATTTTAATCAAACATTAGTCAACTTCTCTGACCTTCAACCTCCCAGAACATGAAGACAAACACATTCACACACAGCTGTTATCAGTGGAGATATCAACTGTACTTCATACTTTGTACTTAATATATTTATTGGCATGGCAAAGGATAAATTACTTCAGCAGTTATGCCAAGTTCTGGAACGCCATCTTATAAACAGTGTTTCTTTGTCTCATCTCAGTTCCTTACTTTTACCTCTACATGCATTCACCTGCTCAGTTTACTTCGTTCATTGACAGATCAGAGGGGACTGATTTAGAACGAGATATGCAAGAATTAGCTAAATACTTCAGGTGTTTCTCTTTTCTTAGAAATGAAGTGGGAACATAGCTTGTCACAATGTTTGACTTTTTGTAGAATCCACTTATTTGCTTTCTTTTCAAGAGTTAGATGAGACGATTGAAACCATTCTCGTCTGTACGGTACATATGAAGCCACTTAGCTTAGCTTAGCTTAGCATAAATACTTTAAATAGGGGGAAACAGCTAACCTGGCTCCAACCTAATCAAACTCCACCAACCAGCGCCTCTAAAGCTCCCTGATTAACATGTTGTATGTCGTTGGTTACACCTGGAACAGGTACGTCCATGAATGCAGCATCTGGCCCAGCAGAAACATGAAAGTCTTCTGTTTCATTATCCCGTCGAACCAGGACCAGTTTAGTACCAGTTGGTGCACGCGATCATGAAACACATGTTGTCCACCTTCCTGTTTCCCATCTGGCACTGGGGCAGCTCTCCCGGGGTTTCTGTGGGAGTGAAATGCATGAAGAAAAATGCACCATTGTCTTTATGACATTTATTTTTTTTTGTAGTTATTTATTTCTGGGATTGTAAAGAGTTGAAGATGACTTCTCTGAAACTTCATTCTCATAAAGTCCCTTTGGAGGAAATAAGACAAGGTGAGAGATGGTTTGCTGCATTTAAAGTAATAATCTGGAAGATTTTCATTTAAATAAATATCTGTTAAGTCTGGGGATGCCCCCCGAAACCCGAAGTCGTCACAAAAGCAAAACAGCAGTATAGCTGCTCAAGAAAAACGATTTGTTGACATACAAGAATAAAGCAATGTTGATTATTTTCTGAGTTAATTGTCTTTTCTTCCCCACAATATAATCAAAGAGAACCGATAAGCGTATCGATAAGGAACCGAACCAATAAGCAGCATAGATAAGAGTACTAGTATCTATAAAATCGATCCCGAGTTAAGTCACCATCGATCATTGAATAGGAGATCTTATTATCTTAAATTATCGAATGGATATCTTTGTCTTTGCAAACTTGCACATGTAGGATGTTTATTGTGTAGAAGTACTCAAATGTAAATGCAAAAATATTCCATTACAAATAAAAGTCCATTCACAAACTTACTTCAGTAAAAGTGAGGTATTAGCAGCTAAAAGCAAAATGTCTCCTGTGACTGATATAATAATCCCTTTTGATAATTCAGTCCAGCTGTTCCCAACCTGTTTGGAACAACGTCTGATCTTTGCTTTTTGTAATAAAATATTGGATAATTTGACCTCCTTGGGCCTTGAATATTTTGGAAGCATTTTTTTTGGACAACTCATAGACATCTGAAGTATCTGAAACATAACTATGGGCCAAATACAAATACAAAGAACCACTGGTTTAATCCTGAAAAATATTTTATTAGCTCATTACCTAATCTTCTGTTTAATCTGAAAAGTAACTACAGCTGTCAGACAAATGTAGTGTGGTAAAATATACAATATTACCACAGGTATAAAGTAGTAAAAATGGAACAGTTGTAGAGTACTTGAGTAGATGTACTTAGTTACTTCCCATCCCCGGTGATGAGCTGCAGGATGTTTACCTCCAGCAGAAGCAGCCGATCCTGAGTCAGTCGGGGCAGGTTGATGTTTCTCAGCCTCCTCCTCTCGCTCCTCAGACGACCTCTCACGGCTCTGCTCTCCTCCCATCACACGGCTGGTCACACAGACGGTCACACGGCAGGTCACACTGAAGGTCACACTGAAGGTCACACAGAAGGTCACACTGAAGGTCACACGGCAGGTCACACTGAAGGTCACACAGAAGGTCACACGGCTGGTCACACTGAAGGTCACACTGAAGGTCACATGGCAGGTCACACGGCTGGTCACGCAGAAGGTCACGGAGAAGGTCACGCAGAAGGTCACACGGCAGGTCACACAGAAGGTCACACGGCAGGTCACACAGAAGGTCACACAGAAGGTCACACAGAAGGTCACACGGCAGATCTCACTGAAGGTCACACAGAAGGTCACACAGAAGGTCACACGGCAGGTCACACTGAAGGTCACACAGAAGGTCACACGGCAGGTCACATGTGAGCCTGTAGGTTTACGTACTGACTGGTGTTATTGGGTTAAATAGGCGGTAGTTAAATAATAAAGCCTCACCTACACATGGACGGATTACTGAGATTCTGTTTGAAGTTAGTGCTAATATTTCTTCTTGTGAAGTCACAAAGAGACGCAGAACTACCACAGAGATGCAAAACTAGCAGAAAGATAGACAAAACAACTACAAAGATACACAAAACAACTACAAAAAGATGCAAAATTAGCAAAAAGAGATATGAAACAACCAAACAGAGATGTAAAACGACTACGAGACACAAAACCACTAAAAAGAGATGCCAAATGACGACAAAGAGATGCCAAATGACGACAAAGAGATGCCAAATGCCCGACAAAGAGATGCCAAATGACGACAAAGAGATGCCAAATGACGACAAAGAGATGCCAAATGCCCGACAAAGAGATGCCAAATGACGACAAAGAGATGCCAAATGAATACAAAGAGATGCCAAATGACGACAAAGAGATGCCAAATGACGACAAAGAGATGCCCAACAAAGAGATGCCAAATGACGACAAAGAGATGCCAAATGACGACAAAGAGATGCCAAATGACGACAAAGAGATGGCAAATGACGACAAAGAGATGCCAAATGAAGACAAAGAGATGCCAAATGACGAAAAAGAGATGCCCGACAAAGAGATGCCAAATGACGACAAAGAGATGCCAAATGAATACAAAGAGATGCCAAATGAATACAAAGAGATGCCAAATGACGACAAAGAGATGCCAAATGACGACAAAGAGATGCCCGACAAAGAGATGCCAAATGAAGACAAAGAGATGCCAAATGAATACAAAGAGATGCCAAATGAATACAAAGAGATGCCAAATGACGACAAAGAGATGCCAAATGACGACAAAGAGATGCCAAATGACGACAAAGAGATGCTAAATGAATACAAAGAGATGCCAAATGAGCAAAAAGAGGCCCAGGGGCCTATTGCCTCATAACGCCTCCATTAACCTCCATTTAGTGAAACTCCACTAACAAAACTAACTTAAAGCAAAAGTTCAACATTTTGGAAAAAAGACCTAATATCTCAATAAAAGAGAGGACGACACTGATCGAGACACAGAGAGGAGGAGGAGGAGGAGGAAGAGGAGGAGGAGGAGGAGGAGGAGAAGGATAGGTCAAAGGTCAAAGGTCAAAAGTCATCAGCTCGGACATCTCTAATCCTTCTGGAATGATCCGTGAGGACTAGATCCAATGAACCACATCTCAGCTGATCCTCTCATTCTGTTCTACACTCTGCACGAGACGCTTCCCGGTGGCCCTAATGCATGCTGGGAAATTACACCAGAAGAGGAAGGTTATTGGTCTGTCGGGTTTTATTTCTTAAGAATCGGGACAAATAGAAACACCAAGATGAAAACATGAAGTGGAGCTGCAACCAATTCATCTATTATTCAAATCATCGATTCATTTTCTGTTGATTCTAAATGATTCTGATCCTTTGTTTGTGTTTGTGTTTAGTCTCTAAAGCTTTAATGTGGTGTTGGCTATGGCGCCCCCTGTGGACTAAAGAGGTAGTGCCTCTGAGCACCAGAGGACCAGGACTACACCAAGGTCTATAGAGGATCAGGACTACACCGAGGTCTATAGAGGACCAGGACTAGACCGAGGTCTATAGAGGACCAGGACTAGACTGAGGTCTATAGAGGATCAGGACTAGACCGAGGTCTATAGAGGACCAGGACTACACCGAGGTCTATAGAGGACCAGGACTAGACCGAGGTCTATAGAGGACCAGGACTAGACCGAGGTCTATAGAGGATCAGGACTACACTGAGGTCTGTAGAGGATCAGGACTAGACTGAGGTCTATAGAGGATCAGGACTAGACTGAGGTCTGTAGAGGATCAGGACTAGACTGAGGTCTGTAGAGGATCAGGACTAGACTGAGGTCTATAGAGGATCAGGACTACACTGAGGTCTGTAGAGGATCAGGACTAGACTGAGGTCTGTAGAGGATCAGGACTAGACTGAGGTCTATAGAGGATCAGGACTAGACTGAGGTCTGTAGAGGATCAGGACGAGACTGAGGTCTGTAGAGGATCAGGACTAGACTGAGGTCTATAGAGGATCAGGACTAGACTGAGGTCTATAGAGGATCAGGACTAGACAGCCTTTGTGGTAATGATAACTTGTGATAAGTTTCACATGAAAGTTGATCGTGGCCTCGACCTTTAACCTGAAGATGACATCACAGAGGGGGCGGGGCTTCTGCTGGACGGACAGATACTCCTTCTCTTCCAGATGAAAATAAGTTTTATTGGAAGAGAACGGAGAGACGTTCATTTCATTCATGAATCCAGGAGCCTTCAGAGCCTCACTGCTAAATATAGCTCTCACTCTCTCTCTCTCCCCCTCTCTCTCTCTCTCTGTCTCTCTCTCTCCCCCTCTCTCTCTCTCTCTGTCTCTCTCTCTCCCCCTCTCTCTCTCTCTCTGTCTGTCTGTCTGTCTGTCTCTCTCTCTCTCCTCTCCTCTCCTCTCCTCCCCTCCCCTCACTCTCTCTCTCTCCTCTCCTCTCCTCCCCTCCCCTCTCTCTCTCTCTCTCCCCCCCCCTCTCTCTCCTCCCCCCCCCCTCTCTCTGTAGTTTGGTTGGGGCTCTTCTTATCTGCTGCCCTCTGCAGTGAACTAGACTGAGTTTAAGGGACTCAACATGTGAGGCTGCAGTGTGACTTTGTCAGCTCAGGGTTGGTAGTTAGATTCCCCCCTCCTCCCCCTCCTCCTCTCCTCCTCCCCCCCTCATCCCCCCCTCCCCCTCTATCCCCCTTCCCTCTCCTCCCCCCTTCCTCCCCCCTGCAGCTAAATGAAAACACTTTGGGCATGAATGGACTTCACCCCAGTGGGAACTAATTAAGACAAATAATCTCTCACCAGCAGATTAATTCCAGCTGTATTGATTCTCCCGGCTCCTCCCCTTTAAGGACGTCATCCTGTTATCAGGGAACCTGATTTATAGTGGATGTGAACCAACATTACTTTATAATTAAATTAGATTACATTATTATTATATACATTATTAGTTACATGTATTCCATATCTCATCAGAATAAGGTGTTTTTTTGTGTGTTTTTCGGTAAATGCTATATTGGATGATTCATGCATGTTAGTGAGAACATGTTTTATTCCCTCGTGTTTCTGTGAGATGTTTACAGCACAGAGAGCTCCGCCTGCAGGCTATAAATACATATAAATATATAAATATATATTTAGAGAGGGGGGGGCTGATGAAATGAATTGTATCCCACCTAATCGACCCCTCCGTATCCCGAGAGACCCCCGTCCGTCTCCGTCAGGCCGCCGGTTCCGATTAGTTTGCGGTGTTTCCAGGCAGAGAATCCCGCAACGACGTGTCTGCGCAGCGGGCGGAGTCCAAAGATCGTCTATGGAGGAGAGAGGGATCACTCCACAACAATGGCGTGAGGGGCAGGTTTTTTCAAGAGTGAAAATATGTTTTTGTTAGTGTGGAACTGAGTGTTTTAGCTTTTTGTATTTTAGTTTGTCATTTAATAAGAGTCTATAGCTCTGAGAGGCTACATGAATGTTACTTATGAATTTAAACTCTCATATCAATACTCACAATGTTAACCAATCCATATTTACACCATCACACGATTGTCTGAGCCAGATATGTCTCCTGACCACCAGGGGGCGACTCCTCTGGTTGTATAGAAGTCAAAGCTTCATGTGTTAAAGCTGCATTCTCTCTCCTGACCACCAGGGGGCGACTCCTCTGGTTGTATAGAAGTCAAAGCTTCATGTGTTAAAGCTGCATTCTCTCTCCTGACCACCAGGGGGCGACTCCTCTGGTTGTATAGAAGTCTATAGAAAATGACTCTACTTCTCTCTTGATTTATTCCCTCAGTAAACATTGTAAACATGAGTTTATGTCTCAATCTCTAGTTTCAAGTCTTCTTCAATACAGCATGATGTTCATTTAGTAAATTATGGTCCATTTAGAGTCAAACAGACCATAAAGCAGGCAGCGACTAAATTTGGGAAAAACATGAAAGTTACCAAGGAAAGAATTAATCCTCTCGAGCCTCTATTGTATTTTACATATCGGTTCTCCGGCTGTCTTCATCATCTGAGATAATAACACAACAGATGTGAGGATGAATAATTTGTCTGATGTTACTATTTTGAAGTTACATAACATAGGTATGATAGTAATTTGGCTTAAAATATCTTCCACTAAGTCTGTTAATCATTTAAACTTTAATCATTTAAACTTTACGCATTTAGAGGAAAAGCAGATGTTGAATGCGAGCGGACAAAAATCCGGGCGGAGTGAGACCTCTCCTCCGAGGCTCGGACGCTCTTTGTCTCCTCCTCCACCCCGACCTTCTCCGGTGACGTCACGCGAGTACGTCACGCTGTAGCGGCCGCCGTGATTGGCTCGCAGGGCCCCCCCTCCCCCCCTTCCCCCCCTCCCCCCCTGGCCCCCTCTCCCCTTCACGGAGCTGCACGAGGAGCCGGGCGGAGGACGGGCGCGCTCCCGGTTGCCATGCAGGTTTGCACGGGGGGAGGGAAGACGGTCTGGAGACTTCTCTTCTTTTAAGTCCCCCTTTTAAAAGTGCACGTGCACGCAGACACGCGCGGGCACACGCACGCACGCTGAGCATCTGGGGCTGAAAAACGTCAGTTGTGGAGCAGCAGATGAGAGAATAAAGCTTTAAAAACAGGCGTTCAGGTAGAATGAAACTCCACATGAAGCATATTACAGTTTACACAGATAACTCGAGTGTAATAATCAAAGATTAAAATATGAAACGAAACGGGCTGTAAATTGTACATAAACGCACACATTTATGCACAATTATGTATCCTCTTGTGCACATTCCTGCACATCTTTCTTTAAAAACAGATATGTGGTGCATGTTTTTTATAACATCATTTTTTATATTTCTTGTCAATATTTCAATATTTTTTTATTTGTTTATTTCTTGACTGTTGCAGAGCTTCTTCTGTTATTTTTTTTATTACTATGTTTATTGTTATGCACCAAAACACGACCACCTACCAACCTACTGTCTGCACTACATTATAATGTTTAGAAAACTAAATACACTTTATTATGTTTATGTTTACTCTTGCTGGAGCTGATTGGGAATCTGAATAGAACAGAATAGAATATTGCATTATAGATTTATAAATGCATGAAAAACTTGATTTTCTTTTTTACAATTTACTTCCATAATTCAACTAAAAAATTAGGATTTAAGTTTCTTTTTTCTAAACCCACATATTCATCTTCTCAGAGTCCAAACAAACTTATATATATAAATAACATGTAATAAGCAAAAAGTGTCAGTGGATCTCAAATTATGACATTTTTGTTCCTCAATTGTTCTTCTATTAGTTTCTAATAATCAGATTTTACAATATATTAATAATAAAAATAATTTGTTTCAGGACCTGAATGAAGGATTGTTGCTTTAAAAAGTGAATAGAAATAGCAAACTATTCACATTGTCTTCAGAATGTGTTTACATATGAGGAATTTGACTGCTAAATAAATGTGTATATAAATAACATATAAAAAGCACCAATGACCAACAGCATAAGTAAAAAAAGTCTATATACATAGTATTTACATTTACATTTAACGAAAATAATATAAGTTGTGTGCTATTATTTTTACTGTTTTTAAATGCATTATAAAGAATAAAATATTTTGGCTTGAAGTGTGACGTGTTTGCTTTATGACGATGATATATCCCGAGAAAATAAAAAAAATAATTGCAGACATGTACTCAACATAATAAAACAGACAAAAAAATAGTTATTCAAATAAATAAATAATAATAATTTAAAAAATAGAATTGGGATAAATAAAATGTAATAATACAAAAGCATAACCAGAAAAAAAGTTGTATTTATTTATTTATTTTTATCCGTTAATATATTCTTTAAATTCACACGGTCACGTGAAAGCTTTAAACTCCTCTCACTGTGGCCGGATTGTCCCTTTTAGCGTCGCTACGTCCTACGTCATCACGTTGACCCGGAAGTGGAAGTGAACACGTGTGTTTGAAGGAAATCACCACGCACGCTGAGAGTTCCACGGACTGTACTCAGGTGAGTGTACCTCTGAATACACATAGCGGTGTACTAGTACAACGTGTGTATTAATACAACAGGTGTGTGTTCTGTCTCAGGATCAGAAGAAGACCTTCCTCCTCCTCCTCCTCTTCGTCACCATGGCCGTCAGAGCGTCGTTTGAGAAAAACAACGAGATCGGCTGCTTCGCCAAACTCACCAACACCTACTGCCTGGTGGCTGTGGGGGGCTCCGAGAACTTCTACAGGTAAATACATACTTCTACAGGTAAATACATACTTCTACAGGTAAATAAATACTTCTACAGGTAAATAAATACTTTAAACTACCAACACCTACTGCCTGGTGGCTGTGGGGGGCTCCGAGAACTTCTACAGGTTGTTTAGTACATTTAATACCTTTTTTAAATAATACATTTAACCTGTTTAATACCTTTTAACCTGTTTAATACCTTCAAACCGTCTTTCTGAGGATTAAATAACACATCTAGATATCATGAAACACTTTTACTTTGTATTTATTTACTTTAACACACTTCAACTCAAGTTTTTAAGAAAATTATAAATATTTAAATAATTTCATTGACTACTGACCCGTCTGACTGATCTCAACGTCAAGGAGTCCAACTGTGTGTGTGTGTGTGTGTGTGTGTGTGTGTGTGTGTGTGTGTGTGTGTGTGTGTGTGTGCAGCGTGTTCGAGGGGGAGCTGTCAGAAACCATCCCGGTGGTTCACGCTTCCATCGCAGGCTGCCGCATCATCGGGAGGATGTGTGTTGGTGAGTAATGATGTGGAACACACACACACACACACACACACACACACTCCTTCTCTTCTGGATTAAAGCGACCGTGTCTCTGACGTCCTCACCAAACGCGACCCGTCTCCTAGGTAACCGGCACGGGCTCCTGGTGCCCAACAACACGACTGACCAGGAGCTGCAGCACATCAAGAACTGCCTCCCCGACGCGGTGCGGATCCAGAGGGTGGAGGAGAGGCTGTCGGCGCTCGGCAACGTCATCGCCTGCAACGACTACGTGGCGCTGGTCCACCCCGACCTCGACCGGGTGAGGCGCTCGGAGCCGCCGCGGTAAAGAGAGTCCATGTCCGCGTGTTCGATTCCCTTTCGTCTGAACACATCCGCTCTCCCTCGTTCAGGAGACGGAGGAGATCCTCGCCGACACCATGAAGGTGGAGGTGTTCCGGCAGACGGTAGCGGAGCAGGTCCTGGTCGGCTCCTACAGCGCCTTCAGCAACCAGGGAGGCCTCGTCCACCCCAAGACCTCCATCGAGGACCAGGACGAGCTGTCCTCTCTGCTGCAGGTCCCCCTCGTGGTGAGTGCAGGTCCCCACACCCCCCACACCCCACCCCCACACCCCCCACCCCCCTCGTGGTGAGTGCAGGTCCCCCTCGTGGTGAGTGCAGGTCCCCCTCGTGGTGAGTGCAGGTCCCCTCGTGGTGAGTGCAGGTCCCCCCCGTGGTGAGTGCAGGTCCCTCGTGGTGAGTGCAGGTCCCTCGTGGTGAGTGCAGGTCCCTCGTGGTGAGTGCGGGTCCCCACACCCTCGTGGTGAGGCGGGTCCCCGTGGGAGTGCGGGTCCCCGTGAGTCGGTCCCTCGGTGAGTCGGTCCCTCGTGGTGAGTGGGCCCTCGTGGGAGGGGTCCTGGTGAGTGCGGTCCTCGTGGTGAGTGCCGTGGTGGTGCAGTCCCTCGGGCGGCCTCAGTGGGTCCCTCGATCGTCCCTCTCCCACACCCACCCACCCACCCCACCCCTCGTGGTGAGTGCAGGTCCCTCGTGGTGAGTGCAGGTCCCTCGTGGTGAGTGCAGGTCCCCCTCGTGGTGAGTGCAGGTCCCCCTCGTGGTGAGTGCAGGTCCCCCTCGTGGTGAGTGCAGGTCCCCCTCGTGGTGAGTGCAGGTCCCTCGTGGTGAGTGCAGGTCCCCCTCGTGGTGAGTGCAGGTCCCCCTCGTGGTGAGTGCGGGTCCCTCGTGGTGAGTGCAGGTCCCCCTCGTGGTGAGTGCGGGTCCCTCGTGGTGAGTGCGGGTCCCTCGTGGTGAGTGTCCTGATGAGGACCTGATGAGGACCGCCTCTAAAGACATAATGACCTCTGAGAGGCAGAGAGCTCGTCAGAGGAGAGGAGGAACAAAGACACGCCCCTAAATCATCTCGGGGAACGTCAACAAACAACATGGCTGCTGTTGAGATAGAAGAGAGACGGGTAGAATACGGGCAGGGAGACGGGTAGGGAGGGAGAGAGAGACGGGCAGGGGGGGAGGGAGAGAGAGACGGGTAGGGAGGGAGAGAGAGACGGGTAGGGAGGGAGAGACGGGTAGGTAGGGAGAGAGAGACGGGTAGGGAGACAGACAGTAGTACTGTGCATGATATTGAGAGTAGTGGTCTCAGGAAGGAAGGAAGTAGCCGTCTGTGTGAGTTTCACAATAAAGCTCACTTCCTGTCCAGGCCGGCACGGTGAACCGGGGCAGCGACGTGATCGCGGGCGGGATGGTGGTGAACGACTGGTGTGCGTTCTGCGGCCTCGACACCACGAGCACCGAGCTGTCCGTCATCGAGAGCGTGTTCCGGCTCAGCGACTCGGCTCAGCCCTCCGCCATCGCCACCAGCATGAGGGACTCGCTGATCGACAGGTGAGAGACACACACACACACACACACACACACACACACACACACACACACACACACACACACACACTTTATAACTGCTCATTGTTTACAGCTTAGTTACTTAAACTTGTTTGTTTAACTAATTATTACGAGTTATGTCACACTGGACTTTGTTTACTTGATCCGTTTGTATGTGTATATGTGTGTGTGTGTGTGTGTATGTGTGTATATATATATATATATATATATATATATATATATATATATATATATATATATATATATATATATATATATAACTTTGTAAACATGAGTTTATGTCTCAATCTCTAGTTTCAAGTCTTCTTCAATACAGCATGATGTTCATTTAGTAAATTATGGTCCATTTAGAGTCAAACAGACCATAAAGAGGGGATGCTTTAGGGCGGGGCTACAGGGTGATTGACAGGCTGCTCCTCCTCAGTCCAGATACGGTCACTTCCTGTTTACTGGTTGCTAAAAAAACAACCTCGTCTTATAAACGCTCTGAGGTCTATCTCATCAGGTCAATCTGTAAACGGGTCCAGTAGGTTCTGAGGTCTAATCTGTAAACGGGTCCAGTAGGTTCTGAGGTCTAATCTGTAAACGGGTCCAGTAGGTTCTGAGGTCTAATCTGTAAACGGGTCCAGTAGGTTCTGAGGTCTAATCTGTAAACGGGTCCAGTAGGTTCTGAGGTCTAATCGTCTCCTCTGCTCTTGTTTCACATCAGCATGGCGTAAAACCGCCACGTCTGCAGTTTCCTGTTGCTGAGGAGATCTGGACCTCGTCTCTCTACCGATGCCCTCCTCCTCTCTCCTCCCTCCTCCTCCCTTCTCCCTCCTCCCTCCTCTCTCCTCCCTCCTCTGTCCTCCTCCCTTCTCCCTCCTCCCTCCTCTCTCCTCCCTCCTCCCTTCTCCCTCCTCCCTCCTCTCTCCTCTCTCCTCCCTCCTCTCTCCTGCAGCCGTCATTTTGTACCTTGTTTGTTTTTGTTTTGTTTGTAGCATCTGGTTCAGTCTTTCTAACTCTGAGTCTGTTGAGGCTGATGTTGAGATGTGAAAACCTTTTGAACCAATCAGGGGAGAAATGATTACCCGATGTTAGAAACCACATATTTCCATGCCTGCTTCTTCACAAAGTCCCCGTGAGACGAAGACCTGCGTTCTGGTTCTGATCCGACCCCTGACCCCAGGAGGCCGAGGCTTCTCTCACCTCACGGGACGAAGGCGTCACGAGCTCTGAACATTCGTCTGTCTTGTAAAATAAAGTCAGTCGCCCTCTTTTTACCCGCTTGTCTTCTTTTGAGGTTCAGGACGAATCGCTGTGTCGTACGAGTTTGAGGTACTTATATTCATATATATATATTCTCCACTATATCTAAAGAGATGTACTTTAACATTTTACCTTAAGACACTTAATGAACTAATAAAATAAACCAGTTCTCTCTAAACTTTTATTTTGAAGGAGTCTCAACTCAATGTTTTTTTTTTCTGTCTTCTGTTATAGAATAAAATGCTGTTAATTTATGATGGAGGTATTTTATTATTGGTACATTTCTCAGTATATTAATAGACATTTGAAACTTTATTTTTTTTCTAGAAGCTTTTTGGTGAAACTAGAACATCCTGATAAACTCTTGTGACGTTTGATTGTTTTCATCTTTGTGTTTTTATGTGAGAAACTTTTATGCTGCCGTCAAAGAGACGATAAGTGAAGGTTGAATAAAACAACCATTCAAAGGCTGAAAGATTAAAATTATACAATATTTCACATTTAAAAGAAATAAAGTGCATGAACTGAAAACAGATTATTGTATCAGAACTTAAGTTTCTTCTCAGATGCATCAGGCGACCTCTGGAGGGGCCGGGACTAAACGCACGGAAATAAACTCATCAGTATAATATATATATATATATATATATATTAATTTATATATATATATATATATATATATTAATTAATTAATATATATATATATATTAATTTATATATATATATTAATTTATATATTAATATATATTTATATATATATATATATAAATATATTTATATTAATATATATATTTATATATATATATATATATAAATATATATATATTTATTAATTTATATATATATTAATATATATATATATATTAATATATATATATATTAATATATATATATATATATAAATTAATATATATATATATATTAATTTATATATATATATAAATTAATAAATATATATATATATAAATTAATAAATATATATATATAAATTAATAAATATATATATATAATAATAATAATAATATATATATAATATAATATCAGTCGCAGTACATTTTGCTGATACTTTATATTTAATACATGAACCACTTCAGTGAAAGGCTGTCTGCTGGCGTTTAGCGCCATCTGCTGGTAGAAACTGGACATTTAATAAAAAGGGACTTTACATGAACACAATGAGACAAACATTTTAAAGGCAACTTTTTTTATTTATTGGCAAATGCTTAGAATACGGTTGCATCTACAGTCAGCCCTCTGAATAGTGACGGTCAGAAAGCCGAAAGAAAAACACTTTGTAATAACAGCTCGATTATATGATCGCTTATACGCCTCAACTTCTGTATTCATTTAGCTTTTTTAAAACATACACTTATTTTCAGTTTTTGGTTTTGGGAAACATCTAAAAAGACTTTTTCTTCTTCTAAAAATCAAACAATACAATTATATCTATTGCGTGAAATCAATATACATTTATATATAAAAAAGAAAAAAGGTCAAAACATGCAAGGTCTCTAAATTCATCGACTGAAGGCAGACCAACACACAGGAGCCCAAACATACAAAAACATCCGTATATAGATACAATAACAGTTCCTAAAAAAAAAGAAATTAATTCTATGCCAACTTTAAATTTAATATTCTTATTAATTTATGTGCAAAAGAAGCTCATTCATTTCTGACATTAAATATATTTTGACCGTGTTCCGGCGTCCGTCTGTGCTACCGGGACGTTTGTTACGAGGAGGAGACGGCGTCCTCACGGCGAGAGACAAACAAACAAACAAACAAACAAGCTTTACTTGGGATTTGATGACTTCCTGTCGCGTCAGCGCTCTAAACTAACAGCATCGGCGTTTCTTTGCTAAACAGAAATAAACAATAAATCACGTAGCACCCCGTCATCGTCCCCGCGGTGAAGACGTTGTCCCCTCCGGTGCTAACCGCCCGTTTTTAAGCTTCATGACTAACAATCTTGTTTTTTTAATGTTCCTCTTAAAGGGCCAGCGCGTAGGAAGCAGTGGCTTCTACAGGGTTCAAACACCGTTGTTAATCAGTACATTTACCTGAAACGTTAAAATAACAACGTACCGGTCGCTGACGTGAACGTTAAAGTTTCGCTGATGCAGATCTCAACTGAACACATTACTCGTTAGCTAATTCCCATCAAGTCACGTAAAAACACTGAGAGCTCTGGCGGCGTTTGGTTTGTCCGTCCTGAGCTTCCGTAGGAACACGGCGTTCAGGTGGTTAAACACCGGCCCTTTAAGAAACCAAGCAAGCGTCCAACACGAACACCGGCCCTTTAAGAAACCAAGCAAGCGTCCAACACGAACACCGGCCCTTTAAGAAACCAAGCAAGCGTCCAACACGAACACCGGCCCTTTAAGAAACCAAGCAAGCGTCCGACTTCACGACATGAGTCTAAAGTCTACTGGATGGGCCTTTAACTCGGCTTCACCTGATTGGTTTAGGACATCAAATGTAGGCGTGGTTAAATGTCGGGAGGGGGGGGGGGGGGTGAGCAGTGAAACTACAGGTGATTTGTGCTTACGGGACAAAAAGACTTCAGTCTGTTAGCATGCTGTTGACAGGAAGTAGCAGCGTGTGGTTACTGATGCTAATGCTAGCTTCTCTTCTGTGAGGGGGGGGGGGTAATATTGCACATGTAAAATTACTGTTAATTTCCGAGTATTAAAGTCTTTTTTCCTTTTTTGCCCGATTGTCAGCTTCTCTGCAGCCAGTGGCGAGCTAACTTCAGGCTGACGGTCCACGAGTGATTCCAACAGACGGAGAACTCGCTACGTAACAAACTACGGCTAAAACAAATAAAAACCCGAAAATGTGAGTTTAAAAAAAAAGGTAAAAACATCTTCTAGCTTGAACTGCTGCTGAGGAGAATCTAGAGACACGAACCCTCAGCTTCTCATCACCTGGACTGGTCTCAAGTCCAGCTCGTCTAACACACACACACACACACACACACACACACACACACACACACACACACACACACACACACACACACACACACACACACACACACACACACACACACACACACACACACACACACACACACACACACACACACTTAAACATGAAAGTGTATTTTAACTGCCGGTTCATTCTACCTTTTCAAAATAATAGTCTGCGTGGGACCAAAAGAAGAGAGAAGGTATGAGCCTGACTTCTAACTGAGGACAGACAGACACACGAGGTGTCCTCTGGATGTGTAGTGTTGTACTGACCAATAAGAAGAGGGTGCTGGACTAGGGGCCGAGAGAGAGAGAGAGAGAGAGAGAGAGAGAGAGAGAAGGGGGGGGGGTGTCACATGTACTCTGACGGGGTGCTGCTACGTAGTGGAGGATGGTGGAGTTTGGTCCACCGTCTCTCTCTCTCTCTCTCTCTCTCTTTCTCTCTTTCTTTCTCCCCTCTCCTGAAGATGACTCCCTCCCCCTCGCTTCCCCCCCCCCACACACACACACACTCCCTCCCCCCTCCCTAGCAGCCGAAGGTCTCCTGCGAGGCGTAGACCATGTAGAGGAAGCCGTCCTCGTCTCTCTCCTGCTCGTAGATCTCAGAGATGGGCGTGGACACGGACACCATGCTGTGCTGGTTGACCAGCAGGAAGAAGGCCTGCGTGGGGTTCAGCTGCAGACGACGCCTGAGGGGTAAATACAGTTTAATCCTCCAGTATCCAGTAGAACATGTGATCAGGACATCATGATGTGTCTCTAGTCTCTGATCATGTGACTTTATGAACAACCAATCAGTGTTTAAAGCAACTAGAGAGCTAGTAACGTTAGCAGCACCGCTAAAAGAGAACCAGCAGGAGGAGAGCTAGTAACGTTAGCAGCACCGCTAACGGAGAACCAACAGGAGGAGAGCTAGTAACGTTAGCAGCACCGCTAACGGAGAACCAACAGGAGGAGAGCTAGTAACGTTAGCAGCACCGCTAACGGAGAACCAACAGGAGGAGAGCTAGTAACGTTAGCAGCACCGCTAACGGAGAACCACAGGAGGAGAGCTAGTAACGTTAGCAGCACCGCTAACGGAGAACCAACAGGAGGAGAGCTAGTAACGTTAGCAGCACTGCTAACGGAGAACCAACAGGAGGAGAGCTAGTAACGTTAGCAGCACCGCTAACGGAGAACCAACAGGAGGAGAGCTAGTAACGTTAGCAGCACGGCTAATGGAGAACCAACAGGAGGAGAGCTAGTAACGTTAGCAGCACCGCTAACGGAGAACCAGCAGGAGGAGAGCTAGTAACGTTAGCAGCACCGCTAACGGAGAACCAGCAGAGGAGAGCTAGTAACGTTAGCAGCACCGCTAACGGAGAACCAGCAGGAGAGCTAGTAACGTTAGCAGCACCGCTAACGGAGAACCAACAGGAGGAGAGCTAGTAACGTTAGCAGCACCGCTAACGGAGAACCAGAGGAGGTTCCCTTCAGTTACATGATGATGCGTTCAGGCTCTGCTCAGTGAACATGAGTACTGGCTGAAGGTAGATGATAACGTTCTCATGATGCGTTCAATGTAATCTAGTAAAATGTAGTGTAGAATAAATCCAGATGTTTTCACATGAATATAAAATAGAGATTAGAGATGAATAATGAGCTCATTATTAGATTTGTATTAATGTGTATTAGAAACACAAGAGGAAACAGGAACGACGGCGGCTTATTATTCATGTTGATTTATAAAAATAGAAAATTATTTGTGTCTCTTTGCTTCCTCTTTTCTAACTTCTCGTTCCCAGAGCATCTTGAGTCATTCTGGAAAAATATTATACAGTCGCGGTTATTATTATTAGTCTTTACTCCACAAACTCATATGGCGATAGATTTTATTTAGAACATTTAATCTGGTATTTATTTTATACTTTTTAACTCCCTGATTTGAACGGGTTCCTCACGAGACGAGTCATTTTAAATAATCTGCTCAATAATACAATTAAATATTTGATGAATAAATCTGTGAGATAAAATAAAAGTCTCTGATTTCATGTGTTTTTATGTTACATTACATTAATGTTGTTGTGTAAATGTAACAGACTGAACGAGTCCCAAAGCTATTATCAAACTACTCGATTAATCACATCCTGGTTCTACGCGTCGAGGCCTCGTCATTAAAGACTGAACTCGGTCATAGAATCAATGAGGTCACGTCTCAGGCACCATTATTCTCTTTTTGTTTCATATTGTTAAGTCAACGCTCTTTGGTCCCAAAGCTCTCGGCTCGAGGACGAGATCCACAACGCCCGTCCGTCCGTCCGTCCGTCTGTCTGTCTGTCGTTAAACAGGGACATCCGCAACTTACTGCCCCGTTAGTCTACGTCTGGATGTGAAGAGAGCTTCACCTTTTTGGTTGCGAAGCCGAGTTAAAGGCCGCCAACACACACACGTACTTCATCTTAACACACACACACTTCATCTTAACACACACACACTCTAAGAGCTTTACCTGATGATCTTGACCAGCTCGCTCATGTTGACGTGGTCCGGGACCAGGAACTTGGTCTTGTCCAAAACGGGGAGCTGCTTCTCTCCCTTATACCTCTCAATGATCACCTGGACACACACACACACACACACAGAGAGAGAGAGAGAGAGAGAATGTTCAACCGACTGGTCGTGCAGCTGAAGTAAAGCTCAAGAAAATACGTTGAGTGGTGAATACGAAGCTTGGACGGTTAGCTTGGACGGTTAGCTTAGCTTCAGGCAAAGAGGACATAACAATGAGAATCCTGGCTACTGCATGCCACAGCACGTACTCCGTCAGAGGAACGAAGCTTCTTTCACGTTAACGTCGAGCTCTAAGACGTGAAACGCAACGATCAGGAGCTTCAGATGGATTCATCCCCTGGACAGAACCAGGATCTCTGTATGCAGTCTTTATGCTAAGCTAAGCTAACCGGCTACTCTACAGACAGTCTGACTTGTGGTACAATGGATTTAGTACCCGTGTACTTGTGTACTGCACATTTGTATCTGTGTATCGTCAACTACCGAGGTAACTACAGATGTACATTACATCTTGTATTTTATACTGATGTCCCGATCAAATAAATACATGAAATTAAAAATAAATACATAAATGAGTGCATTAAATATTAATTTATATGAAAACGGCCCCTTCATTACGACAGAGGGAACCAGACTATATCACAGATTAAAGCCAAGAAGGAAACTAATAACTGACTAATATTGGATTATTCTACCAGTCAGCATTGAGCTAATGTAGCATTAAGCTAACGGACTGCCCTCTGCAGCGCAGCAGCTGCATCCCGTTCAGGAGACAAGAGCTCATGTAAATGTACATAATAATAATGATAATAATAATATATAATCCTGATGTGGAGCAGTACGAGGTGGGATGCGGTGGAGTCAGCTTACGGGGATCTTGTTGGGGTGCTGATCCCGGATCTGCTGGACCTCTTTGCACCGATCAGCTGTGGGAAACAAAAAGACAGAGTTCATGAACGACAAGCTTCCGTTTAAAGTAGAACTCGTCTTCAGACGCATCCCACCCAGAGGAAACAAGCACACGGCTCTCTGGATTTCGGGGCCGAGAACAAACGAGCCCTTAATGTATAATTTAGGAGAATTTTGTAAAAATCGTGTCACTATTTGTCGTCCTTTTTATCAAATTGAATCCAGTTCCTTCAAAGCACATTGACAACAGATATTGTGCTTTGTGTCCACGACAAAAACACACAAAATATAGCGACGTGTGTGTGAGACAAACACTCCGCTGAGGGGTTGTCATGCAATTTTATTTTATTTAATATTTTCCCTTGGGGAAAAAAAAAAAGACTAATTTTAGCCTAAACAAAAGCAAATAGGCCATGTAAATAAACAATAAGTCCCTGCTGATGATTAATTAATGAGTGAAGAGCCAGAATATTGTGGCACCCTTTCTATTTATTGAGTTGAAACACAAAGAATCTCCCTATAATCACTAATATAATATATATATAATCACGTCATTGCCAGAGATTCTGACTCTGACATAATTAATAAATATAAAATAAAATACATTTTATATATATATATATATAAATAAAAGTATATATAAATATAAAATCCCTACAACTTGTGTCTTATAACTTAACTGTTGGTATTATTTTACTGGCTTAGTAGCCACGTTTGTTACAAATGAATGTGTTTTCATTCTCTGTGTGGACTTAATTTACATATTTAACCACTTTGCATATCATTTGTTACTGAACGTCGTCTTTTATTCCTGCAGCTTTACCACCTTTCACTTTGTAATGTTTTCACCACCTCACTTGTCTCACGTATTAACCGACGCTGCTCTCCGTGAGAAAAACCTCATTCCAGGAAAACATCAGCTTTTTCTCTTTTTTAATCCCTGGCCGGGTGTAAAGCTCAGGCGGTGTTGAGGAGCGACAGTGAAGCGTGAAAGGTCTCTTTGTCTTTACGTCAAGGGATGTTTTGTTCTTCCCCGGCGAAGGGAAAGGTCGGGGCTACGAGCTCCAATATTCATCTGAAGATGAGGTGGCTTTGGAGTAGAGCAAATTTAAAAGATATCACAAATGATAATCCAATTTTAGATTCCCTTCCCACCAGTTATTGAGTATCTGCTTCTTTAAAAAGTACTTCTTTCAGGACCGGCTGCTATGATCACAAAGGGAACGTTATACTTTGAGCCAAGACTCTCCTGCTGTGTCCTAACATAGTTTATAACATACAGCTTGTTTGTTTGTGTGGCTTACTTCTCCGAACCAAACTACGAATTAAACTAAACAATCCGACTAGTTAAGGTGACATCTGGTTCCTCTGGTTGAGGTGTTTTTTTGCTGTTATACAACACCAATGCCACTTTTATTTTATAATACATACTTGTTTTAAAGTACTGTTATGTTTGTTGTTTACCATATTTATCTATTATTGCACTGTGTTTATTGTTGTATTCTCTGCCTATGTTTATTGTTATGCACCTCTCCCCCAGTCAAATTCCTTGTACGTGCAACGTACTTCTGAGAATTCTGATTGTGAAACCAAACAATCTGACTAGTTAAGGTGACATCTGGGTTGAGGTGTTATACAACACCAAAGTGATGTGTGTGTCACAGAAGGGCAAACAGCAGGAAACCCACGTGATGAACACAGATTAACAGATATTAATCACCATGACACATTATGACATCATGGATCTCTGGTGTCTAACCTGAGAGAACCGTTATACCCGAACACAACAACACATATCCCCTCATTTCTCTGAATAACTAGATTATGCAATGCACACAGTATAGGCTCCTCCCCTCAGAGAATAGGCTCCTCCCTCCCGCATCAGATTACAACATAAATCACAGAACACGTGTTGTGGGATAATGTGTCAGCACAAGTTGTTTCCCTTCTGGAGCTGAACACCAAATGTTTACGGCTCACCCAGTCTGTGTTCAAGCTGGTGACGTCACTCCACGGCCCTGGAGATCACGTGACAGGACCCAGGTGGCTTTGAGACAACACATTCTGGCATTTAGCTCCGTTTAAAATGCGTTTTTACCCTCTTTAGCACCAAATAACTAACTACTGTGTTATAAAACGAGACGCCCGGAGCTTCTGTCCCCACGTTGCTGACAATCTGAGCCATAAAATCCCAGATTTTAATAAAGCACTTCAACCCAATAAGCACCTCAAACAGGTAAACAACACGGAGAAGCTAGCTGGCTGACTAGCGGGCCGGATGACCAGCTAGCTTCTCCGCCGTTAACCTAGAAAAACACGGTTTTTCTTACCGAAGGTCCTCCTCTGTTTGAAGGGTCTGTCGGACGGCATCTCTGCGGGAGTTATGGCCCCGTTATGAACTAATAAACGAGCGGTTACAACAGCTTACAGCGCGAGCCAGTCCGGAGCAACTGGAGGGTTTCTGTTGAGTCTCTGGTCTGAAAACAGCTTCGGGACAAACAAAGCGAGTAGACCGAGGCGATGACGTCACCCGCTGGATTTAAAGGGGCCGTTCGCCCGTTAACCCACGCGCTGTCTGCGTTACGCGTTTATTTACACTGCCGCTTTAATTATGCATTACGTTAGACCATTAACGCTAATAACGCTCATAAAATATGATTTAGTTATTTCATATATAAGCAATTCTATTGAAAAACATTCAAATATAATTTAATTTGCAGACATGTACTCAATATGGAGAGAAACAAGAACATTAATTTAAATAACGTCAAATATTATTAATAATAACAATAATGAAAATAATAATTATATTGATAATAATTCGTTTACAAAAACCAGATAGGGGTGAATATACTTATGCTATAACAATACATATTATTATTATCTATATTCTATCTATTATTATCTAACCTGTAGCCTGTAACCTGTAACCTCTAACCTGTAGCCTGTAGCCTCTAACCTGTAGCCTGTAACCTATAACCGCTAACCTCTAGCCTGTAGCCTGTAGCCTCTAACCTCTAACCTCTAGCCTCTAACCTCTAGCCTGTAACCTCTAACCTGTAGCCTCTAACCTCTAGCCTGTAACCTCTAGCCTGTAACCTCTAACCTCTAGCCTGTAACCTCTAACCTCTAACCTGTAACCTACAACCTGTAGCCTGTAACCTGTAGCCTGTAGCCCGTTCAGGTCAAGGTTGTGTTTGCTAAAAAAAAAAAAAAAGAACATTTACATAAAAATCCCCACTTTTCATGTGTATGTACAATCAGTGCTGAATTTCCTCCGTGCAGCTATATGGACCCAGAGAGCTGAGTTCTCAGAGCCGTGCCGCAACAACTACATGTACCAGAATGCATTGCGTGCACGTTTCCAAACGGATCCCCGACCAATAACCCTCGACACACCTCGCTCCTACTCCGTCACCTAGAAACAGATTGGACGACCACATAAACGGCTGCAAACTTCCCGTGTGTGTGTGTGTGTGTGTGTGTGTGTGTGTGTGTTCGTAATATAAATACCAGCACAATGTAAATAAAGTACATGACAAGACCATTTATACATTTTTTAATTCCTTAGAAATTACATCAGAAACGTGGGGCGGAAGAGCGGAGACGTGTTCGTAGTGTAAATACTGGACTTCAACATCTTTTGCCAACAAAACAATAAATAACAATTCTGACTTTAGACTTAAAACGATCCTCTAACTTAAAGAGGAGGTCTCTCTCTCTCTCTCTCTCTGGTACGCTGTGCAGCCATGTCCGGTATTTTAATCATAATAATAAACGCAGTGAAGTACAGTGTGCAGAGAGAGGAGGCCACACTGGAATGCTAAAACATGGAAGTGCGACTCTTTTTCCTCCACCTTTAAATCCCGTCGTTACTTCCTGGTGCAGCGGGCGAGCGAGGAGCTTCAGGAGAACGGGTTTGTTTGATTTAGCGACGCAAAGAGAACGTTTGGATGTTTAAATATGAAGACGAAGAGGGGGAGGAATCGGGCTGCAGCTCCTCCTCCTTCAGTCCGACGGGTTCTGGATGACGATCAAGAAGTAGTCCTTATCTGGGAGGAAGAAAGAGGAAACATGGCCGAGCGTCATTTAAAATGTCCCATAGCTCACAGGGAGGGATGAAGGAAATGTTGACCCTTCTTTCTATTGGACAGCGGTGACGTAAAGCCCCTCACCTGGAGCGATCATGATCTCGTTCTTCTTGGAGCGGATGCGCAGGAAGGTGAGGTCGTTCTGGGGGTCGATGTCTCGCACGGTGCTGCGGGCCTTCATCACGAGCTGGTGGATGAGCCCCGCGTACTGAACCGTGCTGGCGTTGTCCAGAGTCGTCTTGATGGGGATTCCTGAGGGGACAGGGCTCATTTACATATCATGTGCTCATTTACATATTAATTTACATATTACATGAAGCCTAACAAGATTTTATAGATTCAACGATTAACCAAAAAAATAAACAGAAGATTAATTGATAATAATTATGATTGGAAAAGAAAACTGGGAAAAAAAGCTAAACGAGAGACGCAGCAAGACAAAGTCGTGGAGGAAAGGTGGAGATAAATCACTCCTTAAAGCTGGTAACGTGGGTGGTGGTGTGGCTAGTTAATCATAAATGTGTGGTGCTGTGGCTGGTTGGGTGGGTGGTGCTGCGGCTGGTTGGGTGGTGCTGCGGCGGGTTGGGTGGCGTTACCTTCTGAATTGACGATGATGATTCCCTGCACCCCGTTCTGGCTCTGGATCCTCTTCAGGGTTTCCTCTACTTCCGCCTGTGGAGACGAGCATCAGTTAACACGGTGACAGACGTGAGCGAAACCCTCCCCTGAACCCGGACTATCTGCTGCCAGCAACGGAAGCAACACACACAACTAACCTGACAACGCCCGCTAGCCGCGGGTATCATTATAATAACCTCCCCCTTTCTACCCGCTTATCTTCCGCCACGGCGGGAACACGAACACGGTCACGTAACACACGTCGAGGCGGGGCTCGCTTCCTACCATGTCAACGATGAGAGGAGAGTTCCGTGTCCGAAATGAGGCTCCGAGCTCCGCAGAACAACAGCTAACGGCTCCGTCAGGGCTTGCTGGGAGAAGACGACTGACGTCACTTCCGGGTCAAGCGCCGCGAATGCTGCGTTCGTGGTCCACGGAACAAAGTGGGAGACGTGGCTGTCGAACTAAAAAATCAGTTTCTGAACTCCAAAATACTTTCTGTATCGGTGGAGGAAGTATTTAGATCCTGTACTTCAGTAAAAGTACTCACACCACGAAGTAAAATTATTAAGTATAATCATGAAAATGTATTGTATTGTTAAAAGTACTCAAATGCTGAAAAAATGTCCCATGTGATCGTTTTATAATAGATTATAATTTCAATTAAATTGATTGATTGGTTTGAAAAATTATCAAGATAGCTGCCAATAATTACTAACGACTAATTCATTAATCGATAAAAAACCTAATAATTAATATGCTTGTTGCATATTTTGTGCGCAAAAGTGGAATGAAAGTACAAATTTGAGGTACTTTTATTTTAATTAAGTAAAGTCACATGTTTGATTAAATGTACTTAGTTACATTCTACCACTGGGGACAACAAACATGGGGAATAAAGGAGTTTTTCCATTTCCTCTTGAGCCAAAATAAGTTGACAGGAACATTCCAGCTGTTATAAAACGGAACTTTCCCATGTTTTGTTTTATTTTTAGAACATAATTAATGATCGTTTTTAATGTTATTAATTTATTCCTTACGAGACATCTATGTCTTTTTTTAAATAAATATTTTTAGGGTAAGAATGTAAACAATGTAGGCGCGGCCAGTTATTCTGCATCAAGTCAGACACGAACAGACAAGCCAAGACCGGAAGTCTGGAGATGTCACCTTCAAAGTAAAACTGGGTTCACACAAAGGGAGGACTTTAAGTTTAATTCAAGACAAATATAATTCGTGAGAGAAAAACATATTCAGCATTACGAAACATTTGTATTGCCCAATGCGATAATAATATAATAATATGCTATATTTATTATTTTTTGTATTCATGTGTTTATTTTTTTATGTATTTATGTATTTGTTAATTTGTTGTTTTTATATGTTTATATTTATTCATGTATTTTAAAATGTTAACATTTAAAAAAAAAAAAAATGTATTTTTAAAAAATGTACAAAAACACAATATTTAAAAGATACACACTTTGTGACCAACACTGGAAATAATAAATTTTGTTTATCTGCTTCTCAGTTATGATGACGTGGTTCTTTATGATATTTTATTTTTGGGGGGTTATTGTAAAGCTTTGTTAAGTATGAAGGGCACAAGAAGCCCACTTATTTTATTTTTCATATTATTCTAAATTTGTTTTATTTATTATTATTATTTTTATTTTTATAAATATAATATTGCAGTTCAAGATAAGTTGCAGTTGTTGCAGTTAAAGTAAGTAAAGTCAAGTTTAAGTGACCTGGCTGTTAATACCGTTAACACTTGTGAACCCATACGCTGGGCTTTTATTTCTAAAGGACCCAACCGGAAGTCTCACCTGCCCCTGCAGACGGACTTTGGAGCTCCGTTCCCCTCAGACGGGGCGCAGAGGAGACATGAGCGACCAGGACGAGGACCTCGGTGAGGAACACACCTTTACCTTTACCAGGGTGCTCACCCGGGGCAGGGGGGTGCTGAGCACCCTGTGCTGCAGGGGGGGGTCCGGGTCCGGGTTTTAACGGGGGACTAAGAGGGGAACTTGGTTTTAAGTTGCCTTCGTTCCTCCGGTTGAACGCAGGTTTCTCTGCAGAACTTTTATAATTATAATAATAATAATAATTGTGTTTGTGAGTTCACTGATGTTTCTCTCCGGTTTTATTCTCGTGAGGAAGAAACTTGTAGCAGAAGTGTGTTGAACACCGTGTACTGGGGGGGGGGGGGGGGTACTGGTTTACTGGGAACAACCTTCTGAAACGAGGTGCATTCACTGTCCCTGTTTTTATTGTTATCATCTCGTATTTCTGAAGGAAAAAAGTTTTCATAAAAAACTGCAGTTTTGATAATAATAATTATCATTATTGTTATTATCTCGTATTTCTGTAAAACAAAATGTGTAAAAAACACAGCAGTTTTTCTGAATTATAATATTTATTATTATCTCGTATTTCTGTGAAAAAAATTTTTCATGAAAAACTGCAGTTTTAATAATAATAATAATTATTATTATTGTTATTATCTCGTATTTCTGTGAAAAAAAGTTTTCATAAAAAAATGCAGTTTTAATAATAATACTAATAATAATTGTTATTGTCTTGTATTTCTGTGAAAAAAAGTTTCCAGAAAAAAACAGCAGTTTTCTGAATTATAATAATAATAATTGTTATCTCGTATTTATGTGAAATAAGCAGTTTTTTTATTATAATAATAATTGTTATTATTGCTATTCCTGTGAAAAAAACAACGGCAAAAACACTGAACGAGCTAACAAATATGTAACTTTGAAAATCTGATAAATAGTATAAAGTATGTACTAATATAAAAATATCAAACATACTATAAAATATGTACAGTAAAAATACAACAACATTTAAAAAATATCTACAATGAAAATACTGTAAATTAAGTATAGTGAAAATCTGAAAAGAATACAATGAAGTACATACAATAAAAATATGACAAAATGCTATCACATTTTTTTAATAAATCTGAGAAAAATATACAAATATATAAACAAACAAAATATTACAAAATATGTACATTAAAAATATTACAAAATATGTACATTAAAAATATTACAAAACACTTTGAAACATGTACTAAACATCTGTGAAAAATTGTTTAAAAATATGGATATATTTATATATATATTAAAACATGAAAAGAATATGTAAATATGGACAATACAAATATGAAAAAATACTATAAACCACATACAGTAAAAATACGACAATATTGTATATAATATGTACAATAAAAATATGAGAACATACTATAAAATATATAAAGTAAAAATCAAAAATAAAGTTTTTATAATAAATCTGAGAAAAAAATACTACGCAAATCTGTACAGTGAAAATATGCAAAAAATATTAAAATGTGCAAATAAATACAAATATATCTTCATGTATTTTGCAGCCGTGGTCCACTGTGTGTTTGGTTGCCATGGTTTCACCGTTGAGTTCTGCAGGAGTATTTTGGACGCATTGTCCAGTCGGCTTTGTTCTCCCCCCTTTTTTTAAACTCACATTCCGTCTCCCCTCCCTCTTTTATTTGTCTCTCTCTTAATGAGTCTCTATCTCCCGCCCTCCCTCCTTCCTTCCCTCCACGCTGTTCTCACACTCGGCCCATCTCGACCTGGATCTTTTCGGGGAAACACCTTCTCGCTGGTATTTTTGTCCCCCAGCGGAGGTATTGTGTGTCAGACCGTGTTGTGTTTTTATCTCGAGCTTCAAAAAAACACTCACGTTGTTGTTTTGGCTAAAAACATGACGCACGCGCTAAAAGGCTGCACGCCGCCTCGGAAGGGTTTTAATCAGGACGCCATTGTGTATGTTTATGCAATACTACGTTGATTGTTGGATACAGACATTATATTCTTGTTTTGATTCATTTATCTGATGCTGCTGCAGTTTGGGAAGTCGAAGCTCGGTTAGATGTCATACTGCAGCTTTTGAAGGTTTAAATCCGTGGTTGTTAAAAAGCTGCCATGCTGTCGGCTCTCGTTACGGAACTCCAGCAACGTTTCTCAGAAAGTCAACTTAAACTATGAGGAGCGACCTTCTGATTCATAGGTGGAGTTTCACTCACATCCTTTTAAAGCTGCGTTCACACCAAACGGAAACATGTCCGCGAGAGTAGATGACGTACAAAGTCAATGCAACGACGCCAACATTCGTTTGTTCGCGCGAGACGCGCCGGTGAGGGGGAGTGGCTTATCTCCATGGAAACCGAGCCATTTATTTCCACTATTTCTGTTTTTGAACGTGTTGCGCAAGTCCCACAAGCGGAAACATCAAACGCCCCCGTGTCCGGGTTCATGACACGACTTCTCCAGGAACGAGACTTCTCCAGGAACGAGACTTCTCCAGGAACGAGACTTCTCCAGGAACGAGACTTCTCCAGGAACACGACTTCTCCAGGAACACGACTTCTCCAGGAACACGACTTCTCCAGGAACCCTCTTCTGATTACAGAAGTCACATGGGCCCTTTGAGGAGAAACCTGAAAGAAACAAAGGTCCTCCTTTTGTAAATATATTAAAAAGCAATCATGTAACTCGGCATAGTTGGTGCCAGGCTGAATGAATGCAAGGGAAAGTCATTCTGTGACGTTAACATACACCTGCATACCATATGTTGTGCTTTTGTCCATGTTTGGCATTATTCAGATTATTATTTGATTAATTTTATAAAAAAAAGAAATCTTCTTCTTCTGATACTCAGTGGCTACTGACATTTCTGATGCATTAAACATCAATGTTTTGCTAAATTTACCAAATGTATGTTTAATTGTGTTTGATGCCAATTGCTGAAGTTGAAGCATATTTCTTTTATAATTTGTCACATTTCATGGTTTAAATTCCCCGTGGCGTAAACTAATGCACCGATACAAGATACAGCTTCACCTGGACCTCAACGTCTGAGATGGATATAAATGAAGTTACAATCAAAATCAGCTAATTTTCTTTATTTTCTGAACGAACTTAAACTGAACGAAAAACAAAAAATGAAATCTGTGAATTCTTGGGAAGTATCCCGGAAGATTCCACCGTAGTTTTGATAAAAGACAAACGACAAAGAATTTAGTTTCTTACTGTGATAAAGATTTCATTCTTTTATTAAGCGGACACATAACTGCATCGTTTCTTAATTACTCAAAAGATTAAAAATGAAAAATGTTTACGCCCGAGAACTCGTCTCAGATTGGGCATTTTCAGGATGCAATATGTCGGCTCGGGTGGTTTGTCGTGGTGTGGATGTTTTTCTTCATGTTTTATCAATATTCACATCTTTTCTGGCTAATAATGGTGTTTTTGGACCGACCTGGCGACACTGAAGGAGCTGGAAGAACACGATCACGAACACAAACGGCCGATGTGATGGAAATAGCATCAACACGTAAGAATACAGGAACGTCAGTCGTGACAGCCGACATATTTGTGAATTCGGGTACATTTTATGAACCTCAAAGTATAAGATTATTGTCTTTGCAAAAACCGACCCATGAAATATTCCATTAAAACTCCACATTTTAGCTGTAAAAGTCTCGTACGTCACAAATCCGCTCTTTGAACTGGACTTCCCTGATTCTGTTCCACGTCTCACCGGTGTCTGTAACACAAGGCTGTGTGTAGGCGGTGTGTTGGCTGTGTGTTGGCTGTGTGTTGGCTGTGTGTAGGCGGTGTGTTGGCTGTGTGTAGGCGGTGTGTTGGCTGTGTGTAGGCGGTGTGTTGGCGGTGTGTTGGTGTTGTGTTGGCTGTGTGTTGGCGGTGTGTTGGTGTTGTGTTGGCTGTGTGTTGGCGGTGTGTTGGCTGTGTGTAGCGGCCTGTGTTGGCTGTGTGTAGGCGGTGTGTTGGCGGTGTGTTGGTGTTGTGTTGGCTGTGTGTTGGCGGTGTGTTGGCGGTGTGTTGGTGTTGTGTTGGCTGTGTGTTGGCGGTGTGTTGGCGGTGTGTTGGCGTTGTGTAGTGGTGTGTTGGCGTTGTGTAGTGGTGTGTTGGCGTTGTGTAGTGGTGTGTTGGCGTTGTGTAGTGGTGTGTTGGCGTTGTGTAGCGGTGTGTTGGCGTGTCTCTCTCGTGAGCTACGGTGAGCTTTAATCCACCAGAGGACCATCATGTGGATCCGGTGAGCTTTAATCCACCAGAGGACCATCATGTGGATCCGGTGAGCTTTAATCCACCAGAGGACCATCATGTGGATCCGGTGAGCTTTAATCCACCAGAGGACCATCATGTGGATCCGGTGAGCTTTAATCCACCAGAGGACCATCATGTGGATCCGGTGAGCTCAGCGATGGCGTTACGTAAAGGACGATGCTGAGGGATCATTCGGGTCTGTGACCAGTTTCCTGAAGAATGCGTCTTCCCTTCCTCCCTCTTCAGCACAGATCCTTTCCATTGTTAGGAAATTATTTTTTATGACATGAAAACATCCAACGTGTTTTAAGGAAAGGGAGAAAACGATGTGTCTGAGCTCCGCCTTGAAGAGAGGAGGTCTGAGCTCGAGAGGAGAAAGTCAACCTGAGTGATGCTCGTCCTTTATTTTGCCGCTTGCAATATGCAACGTGGAAACATACCGAGTGAAGGAAAGACCAGCTGCAACGAGAGAGAAGTGTCAACCTCTTCTTCTCCTCATCTTCTCAGGTGCCTTCGACCCCAACATACCAGAGGAGGGACCTTCAGCGCCCCCTCCTGGCTGGCTGGACGTCATACATGGATACCAGGGCCACAAAGGAGGAGGTGAGTCTTTTGTTCTGTTCTGTTTTTTCCTTTTAAAGTGACAGTGATGAGCTTTCGTCGGAGCTCCGGAGGGAGGAGAGCTCAGCTCTCGGCACTACCACTTTAGTCCACAGGGGACGCCAGAACCACCACTACATGTTCCTCGTAGTAGCTTCATCAACCTTCATCCATGTTCTTGTGTTGCTGTGCCCCTCCAGAGGACGACAACCCGTTGTATCCCCCCCCCCCGGCCTACTCCCCCCAGCCCGAACTCAACAAGAACACTTTGGTGCCCGACGTCAGGTAACACACATCACCCCCATTTTAATGAGTGTGTGCTTTGTCTTTTAGTCAAATATATGACTGTGTGTGTGTGTGTGTGTGTGTGTGTGTGTGTGTGTGTGTGTGTCCTCCAGGGTCCCCACAGTATCGGAGGATGTGGCCCGAGACGCCCTGCTCAAGTTTGTGGAATCTAAATGGAGGTACAGCTCCAAACCAGCCAGGAACCTGGTCTTCAGAGAGCTGAAGCCCATCACGGTGTACAGGGTAGGAGCCTCTACGTCACCTGTGTGACATCTAGTGGGACAGGTGGGAACACCTTCTACAGCCCAGTCGTGTGCGGAGGGTTTTTATTGTGTCGTGTTCCTCTTTAAACTCTTAATTTACTGGGGATCCACGAGACTGAACCCAGAGTCCTCACATTGTCCTCCTCCTGCAGTATCGACTGGAGACCTACACCGAGACCCGGACCAGCGCCTGGCAGTTTGAACCCTACAACGGTAAAACCGGAGCTCAACGTGGACAAAGAGGAGAACGGCCTCTTCATAGAATAGAAAATAATCCCTTTAACGTCGTTGCACAATAATCAAACAGTGAAACGAATAAAGAAGAATACAAATATGTAGTGGTTGACTTGCTCAGTTAGAAGCACCTCTCTCCCTTTACCCATGTAGTCCTGCTTGGTCTCCTCCCAACAGGTCAGATGGTCGATGGTCCTCAGTATGGAATGAGTCCTCCCCCGTGGGACCTCCCGGTGTCGCTGCCTCAGAGGTACACCGACCGGGTGGAGAAGGTCCGCGTGCCGCACTCGTCCCTGGTGAAGGTACGGCGTCCTCTCACTGCTCCAACCGCTGTGGTTCTCTGTATCAAAGTAATGTGCAACTGTGTGTGTGTGTGTGTGTGTGTGTGTGTGTGTGTGTGTGTGTGTGTGTGTGTGTGTGTGTGTGTTTAGCCGTGTCACAAGTGTAACGGCTGTGGAAGGACTCGCTGTGGACACTGCCATGGAAGAGGCCAGGTGAGATGTCGTCTCCAGAGAACGTGGTCTCGTTCGGTCCACGTTACGAGCTCATGGTTAACCCTCCGGTCTCTCGGGGTCCGGTCTCTCGGGGGGGCGGAGCTTAAGTTTGTGTTTCTTTGGACAGTGGAAGCTTCTTTATCCAGACATCATGTACCTCAACAGAATGTCTTCATCGTGGCGTTACTTGTCTTAAATATATATCTTATATATCTTTGTCCTTCTGTTTATGATATGGACATTTGTTTGACACAGAAATAGATTTTCTTTTGTTCAGGTTAATGCCACATTCGGGCTGCATCAATGGATTATTTCCATTATTAATTGATTTATTGTTTTGTTTAAAACATTTAAGAAAGTATGTCCTTCACAGTTACATAATGCTTGTCGTATTACTGGTTGTGTCCAACCAACAGTTCAGGACTCGAGGTCTAAACAAGAGCTGCACAAACTTATAAAAGAGAAGAAAGAAAAGATAAATATTTGGCATGTTTGCTTTGGGGAAAAAAATCTAATTATGAAAATAGTTGCCCATTAATTTTGCGTTGATCGACTAAACCTCGTTCTCAACGTTTTCAGAAATGTACAGTAAAAAGTTTACATCCATAACTTTTTGTTATTTTATATTTTATCTGCAGATCATTTCACAATGTAGCTGGCAGCAGATTCTAATAATAAAAATACTGTTCTTAAATGCATGATCCTCCAAAGGCAAGGCAAGTTTATTTATGTAGCACATCAGCAACAAGAGCCAAGAGATAATCAAATATAATAGAATAAGACGGGTATGAAGAGGAGTAAAACAGTGTGAGTTAAATAATGTAACAACAGTCAGCAGGTAACAGCTCACCCGGATGCTCATGGTATCGTTCACCATCACCTCCTGTTGCTCCAGGCAGCAACAACAGGCTGTGCTTGCAGAAAGAAAAGTTGCGTGTCCTCATAACAATGTGGAAAACGCTGGTCTCGTTCCACAGAAGCGCTGCACCTTCTGCCACGGCCACGGCCGCTCCAGGAACAAGCGCTGCACCTCCTGCCACGGCCGAGGCCGCAAGAGGTGGGTGTCTGTCTCTCCTCTGAACGCCCCTCTCCGTCTTGCAGAAGCGTTGCTTTAGCTGCCACGGCTCCGGATACCGGAGGAGGCCCGGCAACCACAAGCGGTCCTCCGGGAAGACGCGCTGCTCCTCTTGTAGCGGGAGAGGCCGCAAGAGGTGAGAGAGGAGACCCCGAGAGAAGGGTTTGAGATGAAGTAGAGAGGAGTAGAGAGGAGAAGGGTCTGAGATGGAGTAGAGAGGAGACCCCGAGAGAAGGGTTTGAGATGGAGTAGAGGGGAGAAGGGTTTGAGATGGAGTAGAGAGGAGTAGAGAGGAGAAGGGTTTGAGATGGAGTAGAGAGGAGTAGAGAGGAGAAGGGTTTGAGATGGAGTAGAGAGGAGACCCTGAGAGAAGGGTTTGAGATGGAGTAGAGAGGAGAAGGGTTTAAGATGGAGTAGAGAGGAGTAGAGAGGAGAAGGGTTTGAGATGGAGTAGAGAGGAGAAGGGTTTGAGATGGAGTAGAGAGGAGAAGGGTTTGAGATGGAGTAGAGAGGAGAAGGGTTTCAGATGGAGTAGAGAGGAGAAGGGTTTCAGATGGAGTAGAGAGGAGAAGGGTTTCAGATGGAGTAGAGTGGAGTAGAGAGGAGAACGGGGCTCGATTTGATTAACAACGTCAGCCGACACAACACACTCTGAGCTGTGAACGTCAGCGTCCAGCAAGATGAAATGTTTCGGTTTCGTTGGACAATCTGCTATCAAACCGAACTTCTAATCACGGCTAACGCGGCTAACGCGGCTAATGCGGCTAACGTGGCTAACGTGGCTATCGTGGCTAACAGCGGGAACGTTAAAGCCCTGTGCGCTGGTGAAAATGCATCTTCTTTTAGGTTAGGCTCCACGGGGAAAAGGCCTGGTTTCTGACAGATAGAAGACGGTGTCATCAGCAAAAAAACAGACATTCCAATGTTCAATTGGAATATTATTATTCCTGCTGGACAAACATATTATTTATGTATTTTAGATATTTCATAAGTTCATAAATATGAAGGATGTGAGAAAGAAAAGAGGAATCAGTGTGTTGAGAGCAGAGCTTTACTTGAACCCATGAGAGAGACAGAACAATAGACTCTTTATTCCATAAAAATACAGATCATGAAACATGTTATTGTTCAAGGAGAAACTAATCCAGAGGGTCTTCACGAGCCTCCACAACAGCTTCAGTCCTCGCTTTATGCTTCCTATGGACCCGGAAATGTATTAATTATTATTATTATTATTAATATTATTCTTTGCACCTGTACATTTAGCCTGCATAAAAAGACTGTAATAATGAATAAATAAATAAGTATGATATTTTTAATAATGATTATTATGATTGTAGTGATGAAAGAGATGGTCCTCTGTATTTCAATGAATATTGATACGTTACGTTACGTTACGTTACGTTACGTTACATCATTACATTGCATTACGTTACATTACGTTCTGTTCCGTTACTTTACGTTACGTTACTTTACTTTACGTTACATTACATTACGTTACATCATTACATTACATTGCTTTACGTTACATTACGTTACATTACATTACGTTACATCATTACATTACATTGCTTTACGTTACATTACATTACGTTACATCATTACATTACGTTACATTATGTTACGTTACATTACATTACGTTACATTACGTTACGTTACGTTACATTACGTTACATTACGTTACATTACATTACGTTACATTACATTACGTTACATTACGTTACGTTACGTTACATTACGTTACATTACGTTACATCATTACATTACATTACGTTACATTACATTACGTTACATTACATTACGTTACATTACGTTACATTACGTTACGTTACGTTACATTACGTTACGTTATATTACGTTACGTTACATTACGTTTCGTTACATTACGTTACGTTATATTACGTTACGTTATATTACGTTACGTTACGTTACGTTACGTTACATTACATTACATTACATCATTACATTACGTTACATTACATTACGTTACATTACATTACGCACGTTATTTTTACTACGTTACGTTACGTTACGCATGTTACATTACATTACATTACATCATTACATTACATCATTACATTACGTTACATTACATTACGTTATTACATTATGTTACATACGTTACGTTACGTTACTTTACGTTACGTTACGTTACGTTACGTTACGTTACGTTAACGTTACGTTACATTACATTACATTACATCATTACATTACATCATTACATTACATTACATTACGTTACATTACATTACGTTACATCGTGTTGCCCTCAGTCCTCCATGTGAGACAACAGAAGGAGGTCTGATGCTTCCCTTGCTCCTCTCCTCCAGGTGTACGTCCTGTCAGGGCCACGGATACAAGACCTGCTCGGTGTGTCACGGCAGCCAGAACCTGCTGCACTTCATCCAGCTCACCGTCACCTGGTGAGGACCCCCATCCATCAGAACCCTGCTTCTGCTCGCCTGGTTCTTTGTGCTTATGTATGTGTGTGTGTGTGTGTGTGTGTGTGTGTGTGTGTGTGTGTGTGTGTGTCTGTGTCTGTGTGTCTGTGTGTGTATATATATATAGGAAGAATGACATCACCGACCACATTCCGGACCGCCAGCCTGACTTCCCTGACAAGAAGTTTGAGAAGGTGACCGGAGATCCTTTCTTCGTCGATGAGAGCGTGCTGGTAAGAAGGAAAGTCTTCTTTTACTTTATGACTGAGTTCATGTCCGATGTGAGGCGTCCTGCTGACGCTCGGTGTTTCCTCCCTCCTGCCAGGTGTACCCCATCCAGGGTTTCCCCGATCAGGAGATCTGTGACGTTTCTACCAGAATAATCAACGAACACCTGAATCGCTTCAGCTCCACCAGCCGCATCCTGCAGCAGGTACACGCCTGGAGACACGCCGCTTTATGGACGTTAACGATTGTGTAGAGTTATTGGGTGATGTAGTTTCATACACTGCACACTGAAGGCCGATGTTGCTCTAAAGACTATAAAATGATGCAATGAGACTACTAAGTAATGCAATAAGACTACAAAGTAATGCAATAAGACTACTAAGTAATGCAATAAGACTACAAAGTAATGCAATAAGACTACTAAGTAATGCAATAAGACTACAAAGTAATGCAATAAGACTACAAAGTAATGCAATAAGACTACAAAGTGATGCAATAAGACTACAAAGTAATGCAATAAGACTACAAAGTAATGCAATAAGACTACAAAGTGATGCAATAAGACTACAAAGTGATGCAATAAGACTACAAAGTAACACAATAAGACCACAAAGTAATGCAATAAGACTACAAAGTGATGCAATAAGACTACAAAGTGATGCAAAGAGACTACAAAGTGATGCAAAGAGACTACAAAGTGATGCAAAGCGACTACAAAGTAATGCAAAGAGACTACAAAGTGATGCAAAGAGACTACAAAGTAATGCAAAGAGACTACAAAGTGATGCAAAGAGACTACAAAGTAATGCAAAGAGACTACAAAGTAATGCAAAGAGACTACAAAGTGATGCAAAGAGACTACAAAGTGATGCAAAGAGACTACAAAGTGATGCAAAGAGACTACAAAGTGATACAAAGAGACTACAAAGTAATGCAAAGAGACTACAAAGAGACACAAAACAACCACAAAGAGACACAAAGAGACTACAGTGTTAAAAACGATCACATATCCTGGACCTGTTCTCCTCATTGGTTCATATAATATTCATGAATATTCATGACTGCTCTGTGTCCGTAGCGGCAGACCATCGAGCTGGTGCCTCTGACTCACGCTCGCTACGCCTACAGCGGGAAGGACTTCAGCTTCTACGTCTACGGAGTGGAGAACAAAGTCTTCGCCGCCAAGTACCCCACAGCGTGTACCATTCTATAGGAAACATGCCGAGGTCATACAGAGGTCATGCAGAGGTCATACATGTTCCTGTGTCGGGTCACGGGCACGGGGGTCAACCTGTGGATGTATTCACGTGTTAATCTCAGAGTCCAGCCAAAGAGCCTTCAGGTTCCTGCAGCTCACACAATGTTCTCAGACTGTTTCCTGAGATAAGCTAAAAACGGACTTTCTATTCCAGTACTCAGTTTTTATTATAAACCAGTGGATATATTTAGCTCTTTATATATTTAGTTGTTTCTCAGTGGTTTGTCTTTGTTTGTTTGAGTGTTTGTTTCTACTCTTGATTCTGTCTCAGCGGTTGTTTATGGATTTTACCATTTTGGATTTTATATGTAAAGAAATGTTTTTGTAGTAAAACAAGAGACAGGAAGGAGTTTAACGAGTTTTTAACCCCTTCCAAAGAGTGTTATTGTTATTGTATACAACATAATGCAATCATAAACATGTCATCACACATACAACGGGACACAAATAGAGTTCAAAATAAAGTTCTGTCATGTTATCGTCTGTGTGAAGAACATTTAATACTTCTGAAGGATCCTCCATAACTTTAGATGAAGTCTTTATGTTTGAATGTGTTATTTGTATCATAACTAAGTTCTTCAGGATTAAATCAAAGCGTGTTGATGCAGGAATATGAAATATGAGACGCACTCGAGGACTAAATAAGAAGCAACTTTAACTTAAAAAGCTCACGTGATCAGATGCTTTCTTTCTTTAATCTCATTCCACATTCACAGGTCGGTTCAAAGGGTGAGATATTATCTTTATATATTTCTATTAGAAAGATTGGTTCATTTAAATAACTGTGAGGCCCAGAGAGGTGAAATCATCTGGTACTTCACAACGTTTGTCTCCAAGAGAACTACATTAACATTAATGAAGGTATTCATGGGTATCCATCGTCTGACAGCTGGAACATGAAGACATATTTAAGATGCAGATCAGCTGTGTGTCCAGCGGTTCTAGTCATAAATCAGAAGTAAAGATTCCGTTATCATCATCAAAAGGAGCTTTTCTTAGTGGATTGTACAAACCTGCGTTAACAAACTCTGCCCACAAGAGGGCGCTCTGGTTCTTTAGATTGCAGGATGTCTGACGGTGTGTTTGCTGACTTCACGTGATGTGGGAAATATAGCAACTCAAGAGCCCAAAGAAAATGTATTTTAATTAAATAAATCCTCCTGAAGTTAGAAAAGTGTTCTTTAGTTCTGACCTTCAACAAGCAGGAAGAATCCATCATGAAATATATTATTACCCTTCATGATGATAATAATATCCATCATGAAGGATATTATTATCCTTCATGATGATAATAATATCCATCATGAAATATATTATTACCCTTCATGATGATAATAATATCCATCATGAAGGATATTATTATCCTTCATGATGATAATAATATCCATCATGAAGGATATTATTACCCTTCATGATGATAATAATATCCATCATGAAGGATATTATTACCCTTCATGATGATAATAATATCCATCATGAAGGATATTATTACCCTTTATGATGATAATAATGTCTCCTAAAGATGTTATTAGACAAAGAAAAACATAAAAATGTACCGAAAATAATCGTGAAGCGCAAAGAAACACCAACCACTATTTAATAAAATAAAAAATTAATTCTCACATCGACAACCTGCAGATTTCTGCCTCTGATCGACTTTTACATGCAAACATTTAATAATCTCTTCATGAAGATGCTTCACTATAAACTATAAACTTCAAACTGAGTCTGTAGTTGTAGTCTGGACACGTGATGAGAACATGAGCCTGAGGACGGGCAGGGACAGTAGTTTACATCTCTAGTAGTTTACATCTCTAGTAGTTTACATCTCATAGTTTACATCTCTAGTAGTTTACATCTCTAGTAGTTTACATCTCAGTAGTTTACATCTCCAGTAGTTTACATCTCTAGTAGTTTACATCTCTAGTAGTTTACATCTCTAATAGTTTACATCTCTAGTAGTTTACATCTCTAGTAGTTTACATCTCTAGTAGTTTACATCTCTAGTAGTTTACATCTCCAGTAGTTTACATCTCTAGTAGTTTACATCTCTAGTAGTTTACATCTCCAGTAG
>JACSYO010000680.1:35000-37500 GCA_016806645.1 Ophiodon elongatus | reverse complement strand
ATAAGAGTCGTTCTCTCAGATCCTCTTCAGATCCTCCTCATGTTGCTACAGTAGCCCAGAGCGGACAAACCAAACAGACTTCGTATCAGACGTGGGCGTGGTCATCATGACATCACCCGCTGGTTGGTGGATCGCCGTTATGAAGTCTCCATGTTGTTGTTTTATCAACCAGTGAACAGGAAGTGACCAAATCTGGACTGAGGAGGAGGACGTAGAGACCTGTCAATCACCTTGTAGCCCCGCCCTAAAGCATGGATGGACCATAATTTATTTAGAGGAGAGGAGAGGAGAGAAGAGGTTTGGTTTTCAAAAATTCCTTTATTTCACTATTGCAGAGAAAACAGAAAACACTCCAAAACATCACTTTGAAAAACAAAAAATAGTCAAACAAACAAACCAAAAAAAAAATAGCCAAAGAACAAAAATTAACAATCAATCAAGAGTTTACCACCAGGACCCACTGAGCATAAAATGCTCCCAGTAGCCCATCTGTCCCTGAAAGCCTGTATATTGTCCACCGTCTGGTAATAGGCGTGTTCCACCCTGAGTCGGGCCTTCACCAGTCCCTTGAGAACTTCCACCGGATCCTCACTCCCGGCACCCCTCGCCCGATTCTTCCGTGTCAGCCAGATGGCCAACTTGGCAGAACCAGACAAAAAGTTCACCAGAGTGTGGACAGCCTTCTTTTTTGTACAGTATTTTGGACCGAAAATAAATGAATAAAAGGAAAAGCCCTCTCCAAGACCCTGAAACCATCCCTTCAAAAGTTCAAAAAGTACTGAGAGCCGAGGACACTGAACAAACAAGTGTTCCAGGGTCTCAGTCTGAAGCAGAAATAGCACTCCTCCCCAATGTGTGGATCCAGGTGTGCCCGGTATCTGTTCGTGGCTATAGCCCCGTGCACAACCCTCCATGGAGGTCTGCTGTCCGTTTCTCAACGGGCAGCTCGTACAAGCACCTCCAGCTGCCTCTCGGGGAAAAGCCCGGGCCAAAGTACTCGGTCCACCTCGACTCCTTCAACCCTGCCAGAGAGCGCAAGTTCACAACCTTTACACAGATTTCATAAATTGCTTTTTTCCCTGCTGCCTGAAACTTGTCTAGGCGAGGTGTTGTGAACGTCAGTAGCTGGTTTCCTCCACCCTGCCAGTCCTCCACAGCTGGGGCAATGAGCAGAGTGGGGGGGTGTACTCACTCTCTTCATCCCACTGGTCAGACAGAGCACAGTTTCCCGCAACTGCTCTCAGGCGTTGTGACAGGGCGGCACAGACCTCCTCCACTATCCTTTCAGTCAACCTGACAGACGTGATGTTGACGCTCTGCCTGAAGGCAACCATGGCTGATGCTGTTGATGACATCGTCACCAAATGTCCCGGTTTAGTGCAGCCGGCTTCTCTTAGACGCAGGCTGGACGACTGCAGCGTTTGAGTCCTTGTGAAGCTGCTGAAGAACAAAGGTTCCTCCAGCAGCCACACGCCTGGAGTCTCATCGGCTTCACGTGAGATGTTAAAAACCTGCCCGGCCTGCAGAACAGAGCTGTAGAACGGCGTCAGCCCGGCCAAGTCCACTTCCTCAGGTCGTAGGAGAAAGAGCTGCTTATCATACCCCAACCGCCCAGCTCTCCTCAGCAGCAGTCGAGCAGCGTCCCTCCAGCTGGGGCCACAGCCATAGAGCAGCTTCTGTGCAGTCCGGAGTCTGAAAGAGGCGATCCTGGACTGGATGTCAATGAGACCCTGCCCCCCCTCTGCCACAGGCAGATAGAGAGCTGCTGCACGAACCCAGTGCCGGCCAGACCAGAAGAAGTCCTCGACAGACTTCTATATCTCTGCTATGAGGCCTCCTGGTGGCGTCAGCGCCATGAGTCTGTGCCACAGAGTCGAGGCAACCAAATTATTAGCAACCAGAACTCTTCCCCTATAAGACAGCTGGGGCAGTACCCATCTCCACCTTGAGAACCGAGCACACACCTTCCCCTCAACTCCCTCCCAGTTCTTTTTCTGATAATCCTCAGATCCTAAAAACACACCCAACACCTTGAAACCTTCTTCTCCCCACTGAAGACCTCCGGGCAGGTGAGGCACCATCTGCTGTCTCCACTGTCCTACCAATAAGGCTTCAGATTTTTCCCAGTTCACCCGTGTAGATGAAGCCTTCTCATAAAGAGACAAAGTATCCTGCAGACAAAGAACATCTCCCTGGTCCCTGATGAAGATGTTTACATCATCAGCATGCGCAGACACAGCGAGGGGACGACAAAGACTGGAGGACCCTTGCAGTGACAGACCACCGAGCCGACTTCTCAGCCTGCACAACAGAGGCTCAATAGCAAGGCTGTAAAGTTGCCCTGAAATCGGACAACCCTGCCTTATCCCCCGTTGTACAGGGATCGGTCGACTCAGCCCAGCTCCCATTTTCACCATACATGCAGCACCACTGTACAACAAACCCACCCAAGCCAAAAAAACCCTCACCAAGCCCAAAAGCCCTGAGTGCAGTAAACAGA
>JACSYO010000680.1:5000-30000 GCA_016806645.1 Ophiodon elongatus | reverse complement strand
CGCCGACCGCAGAGAGAAAAGACCCTGACGAGCGTTTAGGGTTCAGTCTCCTGAAACCCAGCCGGCCGCTGATCAGCTGACAGGAAACAGATCCCGTGTCACGTAACTCTTCATGAAGCCGCCCATCAGCTGTTGTGAGCTCAATATAAACGCTCACAATATTCCTCCGGGCCGGCGGGCCTCTGTGAGGGCGGACAAGAGGATCGTGATGAAGATGAGGATGAAGATGAGGATGAAGATGAGGATGAAGATGAGGAGAGCGAGAGCTCTTTCCTCTCCTTTTGTCCGCGGCGCCTCCCCGCCGGTCGGTTGTGTTTCTGCTCGGCTGGTTCCAGTGTTCAGACGCTGAGACGCCTAATGAGGGGGGACTACTTTCTGTCAGTCTAAAGGCCTCCGTGTGTGTGAATGGGATCGGTGTGTGTGTGTGTGTGTGTGTGTGTGTGTGTGTGTGTGTGTGTGTGTGTGTGAAGGTCTTGAGAAGGTTTTTTTCTACTTCTGACTGGTCGACGTTTTAAAGACGTTAACGCGGCGCCACCAGCAGGTCAAAGTCTTCACTTCCTTTCTTTCACGTTCTTGGTCCCGAGTCGATGAATCTTAAAGTTGGTGATCCCCTGACTTCTCCCTCTAGCGCCACCTTGAGGTTTGACAGTTGTGGTTTTAAGAAGAACTGGACAAGACGCACAAAGATGGCGTCTATTCAGTCCAATCAGAATTGTTTGCCTGGCTCATACGCCAACAGAGTTTACTTCCTGGTTTACTTCCTGGTTTTCCTTCTTCCTGGTTTACTTCCTGGTTTTCCTTCTTCCTGGTTTACTTCCTGGTTTTCCTTCTTCCTGGTTTACTTCCTGTTTTTTTAGCCCCTCAGAAGTGTTTCTCCAGCCGGCCCCGCCCACGAGGTCCTGCTATAGACTTCACACGTTGATGAAGTTATAGATCTTTTTAAAATCCAGTTTCTTTTGCTTGATAAAGGTTTTACAAATGCACAACCTCCACGTATCAAACCATCCTGAACAGAGTTAGAATTTGTCCCGTCAACACTTTTAAGGACATCTCGTTATCGGACACCAACTTTGAGTCGTGTTCCAAAAGTTGTAGTTGACCCCTTTTGCCAAGCCCCGCCCCCCCTCCCCCCCCCCGTCAAGCTGTCGGAGCTACGCTACCACGGAGCCCACACTGTCACTAACTGCAGTCAGGGAAGAAATATTAGCTAATTTCTGGAAAAACAAAGAAAAAGTTAGTCCACAATATGAGTCTGAAGAGTTGAAAAGATAAAGATAGAAGCTGAAGTGTGAAAGTGAAACACCACTTCACCTGGAGATCCAGACAGAAGACGACGAGATGAAGGAACAACAGTCACGATCATTAAAGTACATTCAGTATACCTTCGTACGCCGGTTAACGTATATATCTCCCTCCAACCTCCCGAGTAACGAGTATCAACGTTTAACAACGACGAGCTCTGAATCCACGAAACCTGAACAGTGAAGAGGACACGGCACAGCTCGTTGTTCTTAGACATTGTAATGCAGAAAAGTTCCATATGATACATTTAACAGGTACTTTAATATACTAATTAGTATACTGTTCTGCGGATACACTGTGCTTTGGTTCAATGATGGTATTTAAAGTGATGCTTCAGTTAGTCTGAAACCAACCTGTGTTACGGTTCCAATGAGCCTCTCAAACAGTTAACATTTGAACTCCACTCACTGGGCTCTAACTCATGTTGAACACGCCCTTATCTCACTGCAGTCCTTTGTAAATTAAACTCTTATTTTTCGTCTTACTTTCGTGCATACCGATCTTTAACGGTCCCTTCAGACCGATCGGAATTTCAGACTTCAGTTCTGACTTACTGACTGTTTTCAGGCCGACATATGGACGTCTGTGTTGTTGCAATATGTCAGTTGTGACTCCCTCCTTCAGGCTGCGGGCCTTTAAAGAGGCTTTCCACTGTGCAGCTCGGAGCGTGAAGTTCAGACGTCATAAGACTCGATACAAACTCAAAACCCGACCATCTGTCAAATGGGTCAAAGAGAGAGAGAGGTTTTAATTTAAAGCACAAAAAATTGAATCAATCAAAAACCCACATTAGTCAAATACATCTGTGGAGAGCTGCATCGATCAATAATGAAAACTTCTCTTTAACCTCAGTGAACTTTAACTGCAGGACTAATATTTTAATTTACTATTAGCATGAAGTCGTTAAGATCTGATACGAATGAATCTCTTATCAAACTTCTGTTAAAGCTAAAACCTAAAGTTTGTGTTTTCTCTGCAGCTACATTTTAATCTGAAGCGCTTCACAGTTCTGAATCTGGAGCTTTAATATCTGGAGTACGGTATCTTCATCAACGCTAAATGGTTTTGTTTCTAAATCAAGTTAATTTTGAAAAGACACTAACGGGCGTAGATTGACTCGCCCAGGACCACTGACCTCTAAACGGTTCACAAGGTGATGATACGTCTTTAAATGTGAGTTATTTAGACTTTTTGTCACTCAAAAATGTTGAAAGTTAAACTTAAAAAGCTTCAAACAGAATATTTTTAATCTGTAATCATCAGACATAAAGCCCACCTTCAGAAGAAACTAAAGATGGGACCATAGATATAGAATAGAAGCATTAAATTCAACCTGGACAGTCAGAACTATTTTAATGTGTACTGTTGCCATGGCGACCGTTGTAGAAGGATAACGTCCGTATAAACTAGACAGACTTACGGTCGGTCTCCGACTGAACTCATCAACACAGGAAAGATCGTTTCTATGTCTACGGTCTGCGTTTAATAACATAATGTAAACAAGGTAAACACAGTAAACAAGGTAAACACAGTAAACAAGGTAAACACAGTAAACAAGGTAAACACAGTAAACACCAGATGACTCATGCAGCCCCTCAACTGGAAACCAGTAATGAATGTGAGGCCCAGTTTGACCTGTAATCATAACCGTCTCATACAATAACGACGCTTATAAAGCTTTCTGAAAGTTTGCCAGGTACTCAGCTGGAGACCCCCCCCCCCCCCCCCCCCCCCCCCCCCCCCCCCCCCCCCCCCATCCCCATCCCCGTCCCCTTTACAGACTCAAGTAAGGATGGAACCGATGTTTAATATTTTAAATGGGTAGCAGCAGGCTGCCCTGTTAGTGTGTTTTTTTTAAAGTAAATTAAAGGAGTTTGTTGAGGTAAGAACACACCTCAGGTTCCCGCCGGCCGCCTCTTTGTTCTCCAACCTTCCCCGAAACCCCAACGTACAGCAGCCACACGGCACGCGGGGGATCGAACGCACTCGCACGGAGGCAGAAACACACCCTCGTCCACACAAAGACGTACCTCTACGCCGGCGTCTCCCCGAGCCGAGGGCCCGGCGTCTCCCCGAGGGCCCGGCGTCTCCCCGAGGGCCTGGCTTCTCCCCGAGCCGAGGGCCCGGCTTCTCCCCGAGGGCCTGGCGTCTCCCCGAGCCGAGGGCCCGGCGTCTCCCCGAGCCGAGGGCCCGGCTTCTCCCCGAGGGCCCGGCTTCTCCCCGAGGGCCCGGCGTCTCCCCAAGGGCCCGGCGTCTCCCCGAGCCGAGGGCCCGGCGTCTCCCCGAGCCGAGGGCCCGGCGTCTCCCCGAGCCGAGGGCCCGGCGTCTCCCCGAGCCGAGGGCCCGGCGTCTCTCTGTGTGTGCAGACTAATGAGGTTGTTCCCTCGCTCGGACAATAAGCAGCAGCTTCCAGGAAACCGAAACAAAGCTTCACTGTGGTGTCGAGGAAAGGAACAGACAGGAACACAAAGCAAAGAAAAGCTGGTGCTCATGGTGCAGCTGTAGCGTGACCTCATCGGCTTCAGGTCGGCTGACGATGCAGTCGGCCTGGCCTTAAGATAAAGAGAGTTTTGGGAAAGATTATTTTCAGCCTTTGTTGGACAGATACAGACAGGAAACATGTGACAAACGACAGTTGAAGTCTATTTTAGTACATAACTCGCATGCTGTTTCATGCATTGAGACAAAATAGGCTTAAAACATAAAACACAGAATTTGGAAAAATTAAAACAACTTTCATCCACCTCCCTTCCTCCCTTTTCCCTCCATCGAGTCAAACACAGTAATAGATGTGTTATTGGAGCCAAACCGCGAACAGATTCTGATCTGATGGGGATTTCTGAAGTTAATCCATCCAATAGTTGTTGAGATATTTATTTAAAAAAACACAAATATCAACCTGATGGTGGCGCTAGAGGAAAAGTCAGAGGATCCCCAAAGTCAGCAGGGTTCATCCTCTGGGGATCATGAACGTCTGTTCAAACTGTCAAAGCAAACCATCCAATAGTCTTTGAGATATCTTAGCTAACGTGGCTAACAGACAGCCGTGCTGCTAACGTGGCTAAGAGACAGCTGTACTGCTAACGTGGCTAACAGACAGCCGTGCTGCTAACGTGGCTAACAGACAGCCGTGCTGCTAACGTGGCTAACAGACAGCCGTGCTGCTAACGTGGCTAACAGACAAACAGAACATGATAATCGGAGAACGTGCAGACAGCCTTGAGCTTCTGTTGACATGTTCCCAACACGCTAATCTCCATATCTTGTTCTGTTAAATTAAATGTCATGTTACATCATGGTGCGTCACAAACTGTAGGAAAGTTCTAGATAGGAAGTGACCATCGTGTCTTCCTTTTAAATCAGGACACGCTGATAAGACTCACGGTCAAATGTCTTTTATAAATAATAGATCTGTGACCACTGATGTCTAGCGCAAAGTACAGAAGGGAGCAACTGCAGCTGTCCTGCTGGTTCTCCGTTAGCGGTGCTGCTAACGTTACTAGCTCTCCTCCTGTTGGTTCTCCGTTAGCGGTGCTGCTAACGTTACTAGCTCTCCTCCTGCTGGTTCTCCGTTAGCGGTGCTGCTAACGTTACTAGCTCTCCTCCTGTTGGTTCTCCGTTAGCGGTGCTGCTAACGTTACTAGCTCTCCTCCTGCTGCTTTAAACACTGATTGGTTGTTTACAAAGTCACATGATCAGAGATCAGAGATCGGGGGGATCCGTACGGATCGACAACGGTCCGACTGGAAGTCGTAGTTTTAAAGGCTGAAGATTTCTACTTAAATAACCGTCTCATAAATAACTGTTTGCTTGTTTGCCTCGACTTCCTCAAATGTCGTGTCAACCCAGCAGGTCCATCTGAAGATGAATAACAGCAACACGTCCTTTCTCTCCAACAATGCGCTGGAAGAAAGCGTAACAACATGTGACTAACTCGAAGGTTAAGAGAGTTGTGTAAGAATCAAGGGGCCCGTTTCCTATTCCTCTTTCCTGACGCTGCCATCTGGAAGCGGATGACATCAGCCCTTTTTTCCTCTTCCCAGAATCCCCCAGAGACGGAGAGCGGATATTTCCTCGAGGCCTTGGTCAGATAGAGGGAGAGGCAGCGATCACGGAGAGGCGAGGAAGACGGTTTCCTCTTCCCAGAATGCCTCGCTCAGTGCAGCTCGGTTCCCACAGCGCTGTTTGTTTGTCTTGACTCTCGTCCCTCTGGAAAAACCAGACATGCACTTGTCTCTCTCGTGTGACTCTCACTTGACCGCAAAGTCTTTCATCCCAAAATGAAACCGCCGTGTTCTTTCACCTCTTCGTCCTTTTTCTACCCGTGTTCATGAACTGTGGAATAATGAAGTGTTTTTGTTGTGGCACAGTGAGAGGTCGATGCTGGGTTCAGGACACTGATGTGAAGTCCCAACGAGACGCTCTTCCTCCAGCTCCTGTCGCTCTTCTTTCAGGGGTTTCTCTCTGAGGAGCCTTACGGGTATAATATGCAGCATCTTCAAAAAGAACAATGTGTGGACTGGGAGAAAAATAATCCCTCTCAATCGTCCCTGTTCTCATAAAGCATTCGTAGCTATACCGTCCATAATGAATGTGCTGCAATGCGTAGATATGTCAGGAAATCAATTGGTTTGTAATCCACGTAATCGTGAACCAGGAAGTACAAATACCTCAAAAACCCCCAAAGGATCAGTGGAAGAGGAGGTGGTTGGGTCACTAAGTATTTCATCATCTTTATTAAACCTAACTAAGTATTTCATCATCTTTATTAAACCTAACTAAGTATTTCATCATCTTTATTAAACCTAACTAAGTATTTCATCATCTTTATTAAACCTAACATCAATAGTGGAGACTACAACTGGACATCTTTTATGTTATCAATAGTTAAAGTGACATTATGTAACATGATATTTGCAGACATGCTGATAAACATAAAAGTTTAAACCAAATTATCTCGCACATCCATCACTTTTTACAGACCGCTTCCTTCAAAGCTCACGACCAGCGAACGTATTTAATACTTCTTTAACTTAACTGAACCGGACTCAGACCTCTTCAGACCGTCTCGGTTCCTCTGAAACAGAATCCAGGAGTTCTGGTTCCACGTCTGCTCTCATTAATCATCAGTGCATCTGGGATTCATTTATTAGACAAAAATAATAAAGATCACACAAAACGGGGACTTTTATTTATGCTTTTTATCATCATGTCATCGTGTATTTATCGTTAAGGAGTTTGTTTATCTACGTCGAGAAAAGAAAAAAGAAATATTATTGCGTTTCATCTCCTTGTGAAAGCACGTCTCCCTTTGTTCGAGCCCTTCCAGGAGAAAACTTTGGAATATTTCACCATTGCTCACACTTTTGTCCCGGATTCAAGAATGTTGTTTTGGTTTCCTGTGGAGAGTCTGACGTCTTCCTGGAGGACTCTGAAGTCACGGAGATGTGGAGAAGGCCAGAGGAGCAACTTCTGTAACTTCAGGAGGCAACGGACTGAAACAGAGTCGAGATTATAGATAGACACCAAAAGAGTATTTTCATATTGATGCAAATGTTGATCCCATCTTGTTTGTTAGAATGTCTCTCATGTATGTTACATCATTGACTTTGACTGCCTCATAGACTCTATTGAAATAAGAAGAGATGTAAGAGACACACAAAACTACAGACACAAAATGACCACAAAGAGACACAAAACAATCACATGGAGTTACAAGGAGCATAAAATGACCACAAAGAGATGAAAAATGACTACAAACAGATACAAAACAACTACATAGAGACACAAGTCAATCACAAAGTGACACAAAAGACTCGAACTAGACAGAATAACCACAAAGAGACAAAACAACAACAACAACAACAAGAAGAGGTTAAACCACTATAAATGGGTCTTGCTCAGCTGTGTGGGGCCTTTTGTAAGTCTGTTGGCGACTGTCTCATTATCCTCCGATGAGTAGAAGTACTTTAAATATTGTGTTTTTATGAAGTGTTAATCCAGCAGCAGCAGGCCTGTTTAGTCTCGGCTCTGCAGGAAATATTTCTCCTCCCGCTGCGATGAATTCCATCCGATCGAGATTTTTATGTGTTTGAGTCTGAATCAAGAATCCTTCAGTAATTTCCTCCTCAGAGGAAAAAAAAGATCCTCAAACCAAGTCATTCATATTAATTATGACTGGAGCAGGTCGGCTGCATGACACCCACACCGGTGGGCTCACGGACTCCCCGATCTGTTCACATGAAACGCATCAGAAGACTTTATGATTAATGTGAGGACATGGTATCACTTCCTGCTCCAGGTACACTTTGCCTTGATCTCTCTGGTCAGATTAACACATGTAGGGGAGCCTCAAGGAAAGATTTTTACATACGATAATAATGAAACTGTAAATCCAAAATAGAAGAAATTAAGGAAATAGATAGCCTCAAAATATTCACGTGATCTGAATATGATAACACAAAAGTGTCAGAGGATACAAGTTGTGTTTTATGCATAAACCAGGGCTACAACGTGACCCGCGCTGTGAAAGGAAGAGCAACAATAGGAAGACGGAGCAGGATTATCTGATGCCGTGGATGTGAAATTGATTTCTACAATCTGTTCTTGATGCCTGGTGAGCGTCGGGGGAAAACCTCCAGGAACTAAATCAAGAACAGTTGCGTGAAAAGAACAAATGTCTGAACGTCAGAGAAAGAGATTTACTGTCGCTCGGTAATCATTTCCATCCACCTGAGTACTTTCACATGTTGTACATGTGTGTATTCCTCCTCTTGAGAAAGTAGGTCTGGACGTTTCCAACACGTTTTACTTTGCAATCAGCTGGTGGTTTTCACACATTTCATGAACATGATTTCTTCTTTTAGTTCTTATGTGCAAACTTGGTTTTCATATTTTGTTGATGCATTAAAGTAAGAAATAAAGTTTTGTCACACACACCAGCTGAAACAATAAGTTAAATACATTAGTCAATCTGCAGAAAATTAATCTGCAATACATTTGGTAATAATTCATTTTCTAAAGGAAATGCCCGAAATTCCACTTCCTTAAATTTGAATATTTCATTTCTTACTTGTCTGTGACAGTCTGAGTAGTTTGGGGGGTTTTGGATGGCTGGAAAGAAAACAGACAGTTTAAATGTAAAACTAGTGACTGACTGACTGTTTTCACATTGTTCTGACATTTCATCAAACGAAGGATTAATTTAGAAAATGATTGACAGATTAATCAATGTTGTTATAGACCGTATATGAGAAGTGGGCGTCGTCATCGTGACCTCACCGATCGGTTTCAGGAGGTTTTGAAGCCTCGAGTTCTGCCTTTTGGCCGTCACCATCTTGGTTTTTTTTGCAACCAGAAGTGACCCGAGAGGGCGGAGCTAAGCTCAACCGAACGCTGAGCGAGACGTGTTTAGGGGACCGAAGTGTTACAAGGACCTTTCATCAAGTGAAAACACACTGAAAGTCACGTGAAAAAACATCATGATTTGGCTTAAAATCACGAAGAAATTGGAACAAAAACTACAGCAAAAGTACTTCGTTCACGCGGATATTGTGTTTTTTCAAGCTTACATTGAAGTTTATTTCTGAATGAGTCAAAAGGATTGTTGGAGTTGGAACGATGATATAAATGGTGCAACTTCTCGTCATTTATTTTTCATGTTGTCTGTATTAAGTGGACACGCTGCTCGCTGAGGAACACGCATACTTTTTCAGTATTTAGAAACACGTTTTTTACTTCCTAGAATCATCACGCTACTTGATCATTATAGGATGTACGCTGCTTTTCTCTTTCTTGATCCATAACGTGGAAAAGTGGCATGAAAAGAAATAAAAGATTTTTTCATTGAAGGTTTACTTTAAAAATTGAAGTTGCGGTCGTGAAGCAATGAGCCGGTCTCGTCCAGATGTTGACGGTTAAGAGTCTGATTGGTTTTCCTCTCGATGTTCGTGACTGTGGTTTAAAGGCTTTGCTCTCGTTCCACATGTTTTCATGTGAGCGATACTCATCACTTCTGTTTCTACTACTGCTCCGTCCATGGGACCAGCCAACAACGCTGTCATGCTCTGCAGTCGGGTACCAGGGGGCATCAGGGGGTACCAGGGGGCATCAGGGGGTACCTGGGGGAACCAGGGGGCCTCAGGGGGTACCAGGGGGAACCAGGGGGCCTCAGGGGGTACCAGGGGGAACCAGGGGGCATCAGGGGGTACCAGGGGGAACCAGGGGCCTCAGGGTGTCAGGGGGTACCAGGGGCTGGGGCCTCAGGGCTTACGTTGGCTGTTTGATAGCATTTAAATGGATCTGAATCACACATCCAATATCTTACCTTCTTGTCACAAGTTATTAATAACTTTAGCTGAGAGCTAAGACATGAATGTAGGCTGAGCTGAGGCTCATGGGAATATCTGTTTTTTTGCTGATTGTTTCGCAGATATTAAGTAATAAAAGTACCGGAAAACTTTGGCATTAAATCTGTGACCAATTTATGAGCAATCCATCCAATAGATGTTGAGACATTTCATTAGAAATCACAAATGTGAATGTCACGGTTGCACTGGAGGAAATCCGGGGATCAGTCATCAGGATTCTTCATCTGGGAGCCGATGAGAGATTATTCAGTCCGAACAAAACTGGTGGACCTAAACCTAACTGTTGGCGGTTTAGTTGCCTAAACCTAACTGTTGGCGGTTTTGCTAAACCTACGTTGGCGTTGTGCCTAAACCTAACTGTTGGCGGTTTAGTTGCCTAAACCTAGCTGTTGGTGGTTTAGTTGCCTAAACCTAACTGTTGGCGGTTTAGTTGCCTAAACCTAACTGTTGGCGGTTTAGTTGCCTAAACCTAACTGTTGGCGGTTTAGTTGCCTAAACCTAACTGTTGGCGGTTTAGTTGCCTAAACCTAGCTGTTGGCGGTTTAGTTGCCTAAACCTAGCTGTTGGTGGTTTAGTTGCCTAAACCTAGCTGTTGGTGGTTTAGTTGCCTAAACCTAGCTGTTGGTGGTTTAGTTGTCTAAACCTAGTTGTTGGCGGTTTAGTTGCCTAAACCTAACTGTTGGCGGTTTAGTTGTCTAAACCTAACTGTTGGCGGTTTAGTTGTCTAAACCTAACTGTTGGCGGTTTAGTTGCCTAAACCTAACTGTTGGCGGTTTAGTTGCCTAAACCTAACTGTTGGTTTAGTTGCCTAAACCTAACTGTTGGTTTAGTTGCCTAAACCTAACTGTTGGTGGTTTAGTTGCCTAAACCTAACTGTTGGTGGTTTAGTTGCCTAAGCCTAACTGTTGGTGGTTTAGTTGTCTAAACCTAGCTGTTGGCGGTTTAGTTGCCTAAACCTAACTGTTGGTTTAGTTGCCTAAACCTAACTGTTGGTGGTTTAGTTGCCTAAACCTAACTTTTTAATGTAATGTTGGAGTCGGGTAGTTTGATGAAGGAGGTGCAACGGGACAAAGTTGATTAGTTTCAGGACTTTGACAGAGAAAAGAGGGCGACACATAAAAGACTGTAGATTAGTTTTTAAGAAAGCAGAGATATTGACGGCTTCACGTTGACGTCAGACGATGACAGCAGGGATCAGACGGATGGAGGGAGGTTAGTTATTATCATGCAGAGGATTAGAGGCTCGGCTGTAAAGATGTCACCTAACATCATCAGATATCACATCACAGAGACGAGGAGGAGGGAGACAAGAAACACTAAAACATGAAGTTATGAATACAAGAGATGAAACAAGGAAAGGTAGCAGGACTCGTGGAATCCGGTAAATCAGTTAAAAGAGATTCTTCAGCTTCCCCTGGAGTGGCCACGTCTCCACCTGGTCCTCCTGCAAACACAATAAAAAGATTTAATCCCTCGAGCGGCAGCGAGAAAAACGCTGTTTTCTTTTTTCTCCTCCGGGAGCCGGAGGTCAGAGAAAACATTTCAAGTATTCGGAGGCTGTGATTTCTACAAGGCAGGTCAGGAGCGGTGTTTAGAACAGCAGCGTCGCCTCTGAACCTGCAACACAAAACTCTTTTCAATCAAACTAAAACTCTTAAAAAACTGTTTTCCCTCCCTTTGAAGCTTGTCAGCAAACCACAATATTTCCCATATTTAGAAAGTCCATTTTTGACTTTTTATTCGCTCCTCCAAACAAACGTTTCCCTCCACTAACATAGGAAGCTCTACACAAAGACTTTCTATTTCGGGATGGCGTGTCCTCTGTATTTCAATGTTTCCGTCCTCGTATCTTTCGCTCGTCTTTCCATCTGCGTTCGTCTGCATCAGAAACATAACGGGAAAAATAATAACAAAACATCTGCAACGGTGCCGTTGCTCGGGCCACATTTAAACGTGCGTGATGATGATGGAGGTCCAGACAACCTGGATGTGGAGCAGCTTGTTTCCTCATTGTGTTGCCCCGGCCCCCATGGGGCAACAGGAAGAGGAAGTAAAGACGGGCACGAGCTGGTAGCCATGGGAACCGGTTCCCCTCAACAATGTCCTCCAGGACATCTCTTACAGACGAGGACGTTACCTTTAGGTCATCTCAGAGCATTTATTATTATCATCATGGTTTGTTTATCGATGGCCAAAGTGAATAACCTCCTATCTGCACTTTGTATATTTTACTTTTTTTTGTATTTTTGTATTTTTCTTGTATTTTGTATTATGTATCGGGTATCCTTAACAAATAGCATTCTGCAAGAAAACAAGTTTTTTTTTTGTATTCTCAAAAAAGTGGATTTTTCTGACGGGACGTTTTGCTCTCCGGCCATCATTTACGTTCTTGTGGGAAAGAAGGAGGATGAACAACCAATGAAAAGCCCTCACTGTGCCATAAAGGAAACTCTATATTTAACCATATTTTGCTGTAAATATGAGTTTACAACTTTTTTGAATGATTCATTTTGAATTCTTTCAAGAGTTGAGTGTTTGGAACTGGACAGATAACTTCTCAGTGGTGTTTCTGGAATAGAGAGTGTGCATGTGTGAGCGTGCTGTGTGTCTCAGGTTTAGTGTGTGTGTGTGTGGTGTGTATTAACACGAGTGTGTGTTTGTTACGAGTGTGTGTTTGTTACGAGTGTGTGTTTGTTACGAGTGTGTGTTTGTTACGAGTGTGTGTTTGTTACGAGTGTGTCTTCAGCTGTGTGTTTGAATCAGAATCCAACAAACAGACAGAAACAAACCACGAGTTTCCTTCAGGGATTTATTTAAAAACTCTTTTCAACACTCAAGTTTCCTTCAGAGAAAACACACACACTCTCACACACACACACACACACACACACACACACACACACTCTCACACACACACACACGCACACACCCACACACGCACGCACGCACACAGAGGAGTTCAGCTGTCGGTTATATTTCATTCTTGATTACATATTTACATGATGAGGTTTGTCTTTATTTCTGTCTCTGGATTTTGTGACAATCTTCACTGCTGTTTCGATTGAAATGCAGTTTATTTAAAGTTGTTTACGCTTCACTGCACATACACACAAGACACAGTTATATGTATTCGTCCCCTCCCTCTTCCTCTGTGTGATTAACCTCTAGAAACACAAAACAAACTGGAATGACGTGTCTTCTGTTCCGCTCTCAGAGTCTCAAACAAGACGGCTTATAATAAAGAGCAGAGCATGATGTGGCTTCATCCCGAGGCTACCACTAAGTGGATAAAAGGTACAGGATATTAAAGGCTGTGATTAACTCATGAGTCATGCTCAGTTGTTTTCAAGGCTTTGAGACCCGTCCTCATTTTCCCACAATGACATGAAGGTCAGGTTGTTTAGTGGAGAAGAAATAAGAGCTCATTACATCTTATCTGAGGTATTATGAATGTAGCTCTCTGCCTCAGCCAAGTTAAAGCTCTCTGGCTGTGTCTGCTCTCTCAGCAGGCGGCTTTTCAACCTGTTGAGCTCTTTAAAACCTGCTGACATGATGCAAGCCAGCCAGCCGCCATGACGGATGGTGATGAAGCATCATGTGAAAACACGCTCAGTTTCTCCTGAAACTACACGTCGCGGTCGGCATGTAAACCTGCCCCTGAAACCGCTTCATGGCCTGTGTGGCCACAAGGAGACACGAAGTGACCACAAATAGGTGAAAAGGATGAGAGAGACACACAAAACATACTAAATGACACAACATGAATACAAAGACGCAACATGACAACAAACAGACTCAAAACTACTTCAAAGTGGTAGGCAAGGGGAAAACATTCGTAAAAACAACTACAAGAGACTTGCAAAACGACCACGAAAAGATGGGAAACGAACACAAAAACACACAAAATGACCACAAAGTGACACAAAATGACCATAAAGAGACACAAAATGACCACAAAGAGACACAAAATGACCATAAAGAGACACAAAATGACCACAAAGAGACACAAAATGACCATAAAGTGACACAAAATGGCCATAAAGAGACACAAAATGACCATAAAGTGACACAAAATGACCATAAAGAGACACAAAATGACCATAAAGTGACACAAAATGACCATAAAGAGACACAAAATGACCATAAAGTGACACCAAATGACCATAAAGTGACACAAAATGACCATAAAGAGACACAAAATGACCATAAAGTGACACAAAATGACCATAAAGAGACACTAAAGTACCACAAAGAGACACAAAATGACCATAAAGAGACACTAAAGTACCACAAAGAGACACAAAATGACCATAAAGAGACACAAAATGACCATAAAGAGACACTAAAGTACCACAAAGAGACACAAAATGACCATAAAGAGACACAAAATGACCATAAAGAGACACAAAATGACCATAAAGAGACACTAAAGTACCACAAACAGACTCAAACTGCTGCGTCTTGGTGTGTCTCTGCTCTGTAGTCGTGTTCGAGGCCTTGTACTCGTGTCTTGCGTCGTCCTTCCTGCTTAAGAGGAAAAGGGTTCTGCATTAAAAGTAGCGAACAAGCTAACTGTCTTTCCTCTCTCAGCAGCTACTTCCTGCTTTCATTCCTCAAACTGAACTCCTGTCCAGCCACCTCAACAGTAAACGGTGCGAGATGATGAATTGCCTCGTTTCCCTCGTGAGCTACGTTCCCACATTAAAACACCACTTGAGCCGCTCGGATAGTTCCCGTCTCCCGGAGATTAATTCAGGTGTCCGTCCGCTCGCTAAGGACGCACCCAAAGGGCTGAAGGGAATACGTTTGCTTCACAGATGTGCAGTGATTCGATTGACTGATATGAGGATTGTTTATCTCCCAAAACTGTTTGAGTTTATCTGTTCTGATTACCACAAACCTAATCTGGTATCATTCTAATACCATGTTTGTTTAATAGCTATGATGAAAGTTATAGTTGCACGCTCATGACAGTGACGTTCTTGCTTTTCTCGCTAAGTAAAAGCTCTTTGAGGCTCTGCCACGTTGTTTGTGGTCTAAGTGGAGCTCTGGGCTCTCTCTGTCTTTGAGTGTATGGACATGTGCTCGCTGTCATCTATGATTTGTAAATGAGACGTGGATATGGTGCCCGAGCAGCCAACAGACCTCCAGCCAGTGTTTTCTCAGATTGAGAGGCTGGTGAGCCAGAAATTGAAAAGAAAACAAAATCTGAGTTAACTGGTGAAGTCATTTCTTCTTAAGAGCGTTTGTGGCTCTTTAAAGTGGATTACCAACAGCCAGAGTAACATCCATAGAGCAGCCTGGTCTCCTTGCATTCTCTCTTCTGACCACCAGGGGGTGACTCCTCTGGTTGTATAGAAGTCTATAGAAAATGACTCTACTTCTCTCTTGATTTATTCCCTCAGTAAACATTGTAAACATGAGTTTATTTAAAAGCAGGGGATGCTTTTCTCTACGTCTCTCCTTCTCCTTCCAGATAAGTCAGCAATGATGAATGAATATAATAATTCCTTTAGCGTAGGGATGAGATCACGCTCCATAGAGATAAATCTTTCAGATAAATCAACGTGTGATAAAACACATTTAACATAACACCTAATGTGTCTCCATCTCCCTCTTTTTCCTTTTCCCCTGCAGCCAGCTGCAGCTCAGACCGTAGACCTTCTTCCTTCTTCCATTCGTCTCTCGTCTCCAGTGAAGGTCGGTGATGCCGGAGCCGGGAGCCGGAGGGCCGAAGCCTCCGATGCTGATGCTGTGTCTCCTGCTGTGGCTGCAGCCGGCGGCCGGCGGAGGCTGGAGGCAAACCGGGCCGCGGCTGCAGCTCTCGCACTCAGGTAGGAACCGCGACTCCTATTCTCCCTCTTCAGACAGTGAACATGGGAGGTCTTCCTCAGTGGACCGTAGGAAATGATGTCAGACGGCGATGGTGACTGTTCACGTTCAGCGTTTCTTACCAAAACGTCGGTCTGACAATGTGTCCAATGCATTTTCTTCCTCAGAAGATAATTTGTTTTTTTTAAGTAATGTTTAAATCCTGCATTGTTTACATCTCGTTCTTCACTGTATTTGCTGGATCAGTGCTGCGCTCATCGCTGTCTTTTTGCCCCCCGCTACGTAAACCTTTGTAGTTCCCAACTCGGAGGCTCGGTCCGGCCGACTGGTCCGTGGCTCCGAGCGTCTAACAGGGCGGAGGAATGTATAAAAAGTAGGCGTGAACCAACACCTGCTTTTGTATCGGCCTCGTACCTGGAAAAGGTTTGGTAGCGAGCTTTTGCTGAGCCGCAGCATGCTGGTTTAGCCCCGGTCTGATTCACGACCGCATCACAGGACCTGTAAAGGTCTCCCGATACCAGTAGAGTTCTTCATCTGATGCCCATCATGTGAACAGAAGCTGCTAACCCTCAGTGTGCCGGACTCTAAAGTTCTTACTCCTACTTACTTCTATAACGTGACCCATTCAAACACGCGGCTCATTCAAACGTCGACGTTAATCTGGTGTGTTTTGGGGAAACACACCAGGAGTCAGAACGAGTGGTTCTAAGATCAACCCGTGCTCAATAGGTTGGAGGTTTGAGCTCAGCACCGTCTGTCCACCAGGCCTCTCCTCCTTTCACGATGTTCACACCAGAACATTTCATTCTTTTGCTTCCTCCGTCTCCCAAACCGGATCACGTTTCAGATGAGAGGGAAGTCTGGATCCAGTTTGAGGTTTTCAGACCAAAAGTCGTGGAGCTGGAGGGAACTTTACCCCTCCGTCGTAAAGATCAATGAAGTAGCGGTCTGGTGGCCGCTGTTACCGTAGAAACAACGTCCTCCCACAAGCAGGAAAAGTACTTTTTCTCTTCGTTTCTTGGGGAACGTTGAGGTCTCGGTTGACGTCAGCAGCAGATGCTCTTTCCTACTGGATGGGAGCAGAAGGGAATAAAGTGGGAGATTAACAGATTAACAACATGGGAGGTGGAGCCGTGTTGATGGGTGTCACGGTGCCAATAAACCTTTAAAACCGCCTCAATTACATTAAATACCTGCGGTGAACTCTCATCATGGATTTCCAGACTTTAAGGTTATTTTAGGTCAGATTTACGTCACGTTCGCGAACAGCAAACAGCATGAAAATGCCTCATTTTAACGCCTAGCTAACTTGTCCCATCACCCCTTTAGTGTTCAGCTGCTCCCCCTGGTGGACATAGTGGTGGGGGGGCAAAACAGTCCTGAGGCAAACTAAAGTCTGATGTTCAGCCTCCGTTGCATATTGTGGTCATTAATATAGCTTCAAACGACTTATCTATTCAAAGATATGCTCTGAATTTGGAATTCAGCACCTTTTTAAGGCTTAACGTTAACCTCGCTGTTTTATTTGTTAATGTCCAGCTGTACTTTTATAATTGTCCTGCTGTATTTCAGTGTCTCTATAATTCCACTGCGGCCAAATCTAATATTATTATATGTTTTTACGTCATAAACACAATGTTCTCAAAAGTCATCCGAAACAAAAAGAGTTTGTTTTTGTGTGTTTTTGCTCTCCACTTTGAGGACACACTCACTTAAATCTAACTGCCCACTTTCAGTCACTTTAAAACACGTTTGCTTTCCGAATGCCTGCTTCCCCGCTTGGCAACCAGCAACTCCACAGGAGCCGGCAACTGTTTCCTATTCAGCAGCAATTAGTTCAGGGAGGCTGGTTTCGCTGTGCGGTGGTCAGTGAGATGTTTGTGGACGGATGAATGAACGTCTGGACGGATGAATGGAGTCAGTGAAGACTCTGTTGTTCTTTAGAATCCAGGTTTTAGTGTCCGAGCGAGGGCTTTGGAATAAATGTGACGTGACCGGATTACGGAAGTCAAACAAGACACGGCATGAATGTTTGTGATACCACGGGGGAAACAGGGAAGTCATGAAGGTCATTTCATTAAATTAAACAAATCATAGGAAGCTTATTTTGTTATTTTAACTATCTTTCAAGACACAGAAGCTGAAAACAATACGATCTTTAGTGTAAACCCACTTTAATTATTTCCATTTGCTTCCTTTGATTATTGTCTCACACAATCAAATGTTTAGTTTGAACAATAAGACTTCCCTGAGTCCTGCGGTGGATTCTTTAACAATGAACTCAGTCAGTCAGACTCAGAGACAGATCACTCCCTCAGGAGGTGGAGGAGACCAAAACCAGAGCTAAAAGAGACAGATCACTCCCTCAGGAGGTGGAGGAGACCAAAACCAGAGCTAAAAGAGAGACGTTTGCACTTCAAAGACTCCTGGTGAATCATCACGTTTGCTCTGTAACTGCTGGATGTGGGAGGCTAATGTTTGGGAACCAGTTAAAAGATGTTTTATTACAGCGTGTCTTCATTGCCCCCAAGTGACCAAAGAAATCCTTCAGATCCTGTAAAACCCGTCAAACACAGAAGCTTTGTCACTGGCCCTCTGCGTCCGATGGAAACCCATCGGGGTCTTTGTTAGACCCTCAGAGAAACTGACGTCGGTAAAGAGAAAGAGTTGAGTGGACAACCCAAACTAACAGACCTTCACCCAGGAGACCACTGTTTGTGTCCCGTGTGAAACCACAAGTCATATTTTAATAGTTTTGATAGAGAACCTAACCAGGGTGCAAAATACCTGTTGGCAGTTGGGGGAGGGGGGGGGGGGGGGCAGAATCAAATGTGTCCAAAGGGTCCATTTAGATCCACAAACAGACGTGTATAAATGTTTTGCAGTTTGAATAATGACAACTGGGCATCAGTAAGCTTTTATGTTGCTATTGAGGTGTCAATCAAGACATAAAACATAGACACTAAGTAAACACACATTGGAAGTTCATTTTGAAAAGAGACTGTTTATGTGGCCTGATTCACCTGATGTAGACTGTGATTGGTTTAAAGAAATACACACACATTAAAGAAATACACACAAATACACACACAATCTGAAATAGTGAAACATTCAGTTTGTTTTTAAGGCAGCACCATCACATTAAATGGAAAATTCCAGATGTCTCATATATCAGGGAACACTTTCAAGACATTTGTTATCTTCAGCTGCCAGTTCAATCTTGAAAGTTAATTTAAAAATATGTGGATGTGGAAAAAACACGTAACACGTGTTTGTGTGATGAACCTCGAAGAAGTTTCCTTCAAACCTCAAACACGCCGCTTCCCCTCGAGAGCAGGTGACCTCCTTTTTCCTAAAATAGTCAGGATCTCATTCTGGAGCAGATCTCATGATGTCATCCCACTGACGTGTGTGTGTGTGTGTGTGTGTGTGTGTGTGTGTGTGTGTGTGTGTGTGTGTGTTACAGTAGCAGCTCAGTGGTTTTAATGGCAGTAAAGTGAAGCAGTGAATTCCAGTTAATGAAGTAAGACCTGATTCTCTCGCTGCAGGATCAACATTATACAGACTATTAAGATTTTATAAGGCAGATACTCAGACAGGAGCTTCTGGGCAACGAACACACACACACACACACACACACACACACACACACACACACACACACACACACACAGACACACACACACACACAGACACACACACACACGCGCGCGCGGAGGGAGAGTGTGTGTGCGTCACAGCTGACCCAGTGTTTGACCTGAGCAGGAATCCAGAGAGACCAGCCCTCATCCTGCAGGGAGACACACTGTGTGTGTGTGTGTGTGTGTGTGTGTGTGTGTGTGTGTGTGTGTGTGTGTGTGTGTGTGTGTGTGTGTGTGTGTGGAATGCAGTATTGTGCGTATTGTATGAGACAGTTCATGACACGAGAACTAAGTGATCGTATAAAGGCTTCTGTTTTTAATTTATTCATAAGTTGTGGTCTCCGTGCCTCACTGTGATTGGCTCAGCTGCTTCCCCATGTGACCGGCTGAGGTCGTATTATTGATATTCATTCCCCCTCTCACCAAAAGGAGCACGAGGTCCTGGCCTTTCATACTCAGTATTTCTTTAACTTTCCCCAAAACCTTCCAGTCGTTGTGAAATCTCCAACGTGTCTCCACCCGTCTGGGGCGCAAGGCGAGTTAAAACAAACGCCTATGCAGCGTTTCATCGGGGACTTCCTCCTGCAGGGAGTCAGACTGTGTTTGACTTGGCTTCTGAAGTCAAATGTAAAAGTATACAGGTATGTGTATAAGTATGTGTATAAGTGTGTCAGTGTGTGTATAAGAGTGTCAGTGTGTGTGTCAGTGTGTGTATAAGTGTGTGTATAAGTGTGTCAGTGTGTGTATAAGTGTGTGTATAAGTGTGTGTATAAGTGTGTGTATAAGTGTGTCAGTGTGTGTATAAGTGTGTGTATAAGTGTGTGTATAAGTGTGTGTATAAGTGTGTCAGTGTGTGTTTGGTACCTGGTTTATTGTTTCAGGGCCGGTTCAGAGAACATTTCACTTCTTTGACAGGAGTTCTTCCTGCTGTTGGTTTTTGACGCTGACGTGGAAGAAATCCAACAAAAACACGCTGACCTCATGTGGGACTGTGGGATGGGATTGAAACACACACACACACACACACACACACACACACACACACACACACACACACACGCACAGACACACACTGATAGGTGTGTCGACTGTGTGTTATCTCTCTGTCACACGCAGTATTTTGATAGCTGGTCCCTCAGACAGATATAAAAACATGAACTGACATCTACTCTTGTACTCTACGTACGTACAAATATCCAATTATCATTTTGACAGCTGCCCCCCCCCCACCCACCCCCACCCCCACACACACACACACACACACACACACACACACACACATCTGCAGCACACATGTCAGCACAGTTGTCGTTCTTTTCATAATTAGGTAAACTCACAAAAAAAACTTGCTGCGGGGAAAATCTGTGTGTGTGTGTGACTGTGTGTGTGTGTGTGTGTGTGTGTGTGAGTGTGACTGTGTGTGTGTGTGAGTGTAAGCGTGTGAGTGTGTGTGTGAGAGAGAGAGAGAGAGAGAGAGAGAAACCCAAAAGACAGAAAAACAGAGGTTATACTCACATACTTACTGTAATGTGACCTCCATGTGTGTGTGTGTGTGTGTGTGTGTGTGTGTGTGTGTGTGTGTGTGTGTGTGTGTGTGTGTGTGTGTGTTGAGTGCAGCCTCCTGGGAGGTGTTGCCCGTACCTTGTGGTGTCATGCAGTGAACCTTGACCTTTGACCCCGCCCTGATTAAAGTAGGTAGATTTAGGAGGAAAGAAAGAAAAGCCGAAGGAGACACGATGGAGACAAATGAAGCAGAGGGTAAGGTGTCAATAAAGGGGGCAAGGAAAGAAAAGAAGGAGGGATTGAAGGAAGGAAGGAGGGAGGGAGGGATGACTCGTCGGGTGGAGGGGTTTCCTGAGGTTAATGAAGCTGTCAACCACCTGAGACCAAACAGGAGAGCAAGGTCAGAGGGGTCAAACTGTGTGTGTGTGTGTGTGTGTGTGTGTGTGTGTGTGTGTGTGTGTGTGTGTGTGTGTGTGTGTGTGTGTGTGTGTGTGTGTGAGGTAAAGATAGATCTGTCTTTGATAGAATTTTAGTACAATTATAATTTGATTTAATTCATATTTATAATAACAGGCTAACGGGTGAAGATGAGTTGCAGAATGGTTATATATATATATATATATATATATATATCATATATAGATATATATATATATATATATATATATCATATATAGATATATATATATAAATATATATATATATATATTGTATACATATATCATATATATTCATATATATATTATATATATATGATATATATATATATATCTATATAATATATATATATATGTATGATATATATATGATATATATATGTGATATATATATATGTATATATATATCATATATATATATCATATAAATATATATATATCATATATATATATATATCATATAAATATAAATATATATATATATATATATATATATATATATATTTCTGAGATGATGGTGGTTGGAACCAGTGTATAGTTTTGGAGGAACAATAATCTGTTAAACCCGTTATCTTTACACTATGTTATATATGTAATAAATGCATTTCAAGTTACAATCATTTTACATGTGATTGTTCCGTGTGGTTTGTTTTAATTTAATTGCTCTCTATATATTTGTATTAATACTGCTGTTACAACTCATATTTACTCATCAGGGTATTTACATGCAGTCTGGCTCTCAGCTGGGTTACAGCTAAACTTTGGCTTCATCTCGGTCCAAAAAAGAATATTTTATATTTTCAAGTAGATCTTAAATATTTGTCTTTAACACAACGAGACACTGACCTTTGACCTCGGAGGACGTCTGCCTCCTCCTCTTAATGTTACTACTGTCATGTTTTTAGTTTCTCTGATTGTGTTGCATCCCAGATGAGCAGAGAGAGGGGGGGGGCACACACACAGACACACACACACACACACACACACACACACACACACACACACACACACACACACACACACACACACACACACACGCTGGCGCTGGTTAACGTCGCCCGGCCGGGAGCTGACAGACGCCCTCGATCTTTAACTCGTTACCTGATAAGAGACGCTGGTCACAGATAACAGCTGATTACAGCTCGTAGTTAGAGGAGTGTGTGTGCTGATGGCATGGCTTACATCACACACACACACACACACACACTACACACACACACACACACACACACACACACACACACACACTTTCCCACGATTACCTGAAGGGAGGTTTTTATACACTTTAGTTCTCACATTGTCAGCTTAGTTTTTTTTACCTTTCTGATGCTCATCAGGGCTTCTACACACACACACACACACACACACACACACACACACACACACACACACACATATCTCTCTCTCTTACTTTGACACCTCACTCTGTTTCACCTCAGGTGTTTACCAAACACTCTGTTAACACTTGACCTCCTTAAAAATAATTACCGTGCGTGTGTGTGTGTGTGTGTGTGTGTGTGTGTGTGTGTGTGTGTGTGTGTGTGTGTGTGTGTGTGTGTTCATTCTATAGGAGATACAGTAACTCTCCTCCCACGGAGCTCTGCTGGTCTACCCGTCATTATGAGACAACATTAGATTAGACTTCATCTCCCAGAGTTCAGTGCAGCTGTTTGAGTTTCATCTTTCATCTTGAGAGACGACGTGTCTTTGAAATGATTCCTGCAGGAGATCAGTTTCCTCATGGCTCACGTAGCGTAGCTTAGCACGAACACTGTCATCAGGTGCGGCTCTGACCGGCTCAGCAGACCTGTCCTCAACGCCTACAGTTACAAGTGTTTACAAGCAATGCTTCTGGTCTTTGTGCTAAGCTAAGCTAAGCTAAGCTAAGCTATTTTCCTGCAATGCTTCTAGTCTTTGTGCTAAGCTAAGCTAATCTATTTTCCTGCAATGCTTCTAGTCTTTGTGCTAAGCTAAGCTAAGCTAAACGTAGCTCACACATGAATACATTTCTTAATTCAGAGATCTAACTCAGTGAGTAAAAACACATATTTCCCAAAACCGTCATGTTCCTTTAAGAGGGGTCATAATACTGTTAATGATAATAATCATAATCATAATAATATAATTATGATAAGAAGGATGTTATTGATGATATTAATAATAATGATAATAATAATAATAATAAGGATGATGATGATAATAACAAGAATAATAATTATAATAATAATGAATATTAATAATGATAATAATTATAAAAATGATAATGCTGATCATGATAAGAATGTTGATGATAATAATAATGATAATAATAATGATAATAATAATAATAATAATAATAATAATAATAATAATAATGACCCAGTAATGAAGGGTTAGTGGTTCCGTATGAAGCGTTAAAACAGGATGAATAAACACCCGGCCTACATTCCTCAGTGATGTCAGTTAGTGACCAGAGTTCATCGTCCTCTTCATCGTCCTGTTCATCGTCCTGTTCATCGTCCTCTTCATCGTCCTGTTCATCGTCCTCTTCATCGTCCTCTTCATCGTCCTCTTCATCGTCCTCTTCATCGTCTTCTTCACATAAACATGAAGAGGAAAAGCAGAGGAATATTTCAGTCTGGTCTCCGAGGAATCCAAACTGAAATGTCTTCATCTGTGAGGTCACGTTACAGACGAGCGTCCTCAGCTTCCTGTCTCTAGCTCCTCCATGAGGCGTGTTTCATCTTCTCTAGCTCCTCCATGAGGCGTGTTTCATCTTCTCTAGCTCCTCCATGAGGCGTGTTTCATCTTCTCTAGCTCCTCCATGAGGCGTGTTTCATCTTCTCCAGCTCCTCCATGAGGCGTGTTTCATCTTCTCTAGCTCCTCCATGAGGCGTGTTTCATCTTCTCTAGCTCCTCCATGAGGCGTGTTTCATCTTCTCTAGCTCCTCTATGAGGCGTGTTTCATCTTCTCTAGCTCCTCCATGAGGCGTGTTTCATCTTCTCTAGCTCCTCCATGAGGCGTGTTTCATCTTCTCTAGCTCCTCCATGAGGCGTGTTTCATCTTCTCTAGCTCCTCCATGAGGCGTGTTTCATCTTCTCTAGCTCCTCCATGAGGCGTGTTTCATCACCCTAAAGCGTCCCCACCCTAAAGCATCTCCACCCTAAAGCGTCCCCACCCTAAAGCATCCCCACCCTAAAGCGTCCCCACCCTAAAGCATCCCCACCCTAAAGCGTCCCCACCCTAAAGCATCTCCACCCTAAAGCGTCCCCACCCTAAAGCGTCCCCACCCTAAAGCATCTCCACCCTAAAGCGTCCCCACCCTAAAGCGTCCCCACCCTAAAGCGTCCCCACCCTAAAGCATCTCCACCCTAAAGCGTCCCCACCTAAACACCCACCCTAAAGCGTCCCCACCCTAAAGCATCTCCACCCTAAAGCATCTCCACCCTAAAGCATCTCCACCCTAAAGCGTCCCCACCCTAAAGCATCTCCACCCTAAAGCATCTCCACCCTAAAGCGTCCCCACCCTAAAGCGTCCCCACCCTAAAGCGTCCCCACCCTAAAGCGTCCCCACCCTGTTTCCTGTTTCCTGGAACAGAATGGATTCATGCATCATCTGCTGAACGATTATGACGAGACATTTGTTCCTTTTCACGTTGCAATTCCCCGTTTGGGACATTGTTCCTGCAACGATTCAAAGGAAGAAGAAGAAAGCGTGACGGTGGATCTGCAGAGGACGAAGCTACGAGGAGAGTGATGAGAATAAACTTCTGTGTCTCTGAGGAGGCGAAGAGGACCATCAGCTTCAATCAGTCTAACTTTGTTTACACAGACGGACCGCAACAGAAACACCAGAACATCTGGTCCGCGGCTCGTTATTGTTTCACTTTGTTCTCAACAAAACAAGTCAATGAAACTAAAAGTGAAACTAAAAGA
>JACSYO010000678.1:0-20000 GCA_016806645.1 Ophiodon elongatus | reverse complement strand
CTGCTGTGTTCATCAGGAGCCACACTGCTGTGTTCATCAGGAGCCACACTGCTGTGTTCATCAGGGGCCACACTGCTGTGTTCATAAGGGGCCACACTGCTGTGTTCATCAGGGGCCACACTGCTGTGTTCATCAGGGGCCACACTGCTGTGTTCATCAGGGGCCACACTGCTGTGTTCATAAGGGGCCACACTGCTGTGTTCATCAGGGGCCACACTGCTGTGTTCATCAGGGGCTACACTGCTGTGTTCATCAGGGGCTACACTGCTGTGTTCATCAGGGGCCACATGATGCGTGTTCATCAGGGGCCACATGATGCGTGTTCATCAGGGGCCACACTGCTGCGTTCATCAGGGGCCACACTGCTGTGTTCATCAGGGGCCACACTGCTGTGTTCATCAGGGGCCACACTGCTGTTCATCAGGGGCCACATGATGCGTGTTCATCAGGGGCCACACTGCTGCGTTCATCAGGGGCCACACTGCTGTGTTCATCAGGGGCCACATGCTGTGTTCATCAGGGGCCACACTGCTGTGGTAATCAGATCTGTAGAGAAACATGGCGCTTCATTTCCACATGTACTGCTGCAGTAACCTATAAAATAAGGAGAAGAAAATAAACTTATGACTAACAATAAATGTTTGTGTTGTTTATAATTTTTGCATAGTGATGGTGATGTCAGTCTGTGTGTATGGTCTGTGGTCCAGAGGAGGACAGGGGTTATTCATGGTCCCAGGAGCATGTTGTGTTGGGGGCCCTCTGGCAGATCTGATTACGTCATATGGACGGCCGTCACAAAGCTCTTATTTCTGAGAGGAGCGAGGAAGCACGAGAGAAGCCATCCAGGAAGTGTTTTAACGCTGGACACGCCCCCTTATTGTTCATCAGTTATTTGATTGGACGCTGCAGCTGATCGGACTGATCACTGGAGTTTCATACCAGAGTGAAGACGATCACAGATTAAACTCAAGTTATATATTTGATTTGTTTTCTGATTCACCATCTGGTTAAAATATATGTTCATTGTAGGTCTGAACAACAAAAGGAACATTTATAAAAATAATTGTCTTTTCTTGATCTGTTATTTCCCTCAATAACATGTATTATGGATATAATTAAATCAGAGAGAGGAGAGAGGAAACACTTTTTACATAATTTATCATAATTTCCATTCAGTCACGTGAGGCTGATCATTCCTGAGTGTCGGGTTTTATGAGTTATGTCATTTAAGTTTAACCTGAAATATTGAACCTAATAAATTAATTCCAGTGTTCAAGAGAAACCATAATCATATTCTGGGTTATTTTATAATTACATCACAATCAGAATTGCAAAACATACAGACGCAAATTATTCATAAATAAAACAAACGCATTCCGCCGGTAAAAAAATCGGCCCTGCGCGTACAAGCAGTACACAGAACCCAGTATAAATACCACACACTGTGTATAAATACTCAATGCCGTTTGTTAAACAGGTAACAGACTACAGAGAGAAAACATTTCTCCTCTGTTAGTGATGATAACTGTGTCTTTATTTGTATAAGTAGTAGTTTAACACCATTAAATTAACTGAAAACATGATACGATCATTTTTATTAATATTTTAAATGGCTTGTTCTTGGAATGTGAGCTAAAAACTGTCCGTGAGACTGATCATGTGTTCAGACACCAACTCCGTTAAAAGTCTCTCCAGCTGTTAAAGCGACTGACAGCTGATCCAGATGTGATCAGCTGATCCAGATGTGATCAGCTGATCCAGATGTGATCAGCTGATCCTCCGTCATCAGAAACAGACGTCGCTTTACGTGACGCCTTCGAGGAAAGGACGTCTCATTTCTCTTAAAACATATGTCCTCGTTTCCTCTGTCCTCGCATGGTTTCCTTGCTCTCTCCATGCATCCCTGGTGGGCGGGACTAGGACGCAAGGAAAAGACTCAAGTGAGGGAAACTGGGATGCAGTTAAGAGACTTGGGACTAAGTGTTCTGGCATCTTTTACCACACTTTTTACACATTGTCCTGCTTGAAGCCGGAGACCCTCTTCTCGTCACCTCATGACCCCCAGACCTCCACAGACCCTCCACAGACCCTCCACAGACCCTCCACAGACCCTCCACAGACCCCTCCTCCTATGAACCAGTCAAGGAACTCTAAACCTGAGAATCCTTGGGAATAAAGCAATTCACAAACACTTATTCATAAGTCATTTTATTTCAGTGATGTTAACGAGCACAAAGCAACCATTCAGTGTGACGAACTTCTCCTGACCACCTCACGCACTCCCAGCACCAGATCATGGACCCATCATGGACCCATCATGGACCCATCATGGACCCATCATGGACCCATCATGGACCCATCACTGGCGTGTCCTGGTGGAACCTGATCAGGCTTCTGGAGCCGGAGAACGCTGTCAACTACTACTGTTCACTCACTCACTCCCCTCACTCCCCCCCCCCCCCCCCCTCCCCTCCCTCACTCCCTCACTCCTCCCCCCCACTCCCCCTCCCTCACTCACTCACTCCCCTCCCTCCCTCCCTCCCTCCCTCACTCCTCCCCCCCCCCCCACTCCCCCCTCCCTCACTCACTCCTCCCCTCCCTCCCCCTCCCTCCCTCTCACCACCCTCCCTCCCTCACTCCCTCCCCTCCCTCCCTCCCTTACCTCACTCACCTCCCTCCCTTACCTCACCTCACTCCCCTCCCCCCCTCTGGGCCTCCTACGGATCACAGTGGGAATAAAATCAACATTAGCGTGGAACTAGGAATGCAAAGAATAGTTCATTGATCTCACTCACTCACTCACACTCACACACACACACACACACACACACACACACACACACACACACACACACACACACACACACACACACATTTTCCTTGTACAGGTATATAATGCATCTACATGTGTAGCATGCACCACTCAGCAGTATCAGGAACACTGTTGGGGAAAAGGTTGGAGATGTTGAGGATAAAGTCATAATATTCTTGAAATGAGAATAAAGTCATGATATTTTAAGCAAAAGAACATCAAATGTCATGTGATTATGTCAGATAGATTACATTGCATCTTCAGTCCATAAACATATGCAACAGCTACTATTTGTCCTTGCAGAAGACTTGAGTTGAGACAATGTCACCCTTTACTACGAGGGATAATTCCTATTTTATCATAATATTTAAGACTTTGCTCTTGAAATATTGTATTGAAGTAAAATGTCAAGCTCATTTCAGAATCTACCACTTTTTCCTTTGCAATTTTACAACTGATATTACCAATACTAATATTATGAAGTTGTATCTATGTAACATTATTACTTTATTATTCAGTGTGAAGTATCTGATTCCATCATTAGTTTCTCAGAGATGTCCACGAGCAAAGGGAATGAGAGGACTCCACCGTGTGCCATGGAGCTTCACCCACAGCAGGGGATGGCACCATCAGTGGAGTCCTTCCAGGCAGAGCTTACAATGGGACCATACCACACTACATGACCCAGAGTTCCATGCTGCAGGGAGCGTGTGGAGACCCTGTTGTGGACCTGCTGCTAGCACAGGGCTGAGGACGGTTAGGAGTTGGTTATGGAGAACGCTTGGTGTGTGTTGGGGAATCGTGGGGCCTCGTAGTTTGGATCGTCTCTCACTCGCTCCCTGATGTCCCTCTTCACCTGGAGGACAGACAGACGGGTACTGAGAAGGCCTTCCTGTTAAAGCTCCTGGTCCCTGTTGTCCGTAGACCAAGGCTTACGTGTGCTGTATACTTCTGAAATGTGATTCCAGAAGGAAACACTGCATCCATAGATTTATTGAGTAAATTAAAGGTGCTATCCAGTGAGTTAGTATTGCACTTCCATAATGTGTGTGGACTGAAGAGAGGCAGCTGGAGGTCAGAACGTATGCAGAGGCCCACATATACTGAAGCAATAACTGACACAAGGCCCCTCAGCCGGGATAGGGCCACAACCTGTCACGGTCTGAAGGGAGCTCATGCTTTTAGAAAGCAAGTAAAAATCAGAAATAATAACTACAAATCCAATTCAAATTGTTTTCTTTCAATAAATAATCATTTTCACAATAAAATATTGAAAGACAATCCTGGATTGCCTGCACGTACATAGGTGGTTGCTATGGTACACTACTATACACTAGTACACTATACATTATCCTGCATTTCCCATAATGCCTGCTGTCAAGCCCAAATACACTCAACCCTGCATTTCCCATAAGTCTTTCAAACTCCACATCTCCAGTTTGTAACACAGGTGTTCTGTTACTCTACAAACCCAAGCTGAGATGACATCACTGTGACATCATCAGGATTATTTTCTCACTTAACTGACTTTTCACAGGCAGAGTAGCACTCTCTATTACTAGAATACAGGGCCTTGTAATAATAAAGTATGAGACAGTTTCATAAAATCTTTGTCATTGAAATATTGTTTGGACCCTTTTTTAAACACACATGTGGGCGACTGTGGCAGAGCAGGGTCGTCCTTCAATCAGAGGATCGGCGGTTCGATCCCCGGCTTCTCTAGTGTCGATGTGTCCTTGAGCAAGACACTTAACCCTGATGTCTCCTGTAACTGTGCCTACGGTGTATGAACGTTAGCTACTCCTGATGGCAGGTGGCACCTTAGCTCCTCCCATCAGGGTGTGAATGGGTGAATGATGTCATGTAGTGTTAAAGAGCTTTGAGTGGTCGGAAGACTAGAAAAGATCTATACAAGTACAGTCCATTTACCATGGACATGGACTAGGGGAGCCGGGGATCGAATTGCCGATCCTCTGATTGTAGGACGACCCTGCTCACCACTAAGCCACAGTCGACCCAGTGTGTTTTAGAATGCCAGCCAATCATACAAGTGCTGCTGATTATGGTTTCCACTCTCCACTCATGGTGCCTTCAGCAGAACTTCACCAGAGACCATCAATCAACCCTTCTCCTGAGAGGACCATGAACATTACAGGTGAGGATGACCAACAGCAATGCTGCCAGGAATTCATTGAGACAGTGCATTACCTGCTTGGTGTATGCTTCCTGCACCTCTGGCCTCTCCAGCTCCCCCTGCAGGCTGTCTGGGTCGGTGAGCGGCTGGGCTCCTGCAGCACGAGCAGCTCGACTCACTGCGTCCGACAGGGACAGGTGTGGTCCTTCACACTGGGTTGTCTAAGGACAGAAACCCTCCTGTTACGCCCCTGAAAATAGACAGTCTTAAAGGAACATTATGACATGTATTTAGCCTAGCTTAGCACAAGACTGGAAGCAAGGGGAAAAGGTTAGCCTGGCTCTGTCTTCCAACAACTCTGTTCTATCATATTAGCAGGCAAGTTATTGTCAACAAGTCCCCTCCTCTTTTTGAACAGTTTGAACAGAGCTATACAAACATCTTTGTCTCAGACTGAAGTGCACGCTCACCCTCCTCCTCTTGGCGGGCATCCCGTGCAGGTAGGCGTCGGACAGTGGCGGCTGGGCTTTGATCTTCCTCTGAGACAGCATGTCATGTCTGATGATGGGAACCCATTCCTGACAGACACATTGTTATAAAGAGTCACAAGCCAATGAACGGATGAGCACGCTAATTTATGAAACCGATGTGCACTTTCCACTATCAAGGCAATTCAAAGTGCTTTACATAAGACATGAAAAGACATCACAGTGCCCCCCCTCTGGCAGTGAGAGCAATTACACAAACACTGTTGACATGTGCTTCCTCTGAATGCCAAATGTCTTTATTATCTGGAGCATCCACTCCAATAACTTGTTCTATGCACCGGCACCCTGGACTGGATCTAGCATCAGAGTGGGACGTCCCCCCACAGACCCCATACACCAACACCTGCTGTGAAATACACGGAGCAATGCCTTAATCAGCATTGTATGAACTCGTCTGGCAAGGACTCAACATGTCTGACCCGACGGCTCGTAGCCGACGGTGCTAACATGCTAACAGAGCTGACCGTGTTCACTTTGGAGGTCACTGGGTGGGCGCTCCTCTTCTGTGACCAGTGGCGTTCTGATTTGTAGCCGCCATGTGAGAACAGTGCAGCGCGGCGTCGCGAGCTCACCAGTGAGGCACGCTGAGTCACATCACTAACGTGCACCAAAAGGCATGAGGTCCAACAAGGCTGACTGACATCTGCCTGTGTCATTGTGTTCATTTCTTTTGTACTTATTTCTATGTCCCCGTCTGTGTCCCCTACAGCACCCTGCCACCTTCAGTGTGGATCTAACCTGCCTACGGCAGCAGGAGGCTTGGGATCTGTTTGTTTACAGGTAGGGGTCAGGTTAAAGGTCGTATATTGACAGGTCGGATCGGATCAACGGGTACGTTCCAGTTCCGAGCTTTGTGGATGCCAGTGTGATAGCCATGTTTGGCAAAAGACATTAGACCTTGATGTCCATACAATCCTGGAAAAACCTCATTCCTTACAGGTGGAACAGCTGCTGCCCATGGCTCCACCTCAGGGGCCGCCCCCTCCCATCCTGTCGGGGCCCCAGCAGGACACGGAGTGTCCCCTGATGAGGCTGCGTTTTCTCCAGGAGACGCTCCCCTCTCTCCACTGTCGCCCGACGAAGCCATGGCCTCCTCTGCTGTGGTGGCTGGAGCCGGAGACGAACTCTCCTCCATCTGACCGAGGGGTTGATCACATGACACATTCATTCCTATTACAATGCTTACATCACTGCTGCAGCAGATATACAACATGTGGACTCAAACTCTACCGGATGTGGTCAGAGTTGCTGAATGGAACAGAGAGAAACATTGTGCGTGTTCATTTGTATTGGGCGACTGTGGCTTAGTGGTGACCAGAGTCGTCCTTCAAATCGGAGGATCGGCGGTTTGATCCCCGGCTCCGCTAGCCCATGTCGATGTGGCCATGGGCAAGACACTTAACCCTAAATTGCTCCCGTAGCTGTGTCTACGGTGTGTTAATGGGTGAATGATGTCATGTAGTGTCAAAGCGCTTTGAGTGGTCGGAAGACTGGAAAAGTGCTCTACAAGTACAGGTCCATTTACCATTTGTATTATTGATTTTTCATTTCTCATTATTGTTTCAATTCAAGGATTTTTTTCTGGATCTGAAAACATCTGGACATTTTCCTACTACACTAATTGTTCACAGTAAAATAAAGTGGTTCATTATTTCCAATATTTTAGAATTGCAGACCCTAAAAACTCATACACACCATAACTCAACCATCTCTACTATAGAATAGATGGTTCTCATGTTGAAGTACTAAATCTACATTTTCTGGTCCAAGTCCAAACTTTAGCACTGCCACACTCTGAATGACTAAAAAAGGTGTTAGTGTTAGGACAGCAGCTCAAATCATCAGCACAGATACAACAACATGCTGCATGCGAGAGAGAAAGTAATGAAACAACTAGTCTGAGTAGTGGACTGAGTGGTGCTCATGAGAGTGATGGGCAGCGGTCGTCGCTCCGTCTGTGTGAAAGGCTCCTGAACAGCACGCTCTCTCACATTTTGACTGAAAAGTAATTAGTCAACGCAGACAACCCTCCAGCAGAAACCATCTTAGAGGGGAAGTCTGGTGAGGTTCTGGTGGGGTTTCTTCTTTTCAACAAATCTCATGTGCAGAGCTACCCCAACAATGTTATATCCATCTTACTAAGAAGTATCGTGTGTGTATCCAAAGCCTGATATATCCTCTTTCTCCAAAGCCTATCCTTCTCCCTGCAGTGCGTTTGCTCACCAGCGACTATTGATTACCTGTGTGTAGATGATGTAGTGCTGGATCTGGTCCTCAGTAACCGGGTTGTGTTCCAGAATGACATGCAGCCTCATAGACATCATACTGGTCAGCCAGTTGACCAGACTGGGGTTGACTTCTGCAGACATCCTCCTCTACACACACACAAACACAACCACACACACACAACCACACACACACACACACACACACACACACACACACACACACACACACACACACAGTAACATCCAGTTGGGACTTGAATCCCATAATGCTGTGGTCATACATGATAAGTGCTCACAATGCGGTGGTTGATGACGGCGGTCAGAGATCTCTGCTCTCCCCCGAGGCAGTACAGGTTCAGAGCCAGACACTGGAACAGGCCCTGGGTGCACAGCAGCAGCAGACGGGGGCCAAACGTGTGATCTGCATGAAGACAGGATGCCGTGTTCAGGCACAAACATATCTAAGGAGGAGAGACAATATGGAGCCCTTAATGTTAACAATCCTATTACGAGATGCGTTTGGGGAAAAACATAATCCGTTTACTGAGAACATGCCGTCTCTGTAGAAGCCGCTCTGGTACAAACTATTTCTGCAGTAATCAGACTTTGCTTTTACAGCTCCTCGGATAATGCACATGAGCCCGTCACACGTCTTCTCCTTTGCATCACAAGGACGGTCAGAAATTATTTTGTGTTTGCTGAAATGGTATCCTTTAATAAGCTCATACTGCTGCAGCCCAAAGAGAGGTGGGACTCCTCTCCTGAAGGTCAGCACAGGTCAGAGTCATTTCAGTTCAGAAAGGGGACGAAGGGCTCGGTAAAGTTCACTCGAAGAACTTTTGGCCAGTTGGGACTGCTTTCCTACCCTGAGGCGCTCAATGGGACTGGATCTGTGACCTTTCGGCTCACTGTGTTTTCCAGCTGTAGTCTAGGTAACTGACAACTGCTCAGTCTTAGAGGAAGTGGAATATCAAACACGGTGACCTGAGTCAGAGAGGCACAGGATGATGGCTAACCTGTTGATCAGCCACTGGCTGACTGAACTCACCATTGTGGTGCAGGATAAGTGAGGCCATCTGCGTGAACTGCTGTCTGAGGAAAGACAGGTTGGTCTGAACGATGTCCACTCCGTCTCGCACCGTCACTGTGGCCTAGACACACACACACACACACACACACACACACACACACACACACACACACACACACACACACACACACACACACACACACACACACACACACACACACACACACACACACACACACACACACACACACACAGCTCACTGATGTCCATCACTACGTACCTGACCCACAGCACAGTGCATTAGATGGACTGTAGAGGTCTGCATGAGGTCTGTGTGTGTAAGAGGTAGCCCTTACAAAGCTCTCAGCTACGTACTCCTCCAGTCCGTTAATGCGCTCCTCGGCTGCCATCTGCAGAGAGGACAATGTGTAACAGTCTTTACTGTGCAACATCAAATGAACAAATCATCAGATCCCAACAGCACTCAAAACCACCAAACAGGAACAATCTACGTTTTTTGCCCCAAATCCCAATCCTAATCCGAGTCATTTCATATTTAGTTCAGTTAACAAGCATGCTGCCATCACACAGGATGAAATACTGGGCATTAAAATCTGACAAAGACTAAACTGTCCAAAAGCTCATCAAATATGCATTCTTACTTGTGCCCGACCAATGTTATATAATATCATGACCGATGAAGTGACATATCAAGTAGCGTGTGAACAAAGTGCGAGGGACTCTCTGGACAGGACTTACAGCTATGTTAGCGGCAGTGGGCTCTCTGCCCTGAAGGTAGTGTTCAGTGAAGAAGGCAGTGAGCTGGGGCTGGATGCGACTCAGAGGCTGGGCGTTCCCATGAAGCAGCAGCACCATGTCCACCATAGAGAAGCTCTGACACACCAGGGACAGCAGGTCCCCAAAAAACCCTGCCGTTTATCAGAGTATCAATGACAATCATGAGAAATGCTGCGATTACTATTAGGATGGGGATGTGTTCATCAGCACACTGGATGAACCATAAAACAGTGACTGTGAGCTTAGTGTGAGTGTTTCTGCTGCTGTATGACTCACCCACAGCATCTCCAGAGCCAGGAGTGAAAAGGTTGCTGGTCTGGGACAGTCTTTGGATGAACTGGGCGATGCTCTCTCCGCTGCCCTGCTGGGACCCCAGAGAGCTCATCATGGTGGACAGCACCCCTTGCACGATACCGGTGAACAGCTCTGGGCTCAGAGAGTCTCCACCCAAACCACCGCCGGCCTGAGGGGGGGCGGGACCACTGGACTGAGGGGGGACTGGGGCATCAGCGCCACTCGCAGTTGGCTGGCAGAGAAAACAAACTCAACATGTTCATGGCTTCATGCAAACAAACCTGTACACATCAAGAGTCTTTTTCTGCATCCATGGATATTTGATGTTAATAGTAAGCAGATGCTTTTCACTGGGAAATCAATATTGTGTAGTTCACCGGAGTCATTTTCTCCATTTTATCCACTTTCATTAGCTACTGTCAATCCAAAGCGGATTGGAAAGATACTCAACTGGTCCTCAATTCCAGTCTGTCCTATTAAAGTAGTTCATTCATTTCAGTGGCAACACATATCTTATATGTTATTATTATTATTGACTTAAACTGGTCTTCAAGTTAACTTAGTGACACCTGCAGGCAATCCATAACCAGTACGCCAAATTTCAATGGTCAGCAAATTTGCACAAATCATGTATAAAAGTACAAATCTACTTTTTTTTTTATTTCTCACACACTCTCCACACTCTCACACACACACACACACACACACACACACACACACACACACACACACACACACACACACACACACACACACACACACACACACACACACACACACACACACACACACACACACCTATTTGGAACAACTAACGTAATCAGACAGTTATTATATTAAAATTCATTCCCATCATGCTGCTAAGAGTAGTCACAGTGACAGCACAGAGTTGAACAGCTACCGGAGGTTGTGTTGACTTGCATGGTGAGTAGATTTCCAAGCTCTACTCAGTAAACATGAGTATTGGGAAGATACAGTGCATCCGGAAAGTATTCACAGCGCTTCACTTTTTCCACATTTTGTTATGTTACAGCCTTATTCTAAAATGGATTAAATTCATTTTGTTCCTCAAAATCCTACACACAATACCCCATAATGACAAAGTGAAAAAAGTTTGTTTAAAATGTTTGAAAATCTATTAAAAATAAAGAATGAAAATATAACACCTACATAAAGTATTCACAGCCTTTGCTCAATACTTTGTTGAAGCAGCTTTGGCAGCAATTACAGCCTCAAGTCTTTTTGAGTATGACCACCACTTCACTGTAGGGATGGTATTGGCCAGATGATGAGCGGTGCCTGGGTTCCTCCAGACATGACGCTTGGCAATCAGGCCAAAGAGTTCAATCTTTGTTTCATCAGACTAGATCATTTAGTTTCTCATGGTCTGAGAGTCCTTCAGTGCCTTTTACTGAGGAGTGGCTTCCGTCTGGATACTCTACCATACAAGCCTAATTGGTGGAGTGCTGCAGAGATGGTTGTCCTTCTGGAAAGTTCTCCAGTCTTCACAGAGAAACGCTGGAGCTCTGTCAGAGTGACCATCGGGTTCTTGGTCACCTCCCTGACTAAGGCCCTTCTTTACCCTCGCAAGACTGCTGGAGGGGTCCTGGGAGTTTGCCCAACCAGTCTACATGTGCTTTCGACCAGGTCCCTTGGGGGGTTTTGTGGGGGGTGCTGCGAGAGTATGGAGTGCCGGACCCGTTATAACGCCATCCGGTCTCTGTACGACTGCAGTAGGAGCTGTGTTCGTATTCTCTGCAATAAGTCAGACACGTTCCCGGTGGGTGTTGGCCTCCGCCAGGGCTGCCCTTTATCACCGGTCCTGTTCATGACTTTCATGGACAGGATATCTAGGCGCAGCCGGGGGGTGGAGAACGTCAGTTTCGGGGATCTCAGGATCGCCTCTCTGCTGTTCGCAAATGATGTGGTCCTGTTGGCCTCTTCGGACCATGACCTCCAGCTTTCACTGGGGCGATTTGCAGCCGAGTGTGAAGCGGCGGGGCTGAGAGTAAGCACCTCCAAATCTGAGGCCATGGTGCTCTGCCGGAAACCGGTGGATTGCGCCCTCCGGGTGGGGACGGAGTTCCTACCTCAAGCGAAGGAGTTCAAATATCTCGGGCTCTTGTTCACGAGTGAGGGTAAGATGGAGCGGGAGATCGAACGGCGGATCGGTGCGACTGCAGCAGTAAAACAGGCACTGCACCGTATTGGTGAAGAGGGAGCTGAGCCGGAAGGCAAAGCTCTCAATTTACCGGGCGGACTATGTTACGACCCTCACCTATACGAAAGAACGAGGTCTCGGATACAAGCAGCCGAAATGAGTTTCCTCTGTAGGGTGGCCGGGCTCAGCCTTAGAGATAGGGTAAGGAGATGAGTTTCCTCCGTAGGGTGGCCGGGCTCAGCCTTAGAGATAGGGTAAGGAGATGAGTTTCCTCCGTAGGGTGGCCGGGCTCAGCCTTAGAGATAGGGTAAGGAGCTCGGACAACAGGAGGGAACTTGGAGTTGAGGCGCTACTCCTTCGTATCGAAAGGAGTCAGCTGAGGTTGTTCGGGCATCTAATCAGGATGCCTCCTGGACGCCTCCCGTTAGAGGTTTTCCAGGCACGCCTAACTGGTAGGAGGCCCCGGGGAAGACCCAGGACACGCTGGATGGATTATATCTCCCAGCCGGCCTGGGAACGCCTCGGGATCCCCCAGAACGAGCTGGAACATGTTGCGGGTGAGAGGGAAGCCTGGGTCAGCCTGCTGGGCCTGCTGCCATCGCGACCCGACCCCGGATAAGAGGATGAAAATGGATGGAAGGATGGATGGTTCAAAAGGATACTGTGACATACATTTTCGGCCATATCGCAAAGCCCTAATGCAAGTCCATTTACCATTAGCCTCTGATCCACGAGGCCACCAGGACTCCTGACACTTCACAACAACCTTTAGGGGGATTCAAAAGTGTAAAAGTAGGTAGTAAATAGTAAAATGGTAAATGGACTGTACTTGTATAGATCTTTTCTAGTCTTCCGACCACTCTAAGCTCTTTAACAGTAGTACCATTTCAAAAAATTATGTAATAGATATATACAGAATATTGGTTTGATATCCTATCAGTTTAAGTTTGTTCATCTTTTGATACCAGTGTGTAACATTTACATTTGGTCTGCTTACTACATTTCTTTAAATGTTACATATTATGAGTGCATAATGCTATAAAAGCTACACCCTTTATCATTTTGGTCGTTGCTATAGTCTCCTTTTGTGCACATTTCTGTTTTTACTTTTTATCATTTATGTTCAGATAAAGAAGGATCAATCAATCAGTCGAACATTTTCTGGCCCTCATGACAGGGGAGCCACCATTTGGAACCAGGAGAAACTATGCATGCCACCATATTCTGGTTTTCTGAAGCACTAAGTGAACTCACCTGTGTGAAGTCTGACATGGCCTGGAAGAAGGCCGGCACCCCCGGCAGTGTCACAGTGATAGAGGGAGCTTGTCCAGAGCTGGGACCTCCTGATCCTCCCAGCAGAGAGCCCAGCAGCTGGGCCAGAGTTCCCTCAGGACTAGCCTCTGCTGGCTGGCCTATGGAGGTAGTATTGGTGGTGTGGGTGGATGTCTGTCCGGAGGTGTTGGCAGAGGGAGGGGGGGGAGACGTGGTGGAGGAATCAGACGAGGAGGAGGTAGAGAAGGAGGACTGAGAGCTGGACAAAGAGGACGTGGACATGGGATCACCTGGAGGAGGTTTAACCAAAAACAAACTATCGTGATACGGATCCCTTAGATTACTCTTTTCTTCATGAATCGTGACCAAGACACATACTGGGATCAACTAGACAAACTATATGATGGTGAGGCTGTTTCTAAATGACCTCAAACCTGCTGTGTCATTTCTGTGGTGCCATTTCTTGTTACGTATTGGTCGACATCTACACTTCGGAAATGAGTTCATGTCCCATCAATGCACATTACTAACTCTACTTCTCTCCTCACAGGTTTACATGGATCCTGGTTTTATCTGGACCCTGGTCCTGGTTATATCTGGACCCTGGTCCTGCCCGACACCTACTGCTATTATTAGTTGCATTGCTATTAATATGGTCAATACCATTACTGCTTTATTATCATTATTATTCTACTATATCCAATGTTGCTGTTATTATTGGTAGTCATAACTTTTTCATCATCCTACTACTCTCATTATATGAATAATTTCTGTCATATGCATTGAATGTGTTGTAACTCTGTTATGCTGTTCATTCTGTCCACATGACATCTATTGTACTTCTGTCCACCCTGATAGAGGATCCTCCTCTGTTGCTCTCCTGAAGGTTTCTTCCCTTTTTCTCCCTGTTAAAAGGTTTTTTGGGGGGCGTTTTTCCTGTTCTGATGTGGAGGTCAAAGGTCAGAGGATGTCGTATGTGTACAGATTGTAAAGCCCTAATTTTGGGCAATACAAAATAAATTGAATTGGAATTGAATTAGAAATATATATATGCAATAAGTTATAATCGATTGATATTGTCCTCGTATAAAAATAACTACTACTGAGTTCAGTAAGCACTGTTGTGAAATTTATCAATTTGTGGTACTGTAGAACTGACATTCCAAAATCAATCTGCACACACATAATTAACTAGAGTTTAACGTAACTGTCTTAAACTTGTAACAAATAAATATTGAACTTTATCACAATCATCATTCATACAAGACATTAATGAACCTTCACCTCAGCCATCCTAAGCATTTTAAGAGTAGCACTAGTAGTGGTGCTGATGGGAACAACTTGAGGTTCAGAGGCTCAGGATCTAACCGCCAACCTTGTGGTGAAAGGACGACCCGCTCTTGAAATGGTGCATTCAGGGTGCTCTGACACCTAACCGGTTTGGTTAAAAACACATCGGGTTCTTTTGCCTGGTTAGTTCAGTTTTTTTTGGCTGGTGGGAAAGTTTGAAACCTGGTGCGGACCAAACAACCCTAACGAGATTTCATGAAAAGGTAGGTCTGGGTCCGATTCCAAGCAGACGCTGCTGAGCTTTGTTTGAGGCATGAAAGCAAAAGGATCGACCACAGGTATTTAGGATAGCAGCTATATGATTTTTAGCATGATTTCAAAAGCTAATCTACAAATGAATCCACTTGATGATGGTGAAATCTGTTATATGTTATAATCTGTACAAGGCCATGTATAGAACAGCTTTTGGCCTCTTAATCAAACAGTAGATACAGTAATACGCCTCATGGCGTTCACACTAATCAGCTGCTGGAGAGCCCTCCTGTCCTGGGCCGTGCACATCACATCACATGTGTAATGACGCCAGAACTGTCCAATCAACGCGTTAGCTGTCAGTCTGTACAACTTTATGTTTACTCCTCTTGGTTCTTTGGTAAAATGTCAGTGTGAATAGGAACTAAAATGCAACAATGTATTAATTTCTCTTGGTCTGGACCGAGCACCATAACATCCACACATAGGGGCGACTGTGGCTTAAGTGGTGAGCAGGGTTGTCCTTCAATCAGAGGATCGGCGGCTCCCCTAGTCCATGTCGATGTGTCCTTGGGCAAGACACTTAAACCCGATTTGTCCCCCCCCCCGCATGCTCTTCTGTGTGTGAATGATGTGTGAATGTTAGCTCCTCCCATCAGTGTGTGAATGGGTGAATAATGTCATGTAGTGTTAAAGCGCTTTGAGTGGTCGGAAGACTAGAAAAGATCTATACAAGTACAGTTTATTTACCATTTACAGACGCACACCTGCCATACCGATAAATAGTAGTAATAACAAGAAAGATAAAAAATAAGTCATATTCAGCTGCTATTGCACTTTGTAAAGATATCTATATGAAAGAGTCGACACTGACCTGGCTGCCCCGGCATCAGAAGCTGTCCCACCAGACCACTGATCATCTGGGTGAGGGAGGAGGGAGCCAGAGGGGGGCCCTGCTCAGAGGGGGGCGAGAGGCAGAGATTAACAAGCAGCTATACGCTCATTGCACAACAGTTTATTAATCTGCATTATTCAATACTCTGTAGGACGTAGCTAGAGATCGATAGAAAATTAATTGGCAGATAGATAAAAGTTTAATCTTCTAATTCATTTTTAAAATAAAAAAAACGAAACTCTTGTTTAAACTTTCCAAATGTGAAAATATGCTTCTTTTCCTTGTCTGGTTTTTCTGCCATCACTGGGTTCTGCTCAGACGTATAGGCCTCCAGAACTCGGTCTCATTTATACTTTGTGAAGATGATTAAGGGCTCAGCTCTCACATTTCACTAAGCATCCTAACATTATAGTGAAGTTAATATTTTTGGGACTTTTTGGAAATTTTGATGGGCTTTTTTAATGTTTTCTTATGTTCTATCAACCAAACAATTGATCTATTCATCAAGAAAATAACTGTCAGATGAATCGATAATGAAAATCATTAGTTGATGTAGCTTAGTGTCTTTTCACTCCGTGTTGGTGTTACCTGTTCTGGCTGCTGACCAGCGGTGGGTACTGTGGCCCTCAGGTTGATGGTAGTTCCTCGGGGTCCCACGGGCGGAGGGATGTGGGGGGAGAAGGATGGTCTGGTGATGACAACCCTCGCCTGAGCAGGGTGGGGGGGCTGTGGGGAAGCAGCTCCCTCCACGTTGGGAGCTGAGCTAGGGACGGAGCCCATCTGTGCCGGCTGTCCGGCTGAGACTGTAGTCGCCATGGCAGCAGCTTGGTGGGAGATCTGGTGCACAATGGCCTGCAGGAACTCAGGGGGCAGTCCTGGCAAGTGGACCTGGGGCAGTCCTAGAAACAAAGAAGTTTGTCCTGAAAAACACTTCTTTGAGTGTGTCTTATATTTCTTCTGACCCAAGGTATCCAAAAGATGAATCACTGCAACTGTAAGGAGGAGATAGCTATTACCATAGCAACAGCTACCCAATCACAGAGCAGCACTCACCAGGCTGTCCAGTACCTGCGGTACTTGGCTGTCCTGGAACCTGAGACCCAGCAGCTGACTCACCTGTTCAACACAAGAAGAGCTCCGTATAAACTTATGTCCTGGCTTTTTTTTTTAACAAAACATAACTTTATTTATTGATTTCCATATTCATTCCACATCAATCGTTATCTGCTAATACAGATGATCTGTGCTCAGTTCATTGTTTCACTTGTCTGTCTGACTGGGATGTAGTACGTTCATACTCTCCTCATGCTCCATCAGTCCCTGTTCCCCATGTCAGTACATTTATAGTCAGGTTCTGTGACGACATGACACATACCATCAACGTTCATCTGCATCATGACTACAGGCTCCATGGTCTGGTGGGTGATCCGGATTACTCGGGGTCCTCCCTGTACTTGTTGATGACTGGTCCCATTTGACTGAAGAGGCAGAATCTGGCCTATTGCCTGCTGATCCGATTGGCCGGCGCCATTAGACGGCTGGCGTTGTCCTTCAGCTGTCTGTCTCCCATTAGATGTCATGGTTACGGTTGTCCCCAAGTTTATCTGGAGGAGAAATACATTATGTACGGCAAGGTCCAGTAGCAACTCATGTAAAGGACAGACATCGGGATGTAACCTTTCAATACAAGTGGGACTGATGTACAACGTTTTCGAAACACTTCTGATATATTTCCTCTGCTTGACAAATGAAAGATGACCTTTGACACTTCAAAGTTAACAAAAGAAAATGTTAGGTATCCGGCCCACCACAGCCGTAAGTTGCCCTGTGCATGAGAGAAGCACATTGCCATGTGTGTGTTCAAGAGCCTGTGGTGAGCGGGTTGATGATGGGATGGACATCCTTGTCTCCCAGGAGCTCATTCCTGAGCTCGGGAGTTCTGGAGGAAAACAGCTTCACAGGTTTTAACTGAAATGTTACCAAGACATTTACACTTTCTCCAGCTGAATGTAGAGCAGAGTGATATATGACGTTATTTCCAGATTATTTATGAGATGGTTTAATATGAATTCAGCTCAGTGTGTTTCTATATTTATGTACAACTGCGTATCTTTGAGAGGTCAGAAGACTAGAAAGGCCCAAGACAAGTCCAGTCCGTTTACCATGACTGAATGAGGGGTGTGGTTTGCTGTCAGACGCTTATTAGACCGTCATAGACAGCGACACATTAAGCACTCTCAATAGGGAGAGCAAACTCATAACTCATCCTAAAGTGTGAAGCACAAATCATTTGCTCCCTAACTGTATTCAGAGGTTGTTTAAAATTAGACAAAGCCAGTATGAATAGGTATGCGTAAAACTAATTATTTAAGATTATAATAAAATATGACTAGAAATGATAAAAAAAATTGAAATCGGATCTTATGTTAGACAACTGTAGAACTAAAGGAAACGCAACATCTGATTAATTTGTTCAAATGTGTGAGCACTAAAATGTTGTGTGTGCTACTCTTGAGTTTACGTAGATTCTGTTCTTATTAAAAATCCAAAATAAGAAAACATCGGTGAGAACAGGATTAGTGGGTTTTAAGAGGACGTTTCTTCCTAAGAATGTTCGGTGAAATTAGATTTTTCTGTCCAGGAAACTTCATTGCACAGTATTTGGAAATTACAGATCTGTATGTGTATAATTACGTTCCTGTGTGTTGTCTTCTTTGTTAGTAAGTAGTTTAGAACATGTGATTAAAGTGAACTTAAAGTAGGTAAAAATAAATGCACCATGAAGCCATGGACTACAGTATGGTAGGTAACATGAACAGCATCATTAAATATGAGCACGTGTGAGGCACCAAACAGATATCTCTGAGAAGCCACGAGCAACCCCACAACCTGCTCACCATGACATGAGCCTTAGTGGATGACACTCACTTTCTCCCTGAATTGAAGTTTTTCTGTTATGGCTGTATCTCTTGACTATAATATTCCTCCACAGCTGACAGAAGTGATTCCACGCAGAAGATCAGAGTAGTGTGAACCTACTGGAACGGGCATGTGAGGCAGACCAGCCTGGAGCACGACCGGGTGGGTGTAGTGGGCCACTGGACGAGCCACGTACAGGTGACGTGGAGGAGAGGTCGCCAGGTTACAGCGTAGGTCACCGAGGACAACTAAGCTGTTGCCAAGGAGACGCAGAGCATCTCCGACCAGGTTGAGAATGCGCTGATCCTCCTCTCTTTCCTGGGTCTGTGAAAGCAGACAGACCCTTTTATTGAACAGCTTTGGGTGATTTCAGGTCAAATGTTTGACCTGAAACAGAACAGATGACAGAACAGAGAACATACAGGCGACTGTGGACAGTGGTGGAGCGGGTCCTCCATCTATCAGAGGACAGGCGGTTCGATCCCCGGCTCCTCGAGCCCATGTCAATGTGTCCCTGGGCAAGACACTTAACCCTGATGTCTCCCCTAGCTGTGCCTATGGTGTGTGAATGTTAGTTACTCCTGATGGGCAGGTGACACCTTGCATGGTAGCTCCTCCCATCAGTGTGTGAATGGGTGAATGATGTCATGTAGTGTTAAAGAGCTTTGAGTGGTCAGAAGACTAGAAAAGAGAAATACCATTACTGTATTTATCTATTCTTACAGCTTTGTCAGGACTTGGTCTAAAAATGGAACGTTAAAGGAAAGTCGTTAACTCTTTGAGAGCATGTATGTACTCAGTACATTTCATGGCAATCTGCCTATTAGATTCTACTTATTTTATGTGTAAAACAGAATATTTTGGAATCATAATAACACTAGAGAAAAGGTCAAGAGGTCATCTAAATAATTAACAGAAATTCTAAAGCACATCTCATGGCGATGTGGCCACATATCTCCACAGGGTCACACAAAGCACGGTCAACTCTGCTTTCATGTAATATTAGTAAAGAGAATGATATAAATGGGTTCAATAAATGTTAACTTTGATTTGATAATGTTTGATAATCATACCATAGGTGGATATTAAACATATGCAAAGGAAAACAAACGTTAAACAGTCATTGTTGTGAAACAGCTTCTGATAATATATATATATTAATATATATACATATACATATATACACACACACACACATATATATATGTATGTATGTGTATATGTATATATATCTATATGTGTGTATATGTGTATATATATATATATATATATATATATATATATATATATATATATATATATATATATATACACATATATATATATATATATATATATATATATATATATGTGTGTATGTATATATA
>JACSYO010000677.1:0-48119 GCA_016806645.1 Ophiodon elongatus | reverse complement strand
ATATATATGTGTGTATGTATATATATGTGTGTATATATATATATATGTTTATATATGTATGTATGTATGTATATATATGTATGTGTGTATATATATATATATATATATACACACATATATATATATATATATATATATATATATATACATACACACACAATACAAATTGTAACAGACACTAAATGTGAAAAGGGTAATCTATAAGTAGCCGAGTCTAACAGTGAAAAACTGTTTAATGTTCATCTTTCTAACTTTCTTAGTTCAATGGTTCCTTGGGTAGCTGATAGCTTGTTTAAAAAGAGCTTTGATGAGGATGGCTGAAAGTATTGCACTGACAGCTGAAGGCACACTTGACACAGCAAACAACTATAGTTTCTGTGGCCAGATCACCTCTTCTTGCACTCCAATGTTCTTCAGTTTAGAATTTTATGTTTCTCTAGTGTCGCATAAAAAAAAGATGTTTTGTGTTTTAAGGAGAACGTATTACCCATGCAGATGCCAGTCTCAGTGTCACCCAGCAGAGTGTAGTCACAGTAGAGCTCCTTGTGATGGTCGCAGGGTTCCTGCAGGGAACAGGGCTCCCCCAGCTGCCTGGCACACACTTTACAAAAGCCACAGCCATCCAGGACCTGACTGGTGCCCACTGGGCACGGTGGGGGGTCTGCAGAGCAGACACAGGGCTGGGAACAGTCGTGGGCCACAGTCTGCAACAAACACACAAACCACAGGTTAAAATCACTAAGTCAAGTAGAAGCAGGATATAGTGGGAAGAAAGTATTCATGGAAACAGAGCAAAATGTGTAAATGTTTTTGACAGTGTACAGTACAGTAGGAAACACCGGAGAAGTTTTTTCTCAGACAAAGGTTTATCCACATTCTTTTGTTTTAGCTCATTTCAAACTTAGGCTGTTATGACCACAATGAACCAGACTGTCCTCACCAGAAAAAAAAGACCGAAAAGTGACTTCATGGCTGTGCAGTCACTGTGAGTTGGACCCCAGAGCCCACGGTTCACATCCCATCTCCTATCATTCACAATTGAGACTCGCACAACAAGGGATTGACCATTTTAGTGCAAAGCGAAAGGTTAGAAAAGGTTCTGCTCTTTGAGGGAGCTCATCCCCTACTAAACAAACATGAACAACATATCTGTACCTGAGCGTATCAGTAGTCATGTGTCAGCTTATAACCACCACGCTGTACAGTTGGGGGATATAATTAGTCAAACAGTCAATGAATGAACAGTAAGTGTGAAGCATAAATGAAGTAGCTGATGACAGTCAATCAGCTACTGACACTGGGACGTCAGTGCTCTGCCTGAACTAATGCTATGCTATCAGTTTATATCAAATTACTTATTTGTACTGTAATGAACCAACAGATAACTATGACCAACTTTGAAGTTGCTCGGTTTCTGTGGATGTGTAAATAGGCAACTGTTTGCTAACACATTTGCCATAGCTTTATATGATATGGTAGATGTTGTGTTTACAGTTTGTTGCGCTCTCTCCATGTGACCAAAAGAGGTCTTTTACCATGGTCACAACCATGGTTTGGGCAAACGAGCAGGAACTTCAGCTGTTTTACCACTTGGCAACAAAAAGCACTTGTTAAGCCAATGACAGGACCTAATAAGCATAACATAAAGCAAACCTGAAGAGCTACAGATGTACAGCCTTCATGGTTTATGTAAAATAACTACAAAGGTAGAAAAAGAGCTTACTGATGCCATGGCAAACAAATGTATTCTCTACAATATCTTAAATATACCATAAAATGAAATAAGTATGAATATATGAATATATCTATATATATATATTTGCCATATATTTGCCTCTACTACATTTCTTACAGCAAATGTAGTCGAGGCTTCTGAAAGTGGGGCTTTCATTGTTTTGGTCTGGACTGCACACAATACCACAAGATGGCGACACCAGACTGTGATCACATGGGCCAGCAAATATTTTCCATGTTTTGTTTCCTTCTCACTGTTCAGCACCAGCCCAGCAGTGAGGGAGCAGGTTTGGAGGAAGAAAACATGACCGCAACAGATGGTAAATGCTAAAGAGAAATACTTTGTAAAGCCAGAAGCAGCAGGAGCTCCCTGCAGCTCTACCCAGATGCAACATGCTGTACTTTATGCTCAGAGGTTCACTTTTCATGATGGATGACTGCACCTTAATCCCATGACTCATATGCTGACTATAAAATACATTTCCTTGAAGATTTCCAAAGTAGCATAATACCTCAATCTTAATATGAGTTCATCCCCAAATTGCTCTTCATTTCAACAAGGAATATTAGTTTGTTAAAAGAAAACTTACCGATGAGATAATAAGCAGGAGGATAGAGAATGTGGCTGAAGTTATCCCAGACATGTTTCTCTGCAGGCTGCAGTGCAATCAGTAGTACTGGTTCATACGGCTGGAGGGTCGCTCTTGTTATTCTTCCTGCAGCAGACTGATGAAGCCTAGGAGGAGGAACTGACTTAAATACCGACCCTGTGGGTGTAGCCGGAGAAACCAGAGCCATGGCACTCTGCTCTGAGAGCTGAAAATATTCAAAATCCAATAGCCTTCTCACACAGACCGACTTCTCGTTATCATTAGTTCATAGGGCTGTGGGTTGACAAAACTGCAACTAATAGGGGTGGTAACTTTGAGGTAACGAACTCAGATAATTACTGTAATAAACGAGTATTCAGAGGACAAACAGTCTGAGTTTAAATTTCAGGAATGTTGGTTATAGAATCTGAGAAATGATTTCATGTTGCAGATGATATGATTGTAGAAAATATGGACAACATGTGCCAAACTCTGATAAGCTGCAGTAGTGGCCAGTGGAAGCTCAGAGACAAAGACAGACAGACACACAACAGGGCTGTCCTTAAATACCATAAAAAGCAGTGACAGTCTCAGTACAAACTGCATTGAAAGCAGAGCTGCCATTTAGGAACCACTTCCAGCAGCACATTAAGATGCATAACCTGTATGTACTGTGTGAGAAACACAGTCTCAAGCCCTGAGGACATATTTATGACTTTTTGTTTCCTTTTTTGTAGTATTTAATGTTAGTTAAGAGTGAAAAAACAGACATTTTATTAGTTTGTCTACAAACAAAATGAAAACTAGTTCCCATGGGTTAAATCTGAAGTCACGAGAATGGGCAGCATGCTTGACTCAGACTTTAAATCCCACATAAAAAGGTGACCAAAAGCAGCTTTCTTTCATTAAAGAACTTATTTTACTTGTTTACAAGGCTCAATAAGGTTTGGGACTGGCCTACATTACTAATTCTTTATCGTTTAATATTCATTCGCAGCCTCTTAGATCCTCTGCTGCTGTTTTTTTTAATACAAACTCAATCATACAAATACAAATCAGAAAAATCGGCAACTCAGCCTTTTTTAACAATGCACCAAAACTATGGAATTCCCGACCCAAGGCTATAAGAGAGGCAAGCTCTGTGAACATTGTTAAACCACAACTGAAAACATATATTCAGCAAGGTTGTTTTTTTTATCATACAGTATTTGCACAAGGGTGGTCAATCTAAATATTGATTTGATTTATTTTTTTTCTGGTCCCCACACTATTATGTCTTTAACTGATTAATAAAAACATTCTTGGCATTATTTTTGAGGTCTTCTGTTTGTATTGGAGTGATTTTACAATGTGGTGTTGGTGGTCATTTTCTAATGTCGGTAGTTATTGTATGATCCTGGGCAGCGGCATGGGCCAGGCTGGCCCAATCTAATACTTTCAGTATTGAGGGGGGGGGTACAAGTGGAGCCTCCTGATTTGGACTGATCTTCGGTTTTGTTGCAATCTGATTGGCTCAGTCATTTTTATCGTAAAACAGATGAAGTGTTAATAGTGTTGCAGATCACCTAGTCTGTCCGGTCTTGTTTTGATTCAGTGCAGTGGTAAAGTGCTGATACAAACTGAGGCAGGTGTCAACAAGATATCCTAAGTGTGTTGAACGTCTTCAGCATTATCAGATTCCCTTTAATACCACCAGTGCATTAGTGTTACAATGTGTGCCGGCTCATTTCCTCTGGAGGCTCTCATAAAAGGCCTCTCAATCTCGTCCCGTGCTGAATTTTCATACCAAGTAGATCCCTGGCTTTTTTAATTTGAATACTTCTCCCAGTGGTGAAAAGGTTGCAAATGTTTTTATAAAAAGAATCACTTGTTGGATTTGGATGAGTATAAAAACAGAGAATCCTTGTTATGTGCATTGGCAGACTGCTGCCCTTCTGCAGTAACCACACCATTACATGTTATTGGTGTGTGTTCTCTTGCCACAGACGTTACATAACACCGCTGTACTGAGTACTGTGCCCAGACAGGTGACATGATGCCTGCTGAATGAAGCTGGCACAGCACTGCCCACATGTGCTTGACATAATGTTTGCCCTGCGTATTAAATCCCCATAATCTCTGTGACAGGTATCTCCAACACTCTACAACTCACACCAAAACCATCTAGTGATAAATAACACGACAGGTGAAATGAAAATATGTATTTTTGATTTTGGGGTGAACTGTCCCCGGGTCTCATTCATAAAACAGTGCGTAGGATCCACAGTAAATGTTTGCGAACGTTCAAATGAGGAAATGCACGTACACCAAAACATATTCAGATTTATACGTACGCCTGACAATAAGCTATTTTCTTTTATAAATGCTAAATCAACCTGTAAATGTGCGGAGCTGGTTTAGCCTCACATCCCGCCCTTAAACACCCACATTTAACCATGACTGATCAATGCAAAGCACCTTATGAATGTTGATGCATAGAAATGAGCTGCTGATCAGGTTCTTTACGGTGAATCACAAAGACTACCGAGAGGAAGAACACTCGTTCCCTTCCAATTCTTCCATTCAGTCCTAAAAGTGCCAGAGTATCTATCGTGCTGCATAACACATCATGAGTGTCATCATAGTATTTATATGTTTTCAGCCTGATTGCTATCAAAACCATCGCGACAATCAGTGGTATCCACCACTCATTTAAAAGTATTTATTTACTTATGTTTTCTTATGGCATTATGATTAGGACTGATAATGAGGATATGAAGTGATTGTACGAGAGCTGTCACTGGCTTTATTTCTACACATTACTCCTAATGTTCAGGTGAGGTGAGTGGAGAAGGTGTGTGACATCACCACGGTAACTCCTCTGCTCCAGTGAGCTATGATACTCGCATCAGATATCTGTTTACAGTTTGTTTGTGTTTAGTATGATGTATCTGGCTCTATGGAATGAACCGTAAATGGTTGTTCGCTGCAACGATTTTACTCCCAAACACTTAATGAAAACTATATCATACTTGGTGATATCTGCACTGTATTAATTGAAAACTAGATTATTGAAAACTATTGATGCTCTGTTCTGCTGTTCTTTAACACTATTTGACGTTATCTTACAGTTGACGATAATTTCATCAGCTGCTCCACAGATGAGTGTCAGTAGTTCGGTTTTGTGCGTACGCAACAGTTATAAATGAGACCCCTGAACTGTTAGGTAAGATACTGACACACGCACAAAGCTAGCAATACAAGCTATAAAGCAGAAACCATACAAGGATCCTGTCAGTTTTAGCATTTTAATTCCTCCTCTATTCCTGATGTATGTCGACAGCACTGCTGAAGAACTTCGTGCCTTATTTGATACTCTGCGCTGTCAGAGCATTTCACTGGCCCAACTGCCACTAGGTCATTCATTAGATTTGGTTATAAGTAAGGGCTTTAGTATTCCTGCTGTAAATGTTAGCGCTCTTTATGAAGAGAGAATGCTTGAAGGCAGAGTGAAGATGGAGAAAAACTAAACTTCAGACTGAGAACAGAGTATCGATAAGAGTAGTTGCTAGTAATAAATTCCTAAATATACCTATACCTGAACTTCACCATATAGTTCTCCGACACTCTTGGGACAGGGAGGAGTGAGTGGAGGCGTATTTAGTTGGTTGCAATCTACAACTTACCACTAGGTGCCACTAAATCTCACACACTAATCCTTTAATGGAAATATTAATAACACTTGTGCTTTATTTGCCACTGTTGATAGCTTAACAAATCTAACAGCAGTCGTCCTGACTTTCTGTCAGCAAAATCTTTTGGGGAATTTGCATACTTCTTCCATCACAAAATGTTAATTATCATACAAATAGCTCCACTCAGTATTAGGGCCATTGTTGGTGAAAAAAAAAGTAATTCACAGATTTAAAAGTCATACATTTACGACCACAGTACGTGGGTTTCTGTAAATGGACTGTACTTGTATAGATCTTTTCTAGTCTTCCAACCACTCAAAGCGCTTTAACACTACATGACATCATTCACCCATTCATACACTGATGGGGGGGGGGGGCTACGGAGCCACTTGCCCATCAGGAGTAGCTACCATTCATACACCGTAGGCACAGCTACGGGAGCAAGTTGGGGTTAAGTGTTTTGCCCAAGGACACATCGACATGGGCTAGCGGAGTCAGGGATCAAACTGCCGATCTTCTGATTGAAGGACGACCCTGCTCAACACTAAGCCACAGTCGCCACTGTACTCTCTGACAGAAGCCAATCGAATCTAATAGTGAGATATACGCAGTACAAAGGCTATCATTTTCAACGTTCACATGATTATTAAAATCACCTACAATAATTACTTTTTAAGGACTAAACTTGATAAAAACTTCAGATTCTGATAGAAATTCAAAATACGGACCTAAGTCCTGTTTTCCAGGTTGGATGTGAAAGATTAAGAACAAGGCTTTCAAATGAGTTGTAGTTTAATTTAGGTTTAGGGTTTATTAAACCTGTTCCACCCGACGGCCCCACGTGTGAGGCCGAGGGCTACACCTTGGTAAAAACTTTGGGGTTCCCCCTGGGAGAGAAGACACTAATCAAGAACAAATATAATGATGTTGCCTATCAGAATAACAAAATAAATCCGGGCTACAAGCTCATGTAAGCCATTTTTACATGCTCCAAACACAACTAAACAAGACCAACCAAATGCAAAACCAAATATTCATATTCATATCTCGCCAGTGACTGGACTTGCTCGGCAGATGTCTCCCTTGCTCGATTAGCTTTATGCTATATAGGCTTGCGACCACGCAAACGAACGCCAACAAGACAGGGATTCTGCACATACTGCTCAAATCCCTATAAACCATAGCCTCAGCGATCTCTGAGCCAAAGAACACCAGCCTCAGACAATTATGAAACAGCGACATAAGTTAAAAAGCCCCTTACCTCATTATGAAACGCTGTAAAAACATAAGAATTACGCTGCTCCTGGGCTGAACTAAGCACAAAGGAAGCTAAGGAAGAAAAAAAAAAGAAAAACAAGCTTCTGTGACTGACAATTTACATATGGGGAGATGGTAACCACCTATGCTATTGCCCAATCACATTAGCATCTGCTTGGCCTGACTGACTCTTATTGGCTAAACAGTGCTGTCTATCACATTTTGGCTGGCTTCCCTGTATACTCCTATCTCTGAGAGTTAACAGGAGGTCTCACTCTGCTTTGTGAGGCATTCACAGAAGAAATAAGACCTTTTTAGTCTCCAGAACTCTGATTTTGAGAACAAAAATATGCATTTTATAGAGATTTCAGAGCAAAAAATAGTATTTAATTTAATTTAATTAATGCTGTATATAGATGTATTAAACATAATTAGTGAAAAAAGAAGTAAAAAAAATAGTTTTCGTAAAAGAAATAAATTATTCAATAAATCATAATTTTCAGAGGATTTTTCTGACCTGTCTGTATTAAAAACTCTTTTATTGTTTTCTGCTTCACTTTATTCAAAGTCAAACTGTGCAGAGAGAGTGTTCACATATTGTGATATGATATAAAAAAGGTTTAAACCTGCAACTGCATTTTTATAAAGTGATGATCATCCTGAAAGTGCTTTTTTTTTATAGGCGAACCTGAAATCTTTTCATTCTTCTGTTACATCTTTATTTACTTTTAACCAGTGACATATATACTGATATTTACACATTATTTAAAATATCTCACAGTTATTACCATTATAATAACACCAAAACTATTCAAATAGACCTTGTGGTTACAGAGTTGTAATCATTTTAGTATGGGCATGCTTTTTTCGTGCGGAGACCTAAAAAATAGGCTAGGGTAGAACAGGTTGGACACGCAGTGTCCAACAGTGGGCTACTGGTCGAAAGTTCTGTGTTTTGTGACTATTTCACAAACTGCCATAATACTGGGTTGGAAAAGTAGAACATGGATCGGGTTCCCTGTGAAAAACCTTGGTCATGATCAGCTAACTGTCACTAAGCCTGCGCTTTTGCAGGTTTGGGCTTAAAGACTTGTTGCTCTGACAACAGTTCCAGATGAATTTTAGATCAGCTTTGAAGAACCAAAAAATCCTGGTATAAAATGGTCAACATTCTAATGTGGAGAACTCGGGTCACAAGCTGTAGTGTTCAGAGACACAGAAGCTCTTTTTTTCTGACTGACCTTGACATACTGTCCACTTCTCTGCACTCATATCCCAACTATGTGTGAGGGCCGACAGGCTTATCGCCCATTTCCTGAATCTCCTGCTGAGCAGCGAGACAGAGTCCAGGTCACAACCATACATCACTCTTTTATCTCAGCTGACTCATATTTCCTGCTGTAATGACCTCACCTGTTAATGTGCTGACTGGTGTTATTAGAGCGAGATGAGCCCATGAGGGTGGAGTGTTGGTTTGAAGTATGATTGGGGCAAGTAACAGTATCAACAGTTATGTTCATTCTACCCTAAAATTCACAGCAAGATATTTCACTATGTGAATGTGCAAATGAACAGATGTATAATATCACTGCTTCATCTAGAGCACGATAGATCTGACTCTAATTACATGTGTGTATTCTGTTAAGTTAATGTGTTGCAGATGTATTCTTAGTGTGACAATATTTTAGCCTTATTCTTTCGGCTGTGTGAAATGGACCCGACAGTAAATAAAAAAAATCTGTATATTCTCTCATCATATATTCATATCATATATTCATATAATATATTCACTTACGGCTGCACGGTGGTGTAGTGGCTAGCACTGTCACCTCACAGAAATAGGGGCCCGGGCTCGATCCCCGATCCTGGGTGGTTCTTCTGTGTGGAGTTTGCATGTTCTCCCCGTGGCAGTGTGGGTTCCCTCCGGGTTCTCTGGGATCCTCCCACAGTCCAAAGACATGGAGCACAGGTTAACTGGAGGCTCTAAATTGCTCGTAGGTGTGAGCGTGAATGGTTGTCTGTCTCTAAATGAGCCCTGAGATGAACTGGTGACCTGTCCAGGTGAACCCTGGCTGGATTTGAATAGTCCAAAATTGACCTCCTAACATCTAACCCTCTGTGGAAAACGTCACGGGTCAAGGAAAGATGGGAAGGAGAATTCATGAGGAGTTAGGAAAAGACAACCGTGGTGTTTAGAGAATCCGACTCCGTAGTAGTAGTAGTACGTAGTTATGATGCGACGGGAGATGCATGTTAGTGATATCAGTCTGCAGTGGTGAAACTACAATGTTTAGAAGATGGACTACAAAGAAGCTCTTCTTAGAGACTTTGTCCGTGTTGTTACAGTGTTGCGTCACAACAACATAAACAAGCCGGTTCATAGTATTACTTTATTAACAAGGTTGCAATATAAATGAAAGAAGGAATATAAAAGTGAAACCAAGGGATTATCACAGAGGGTAGGTACAAAGCTACTAAACTGTCTCATGCTGAATTAAATACGTTCTCCAATAACAATGTCTCATATCCCTTTTTGTTGTTATGGTTTGTATACAGATTATGATCTGATCATAAGAATACGCAGACAATAGTTTATAAACTCAGTGTGACCTAGAAGTGTTGACTTGTTAATGTTGATTGAAAAGATGATAATTAAAAACATGACTCAGACTGAAGAGCTCGTCCAGTTTAACCTTTTATCAAAGCTTCTGTAACTGAAGTCAGATAAAAGAACGAGGGCTGAGGCTGCAGTACGACACCAGAGAGAGCAGATCAATACGTCACTTTGATCAGTTTACAGCAATGTAACGTTCGTAGTTTTCCAGCAGGTTTAACAGATTATTGAAAGTTCATTTTCCGAGTTATGACAACGGTTATTTATATGATCTTGATCATGATTTGTCTTCATGATCATTTGTTCTCGTGAACGGCCGAGTGTTGCGTCACTTTAAATGTTGCCGCCGCAAGGAATTGTGGGGCGGAATTATCTCCTTTGCTTTCGTAAAGGAAGGTCCAGTGTTTCCTGTGCTAAAGGAGGTAATTAAGGAAGCATTGAAGCTCCTTTCCTAAGCATTTAGAGAATTCAAACAGCTCTTATCATGGCGGCCACTTAGATACTTCCGGGTCATTTCACTCAGTTAGAAACCTTCCTAAGCAAGAAGGACTATTCGACTGCAGCCCCTGCCTTCGCCCAATGTCAGCTGGGATCGGCTCCAGCACCCCCGACCCTGAATAGGATAATTGGTTTGGATAATGGAATGGGAATGGAATATTTACTAATGTGTGTCAGCTTCTTGAGCTGTGTGTTGCAGTGGGAAATGTCTGAGTCCTGTCTTGCAGACCAGATGCAGCGTTCATTTTTTATGCTGTGGTGATTATCAGTTATGGAAGGAAACCTTCTTATTGCTTAGAATTATGCTGTCATATTTTTTTTTATTTGACCTCTTCCATGAATCGCTACCTTAACGTGGTGGAGGAGTTTGAGTGGCTCAGTGATCCTGGGAGCTATGTTGTCCGGGGCATCAGCCCCTGGTAGGGTCTCCCAAGACAAACAGGTCGCAGGGGAGAGTCCAGACTAAGAGCGGTTCAAAAAACCCCGATGATTAGCAGCACACGGACTAAGGCCACCTCGCCCGGACCAGGGAAACCGGGGCACCCTCCCGGAGCCAGACCCGGGAGGGGAGCTCGTAGGCGAGCGCCTGGTGGCCGGGCCTTCGCCCATGGGGCCCGGTCGGGCTCAGCCCGAAGAAACATCATGGAGCAGCCACCCTGTGGACCCACCACCCGCAGGGATAAGCATCGGGGTCGGGTGCTATGTGGACCGGGCGGCAGGCCGGGCAGGGGCCCTGGGCGAGCTGATCGCCGGCGGCATAGACTAGCTCTAGGGACGTGGAACGTCACCTCGCTGACGGGGAAAGAGCCGGAGCTGGTGCGGGAGGTGGAGCGGTACCAGCTAGATATAGTTGGCCTCACCTCCACGCACAGCACTGGCTCTGGAACCAAGCTCCTGGAGAAAGGTTGGACTTTGTCCCTTTCTGGAGTTGCCCAGGGTGAGAGGCGCCGGGCGGGAGTGGGGATACTCACGAGCCCCCGGCTGAGCGCCGCCGTGTTGGAGTTCTACCCGGGGAGCGAGAGGGTCGTCCCCCTGCGCCTGCGGGTTGCGGGGAGTAAGGCTCTGACTGTTGTTTGTGCCTATGCACCGAACAGCAGTTCAGAGTATCCGGCCTTCTTGGAGTCGGTGGGAGGGGTCCTGGAAAGGGCGCCTCCTGCTGACTCCATAGTTCTCCTGGGAGGCAACGACAGAGAAACCTGGCGGGGGGTGATTGGGAGGAACGGCTTGCCTGATCTGAACCCGAGTGGTGTCTCGCTGTTGGACTTCTGTGCTAGCCACGGTTTATCCATAACGAACACCATGTTCGAACATAGGGTGGCTCATAAGTGTACCTGGTACCAGAACACCTTAGGCCGTAGATCAATGATCGACTTTGTAATCGTTTCATCTGATCTGCGGCCGTATGTCTTGGACACTCGGGTGAAGAGAGGAGCAGAGCTGTCAACTGATCACCACCCGGTGGTGAGTTGGATCAGATGGCAGGGGAATCGGCTGGAGGGACCCGGCAAGCCCAAACGTGTAGTGAGGGTGAACTGGGAACGTCTGGCGGAGGATCCTGTCCGGGAGGTTTTCAACTCCCACCTCCGGAAGAACTTCTCACACATCCCAATGGAGGCTGGGGACATGGAATCCGAGTGGACCATGTTCAAAGCCTCTATTGTGGACGCGGCCGCTAGGAGCTGTGGTCGGAAGGTCACCGGTGCCTGTCGTGGCGGTAACCCGAGAACCCGGTGGTGGACACCGGGGGTGAGGGAAGCCATCAAACTGAAGAAGGAGGCCTTTCGGGCCTGGTTGGCTCGGGGGTCTCCTGAAACAGCGGAGAGGTACCGGCAGGCCAAAAGGGCTGCAGCTGCGGTGGTCGCGGACGCTAAAACTCGGGCATGGGAGGAGTTCGGGAGGCCATGGAGAAGGACTTTCGGTTGGCCTCAAGGAAGTTCTGGCAAACCATCCGACGGCTCAGGAAGGGAAAGCAGGGCTTACCCCAGGCTGTGCTCAGCACGGGGGGGAACTGCTGACCCGGACGGGGGACATCGTCGGGCGGTGGAAAGAGCACTTTGAGGAACTCCTAAACCCAGCCAACATGTCCTCTAGAGAGGAGGCAGCGCCTGACGACTTGGGGGGGGTCGAATCCATATCCTTGGCAGAGGCCACTAAGGTAGTCAATAAGCTCCTTGGTGGCAAGGCGCCGGGGGTGGATGAGATCCGCCCGGAGATGCTGAAGGCGCTGGACGTTGTTGGGCTGTCTTGGCTGACACGCCTTTTCAATGTCGCATGGGGGTCAGGAACAGTGCCCATGGACTGGGAGACTGGGGTGGTGGTTCCCATTTTCAAAAAGGGGGACCGGAGAGTGTGCTCGAATTATCGGGGTATCACACTACTCAGCCTCCCGGGGAAAGTGTATGCCAGGGTGCTGGAAAGGAGGCTCCGACCGATTGTCGAACCTCGGATTCAAGAGGAGCAGTGCGGATTCCGCCCCGGTCGTGGAACAGTGGACCAGCTCTTTACCCTCGCAAGACTACTGGAGGGGCTCTGGGAGTTTGCCCAACCAGTCTACATGTGTTTTGTGGACTTGGAGAAGGCCTTCGACCGGGTCTCTCTGGGGTTTTTGTGGGGGGTGCTGCGGGAGTATGGGGTGCCGGACCCGCTACAACGGGCCATCCGATCTCTGTACGACTGCAGTAGGAGCTGTGTTCGTATTCTCGGCAATAAGTCAGACGCGTTCCCGGTGGATGTTGGCCTCCGCTAGGGCTGCCCTTTATCACCGGTCCTGTTCGTGACTTTCATGGACAGGATATCTAGGCGTAGCCGGGGGGAGGAGAACGCCGGGTTCGGGGGTCTCGGGAACGCCTCTCTGCTGTTCGCAGATGATGTGGTCCTGTTAGCCTCTTCGGACCATGACCTCCAGCATTCACTGGGGCGATTTGCAGCCGAGTGTGACGCGGCGGGGATGAGGGTAAGCACATCCAAATCCGAGGCCATGGTGCTCTGCCGGAAACCGTTGGATTGCTCCCTCCGGGTGGGGACGCAGTGCCTGCCGCAAGCGAAGGAGTTCAAGTATCTCGGGGTCTTGTTCACGAGTGAGGGTAAGATGGAGCGGGAGATCGACCGGGGGATTGGTGCGGCTGCAGCAGTAAAACAGGCGCTGCACCGGACCGTCTTGGTGAAGAGGGAGCTGAGCCGGAAGGCAAAGCTCTCAATTTACTGGGCGGTCTACGTTCCGACCCTCACCTATGGTCACGAACTCTGGGTCGTGACCGAAAGAACGAGGTCTCGGATACAAGCGGCCGAAATGAGTTTCCTCCGTAGGGTGGCCGGGCTCAGCCTTAGAGATAGGGTAAGGAGCTCGGACATCCGGAGGGAACTTGGAGTTGAGGCGCTACTCCTTCGTATCGAAAGGAGTCAGCTGAGGTGGTTCGGGCATCTGATCAGGATGCCTCCTGGACGCCTCCCGCTAGAGGTTTTCCAGGCACGCCCAACTGGTAGGAGGCCCCGGGGAAGACCCAGGACACGCTGGAGGGATTATATCTCCCAGCTGGCCTGGGAACGCCTCGGGATCCCCCAGAACGAGCTGGAACGTGTTGCGGGTGAGAGGGAAGCCTGGGTCGGCCTGCTAGGCCTGCTGCCCCCGCGACCCGACCCCGGATAAGCGGAGGATAATGGATGGATGGATGGATGGTTATAGCTGAAAGAACAAGAATATCTCCAAGCAACACATTAATTTAAAAGAATACTCACATGTAATTATGGTCAGGTCTATCGTGGTCTGGTGTGGCCTAATCATCTAAACACATTCACACATTCAGTGATTTATTACCAGCTGTCCTTCCCACATTTGTCAGTTTAAACTGTTACTTTCAGTCTGAATAATGTGTTTAACTTCTTCGTATTTCTCTGATATTATAGTTTTTTCTTTATTTGTAAAATGTGCCGCTTTGCTGACAGACTTGTCAATGTTTGTGATCGTTCAGATGCTGCAAACCCCGGCTTTTTATGTGATCGTCTTACAGCCAGATTAAGAAACGCTGGTTGGTTTACAGAGTTTATAACAAGCTTCATAGGACCGTTTAACCAGAAGATTCCCTGGGTAAGTTGAACTTCAACTGTAAAATTCATGTTAATATTATTCACTTAATTATGACCCAAATAAGTCTGCAAAACTGTACTTGGAAAAATATGTGTTAAGAAAGTGCAAAAGTTGGCACACAGGGATTTAGGTTGTGCTGAGGTGATGTAAACTCCTCCATCCCCGAGACATGGTTTCAACACTTTTATCTTACATTATATCCTAATATTTATTATTGTCTGGTCTGTAACATGGGACCTTAGCCCCCTCTACTCTCCAGTCCCCTTCAGAGTTCTGTTTTCATCTTGGATCTTCATACATCTAGATCCTGGCTCAAGTAAAACATGATGAAATAATGAAAACAGGTGTGTCCCCAGTGAGCTGATCCTCTGCTGGGAATGTTTCTGGTGATGGTGACGTAAGCAGCTCTTCCCACATCACAATGATACTGGACTGAAAGCATGTTCCACTCATTTTTGTTTAAAGTGCCTCCACAATTTCAAGGACAATTCCAATTTAAACTTTTGGACTTCCATATTTCTAGCCATCGTTCCTATCTGCAACATTTTACTCACAAAGTTATTCTTATTGAAATATGGAACAACTGTGACACTGATGACAACAACTGTTATTAAAAGAAAGTAGCCAATTGATTTAAACAGAAATGCCCTGATCATGCTTCATTGCCATGATCGGTGGTAAAAAGCAGCTGGACTGGTCTTTAACCTAAATTCACCCTCACTACTCCACTCCTCCGCTCCCATCACTGGTTACCGGTGGCTGCCCGCATCCCTTTCAAAACATTGGTACTTGGGTACCATGCTGCGAACAAATCGGGTCACCCTAGCCTGTTCACTCCGCTCTGCATCTGCCAATCGGCTTGTAGCTCCGTCACTGAGCTAACCACTCAACAACATTACGACTGTTTGCTGTCCAGGCTCCTAAATGGTGGAATGAGTTCCCCAATGACATCAGGACAGCAGGAAGTCTCTATATCTTCCGCCGCAAACTAAAAACACATCTTTTCCTTGAATAAAAAAATTATAATAATAAATAAATAAAATAAAAAATATATATATGTAATGTAATGTAAAAAGTGAATTTATCATTCTAAATTTTCTATTTTTTAGGTTTTTCGGAAGATAACAGGAGATGAGAGTTGGTTTGATGGAATTAAAATGGCTTTACTTTAATTCTAATTTCCTGGATAAAGTATGCATCCAGTAGACATCAGCTAAAGGTTCCCAAACATTATGAAAAGTGATGCTTTTTATCACTTGACATCAAAGTTTGCACAACACCTCAAGAAAAATAACCAAGACTTATAGCTGTGGTATTTGTTATAAATGTATGTTGGTGCATTGATGTTCATGTAGGTTTAATTGATGGATGTAAGAAACATTACTTGTAGGGACTTAGGACCCAGGGGGGGATTCAGGTGAGAAGGACAACCTGGGGCAGAGCCGGTATCGGAGAGAAAGCATGCGGAACGGGGAATAAAGAGTTACAATTAAGAGCAGTTTGTTCTCACATCTTGTGTGTATTTAAAAATCCGACAATAGCAACCAGAAAAAAGTCCATCTTTTCCTGACAGATGACTTGACTGATGATTTGCAAATGCCTCTAGGTCCCTGCTGAGGTTACAAAACACCAAGGCCCTTAATGAGCTGAGGTGGGAAGCTAAAAATAGCTGGGACTCCTGGACTGAACCACAATCCTACCCTCCTCCTCTCTTCTTTTAGAATTTTGTTTAATTAGAATCCGTTGTTTGGTCAAATACCTAAAGACAACCTACATTTATCGTATGATTAATAGAGCCTAAAAAACGTTTTCAGTAGAAGGTCGGGGTGAAAGAAAGCATATGATTTCACATGGCAGATGACAGTTTATTCCCTACTTCCTCTGTCAATGTTGATTTCTTTTGACAATGACAAAAATCTACTCCTAACCTTAAACAAGTAGAACCATGGTCTCAAGAGAATGAATCCTGTCCTATCCTGACGTTTCATCTAACACCACCATGAGTTTTCCCAGTGAAATACGTAGCAATATTAATTGTCCCAGTCACCTGACCTTCCTTGCCCACCCGCTCACCTGTTCTTCATCAGCACTGCAGATATTTAACCAGCCCCTTTTGCATTCACTCATTGTCTGATCATCAAAATTGTAGCAGTTTCATGCCTTTGCTTTTGAGCCTCTGATCCCTGCACCCTGTATCCTGGAATCTGGAACTGCTACCTAGCTGCCTGCCTGTCTTTTTCCTGTCTCCCCATGCCAGTAAGCATATGTATCCACACCTAAATGAATACTTGAACTCTTCCTGTCAGCCTGATCTGTCTGGGTTTAGGTACTCCTCCCTTTGTTTCCGGAATTCTCTGTAGGCGTTGTAGTGAATGGAAACACGCGTTACGTAGCATTTTCTTTTGCCAATTATTAATGTATTAGAATTTGTGTTAGATTTGGACGTAAACCTCCGTTAACTTTTATAACGTCACTAACATTAGCTAACTGTTAACTACTTCTTGACAAACTCAAGACTTTTTCCAGACAACTAATGCTATCGTCAGTTAACTTATGACAACCAAGTTAATAAGAAACCTGTCAATGTTGCAAACACTCAACATGGTGGCCTATTATTTCACTGGGTCTTCTGTTTCTGGATTTGAGTAGTGGAGGCTTGGCCATGATATTGCCATGGTTTGTGGGGAGTGGGATATCAGAGTGGTTGCTGTGGTAAGATTCAAAGTATGAATTTATTGCCCCTTTGAGCCCAAGGGTCCCCCAGCGGTTTATTTAGGAATCAGTTCCCTCATCACGAAAGAATATAGTGATGTTGCAAAACAAATTAAAACCAGCATAGCCTGGGCTACAATAATATATAAGCCAGTTGTACATGCTCAAAACACAACTCAAACACCAACTACATGAATGACCAAGTATTAATATTAATATTTCGCAAAAGCGTCCACCAGCTTTGTGACTCCTGAGCTAGTTAGCTTTGTGCTAAAAACAAACACGGTAGCTCTCTAGAACGCAGAAAATCAACAGATTTACAAGATATCCATCAAATCTCTACCACACAGCATCAACGATATATCAGCCAACGAAGCCAAGCATCCAAAAATTATTTTGCACGCGATTGTGGAATAATTGCACTCACTTTAGATCAGGGGTGTCAAACTCATTTTTACCGTGGGCCACATCAGCATTATGGTTGCCCTCAAAGGGCCGGTTGTAACTGTAAACATTTATAAATGTAACTACTCCCTAACATATTGTTAAATGACTGTCTCTGCATTTGATTATTGTTTATTCAAGTGTAAAAATATAGTACATGCAGCTATATAAATGTAAAAATGTATTTAAGCTAATTTCTCTGTTATTATAACATAAATCATTTTGATTTAGGTTTAAGAAACCCACATTACTCTATCAAAGATCAAACTTTTAAAGAAAATAACAAAGACAAATATCATCAAACACTCATTATTACATTAACTTTGTTCAAAACTTTTTTTGTCACAGTTGAGAGGGACATAACTCTGGTACAACACATAATTGTGAGCTGCTAAAAACATGTGTGACAGATGTGGTCTGGGGCTCACCTGCTCACACACCTTTACATGGCACACCTGCTCTTTATGCTGCGTTCACAACAAACGTGTTGCGAATTTTTCGCACGAGTAGATTACAAACAAAGTCAATACACAGACGTGAATAACTCCAATTTATGCCAGGCGGCGAGAATGAAGTGAGAATGTAGTTGTTCAGCACCACGATGTGGTGCTGAACAACTACTTGCCAAACAACAAGGTGAACAACATGCAAAGTTTATTATGTGTTCCCATCAGTCACCCGACACATTTTTTATTTTTTATTTTTTATTTTTACGTTTGATAGAAGAGCACTGTTGTGGAAGATTTGTACACAGCACTCTACCAGATTTTGCCTGGCCTTACTTTAAATTCTATTTCAGCAAAACAGAGCTTTGAGAAGAGGAAGGTATGCAAGTCAAATAATTAATATAGTCAATCAAATGTAAGGTGTGCTGTACACAGCCATGACTTACATCAGTGGTCCTTGTATTATTAGTCCTCGTTGTATTTAGTTATGTCATTACATTACTTTTATTTCCAGTTAATTCAGCAGTTGCTATTAATATTTCAGGCAGTTTTGTCGCAATCAAGCACCATAGCAGAAGCCAAACTGACCAACTGAACTGTGATAGTAACCTGTCATTCACGACTTGGCTATGCCCTAAAAGCATACCCTGCTTCTTCATCTATTTCACTCTGATGGCCATTTGAAAGAATGTAAGTTTAAGGTACTTCCGCATTGGCTTCACTTTTCAGAATCTGAGGTTGCCGTTATTGGATCCACACGAGTCTCAGCTTCCAGTCATACCCAATTTCTGCAATTCTTAGACTGTTTAGGAACCCCAGTGTGCAGACTGCTGATTACACTGTCTCTTCACTTTAATGCTGAGTAACCTAAAAAACTAAAGTCAAACTCAACTTGCTAGTTACCCAGCTAACGTAGACTAACGGTGTTCCTTACAATTTTTGCCCTTCATGCCAACGAGTGCTCCTCTCTTGTTAAGACCCAGACAAGCATGTTTGTCTGCTCATTCTCTGGGGGAATATTTATTGGGTAGTGCCTTTGACTCAAATTGTTTTTGAGAGAAGTGGGGGAAAAGCGTTGCCTCTGCCTGTGTACGGAAGGTCTTAAAGCTTAGTGGTGTTCCGTACAGGTGACCAACGGTGTTTGGAACAAAGCGCATAACATGATTTCAATGACGATTAATTAAATCTTTAAATGTTAAAATGTAAAAAAAACAATCTTGCAGGAACAAATGGCATAGAAGTCTCTTTCTTAGTCGGGAATGAAAGAGGGGAAACTGCATATGACACATGTATACATTTTATTTATGACCTGGAAGTATTTATTCAGTGATTAGCGAAAAAGGTATTGAACTATATTCCCTACACTAACAATGCTCCGTACAGATGACCTTATTTAGCCTTTTCAAGCTAAATAAATAAAAGACATTAGTTTTTGTTACTGTTACTTGATTCAGAAACTTGGCTACTTTTTAATTAGTCTTGCTCTAGCTAACAGATGCTAACTGGCTTATTCTAGTTGCCTCGCTTGCTGGCTTATGAGACAGGGGACATGTGATTAGCTGAAAGGTGAGAGGGTGTTGATTACACCACTGTCATGTAGAGTGATATTTCGAAAAGTGCATTATGAAATAAAAAGTGTCATGAAATTCAAACGCTATTTGCAATGGGAACTGCCATTATGAAATAAAGCAGACTTTTTTTTAAATATGCCTTTGTCTAATGTCTATTAGGAGATACAAATTAAGTCCTATAAAATAGTATATTATATTGTATTATATCATAAATTAATATGAATTTCTTCATTCATTGCACTAAATTATTGTTTTATTTATAGATTTTCCACAATATAATTAATAGTGTCATATTTATTTATTTTTGTTCGTGTTGAAATGTGACATAAAATGGAAACAAACAGACAAGTGGAAAAGAGAACATACAGACATCGAGGCAAAGTAATTTAAATGATTAAGTGACACATATGACAGCCAGATAGATGGTAATGGTAAATGGACTTGTACTTGTATAGCGCCTTTCTAGTCTTCCGACCACTCAAAGCGCTTTAACACTACATGACATCATTCACCCATTCTTACACTGATGGGAGGAGCTAAGGTGCCACCTGCCCATCAGAAGTAGCTAACATTCACACACCGTAGGCACAGCTACAGGAGCAATTTGGGGTTAAGTGTCTTGCCCAAGGACACAACTATTATTTTGTCTAATTGCAGCAGCAAGTGTTTTTTTGGAAATGTATGGATTTAGCCAGAATTTCTGCCAGATCAGCTATTGCTGGACGAGCCTGGTCTTTTTCTAAAATTGGCCATTGGAAAATCAGATGGCCTTCTGGCATTTCAGAAATTTCTAATTTCCCTCATGGCTGCTATCAAAACATCTGTCATAAACTATAGTGAGCTTGTTTTAATGTTATAATTGACTGGTTTGGCAAATGCTTGTTGGTTCACCAAATGAGCCCACCATTGACAATGTATTGGTCTAACCTTAGGAAAGACATATACTGTATATCAGGTAACAAATTTGAAGCACCAATTGATTACTGTTGTTTCATGTTTAATGTCAGCATCCTGATGAATGACAATATAACAATAAAATGAAACTGAAAATGAACACTGTGTGATATCTAGTTTGACCTTAGAGAATTACATCTTGAAAAACTTCAGGAGCAGTGAAGGAATATGAGGATATTGCTGTTTATTATTACAATAGTTTCAAACAGTCAAGTGTTTTTTGTTTGTCGTTCACCAACTGCTAATGTTGTGCAATGATTTGTGTTCATTCACTTTTTTGCACAGGATGTAACATCCCTTATTCCCATGTGTGTCTCCTGATTTGTCATTCCCTTCACCTGGTCTCAATCACCTGCCCCTGGTTTTTCCCTCTGCCAACCCCATACATATATACTCCCCTGCTTTCCCTGTTCCAGTGCCAGGTTGTCTTTGTCCTACCTAGTGTGTTCATCGTTCTCCAGCAATATTATCCCGTGTTAGGGTGCGTCCTAAGTCTCTCAATTGCATCCCCGTTTCCCTCACTTGCGTCTTTTCCTTGCGTCTTACTCCCTCCCACCAGGGATGCATAGAGAGATGCAAGGAAACCATGCGAGGAGAGAGGAAATGAGGAAATGTTTTAAGAGACATGAGATGTTCTTTCCTCGAAAGCGTCACGTGAAGCGACGTCTGTTTCTGATGACGGAGGCCAGCGGTCGCTGTCAGTCGGCTTTAACAGCTGGAGAGACTTTTGACGGAGTTCGTGTCTGAACACATAATCAGTGTAATGGACAGTTTTTAGCTCACATTCCAATAACAATCCACTTAAAATATTAATAAAAATGATCGTATAATGTTTTCAGTTAATTTAATGGTGTTAAACTATTACTTATACAAATAAAGACACAGTTATCACTAACCGAGGAGAAATGTTTTCTCTCTGTAGTCTGTTACCTGTTTAACAAACGGCATTGAGTATTTATGCCGTTATGTGTTGTATTTATATTGTGTTCTGTGTCCTGCTTATATGCGCAGGGCCGATTTCTACCGGCGAAATGCGTTTGTTTTATTTATGAATTATTTGCGTCTGTATATTTTGCGATTATGGTTTGTCTTTAACACTGGAATTAATTTATTAGGTTCAATGTTTCAGGTTAAACTTAAATGATATAACTCGTAAAACCCGACACTCAGGAATGATCAGCCTCAGGTGACTGAATGGAAATGATAAATGATCCAGCTCTCTGATTTTAATTATATCCATAATAGAAGTTATTGAGAGAAATAACAGATCAAGAAAAGACAATTTTTTAATAGCCCCCCTCCCCTGAGAGGAAGGCTGGAATGGTGTACTACATCATAATGACCTCACGTGTGACAGCAGTTGAGAACACTACATGTTGAGTGCTTTATCTATTTGTTTACATTCATGTGAATGGGTGTAGATAGGTGAATGACTTGTAGTGTTAAAGAACTTCAAGTAGTCGGCACACTAGAAAAGCGCTATACAAGTACAAATCCATTTGCTATTTAGCAAGACATGGTTGCATGGAGTTGCCAGCTGAAAATAACCTTGTCCAGACTGGCTGGAGCTAAGAACTGTTTTGACTGCTTGGAGCTGCCAGAGGTAGACGTGTCCCCTTGGATTTCAGCTGGAGCAGGTCTGAGAGGAAATACCTCTGGCTCTGAGTGAGGGCAGGCATGCCTCACCTCTGAATCGGGATAAAACACTTCAGCACAGTTACAGGCAGAGAGTGGAGCCAGGAGAAGGCAATGGCTGACAGCACATTGCTGTGTGTTGCTGTAGGCTGACAAACCTCAAGGACAAGAGGGGATTTCTGAAAGCAATCCCTTTATAGAGTTTGGAGTGGCATATCAGATTGCCCTCCTGCCCACCCCTGTTCTCTGTTTCCTCTGAGTGCGTTCACACACACCCAGACAGGAGAGGCCCTTGAAGGCCTTCCACTTTCAACATTTGGCCCATCTGGAAATAATTTAAGAGTAACAGGAAGGTGGATGAGGGGGTCAAACCAATTTTCCCAGTCAGTGAGACCCACCCTAGATCAGCACGGTGTGTACTCAGTTATTTCCCCACGATACCCTTTTAATACCATTTCTCCACTTTGGCTTGAGCAGAGTTACAACAGGGTTACTGAACATGTTTTCCAATACTCAAATAAGCATCTATGAAGGAGCAAAATTAGTAATGTGCATTGATTCATACAGAAGGAAATAGAGAAGGGTGGCGTCAGCAGGGCCATGGCAGGAGGCAGGATGCAAGACCAGGGTCCAGATGCAACCACGATCCGTGGAAACCTGCGAGGTGAGAAAGCACAAAGACTCTGGGGAAGAAGTAGAGTTAGTAATGTGCATTAATGGAACATTAATTCATACAGAAGGAGAGAGAGGAGCTCAGTGTATCCTAAGATGTCCCCCAGCAGTCTAGGCCTATAGCAGCATATGTAGGGGCTGGACCAGGGCAAACCTGAGCCAGCCCTAACAATAAGCTCTATCAAAGAGGAAAGTCTTAAGTCTACTCTTAAATGTCGTGACTGTGTCTGCCCCCCGGACTGAAAGTGGAAGCTGGTTCCATAGAAGAGGAACTTGATAACTGAAGGCTCTGGCTCCCATCCTACTTTTTAAGACTCTAGGAAACACAAATAGCCCTGTAGTTAGTGAGCACAGCTCTCTAGTGGGGTAATATGGTACTATAAGCTCTCTAGTGGGGTAATATGGTACTACAAGCTCCTTAAAATATGATGGTGCCTCACCAATTAAGGCTTTGTAGGTGAGAAGGATTTTAAATCTGATTCTGGATTTTACAGGGAGCCAGTGCAGAGAAGCTAATACAGGAGTAATATGATCTCTTTTCTTAGTTTTTGTTAGTACACGAGCTGCAGCATTCTGGATCAACTGGAGATATTTAAGAGACTTATTAGAGCAGCCTGATAAGGAATTGCAGTAGTCTAGTCTAGAAGTAACAAATGCGTGAACAAATTTTTCTGCATCGCTTTGAAACAGGATGTGTCTGATTATTTAAATGTTACGTAGGTGAAAAAAGGCAGTCCTTGAGATTTGTTTTACGTGAGAGTTAAAGGACAAGTCCTGATCAAAGATAACTCAGATTCTTTACGGTGGTGCTGGATGCCAGGGCAATGCCATCAAGAGAAACTATATCATTAGATAATTTATTTCAGAGGTGTTCTGGGCCTAGTAGAATAACTTCAGTTTTGTCTGAGTTTAACATCAGGAAGTTGCAGGTCATCCATGTTTTTATGTCTTTAAGACATGCTTGAAGTTTAGCGAGCTGGTTAGTTTCGCCTGGCTTGATTGATAGATATAATTGAGTATCATCAGCATAACAATGAAAGTTTATGGATTGTTTTCTGATAATGTTGCCCAAAGGAAGCATATATAAAGGTGAATAAGATTGGTCCAAGTACAGAACCTTGTGGAACTCCGTGACTGACGTTGGTGGTCATCGAGGATTCATCGTTTACATATACAAACTGAGATCTATCTGATAAATAGGATTTAAACCAGCTTAGTGCGTTACCATTAATGCCAATCAAATGTTCTAATCTCTGTAATAGGATGTGATGGTCAATGGTGTTGAATGCAGCACTAAGGTCTAACAAGACAAGAACAGAGACAAGTCCTTTATCTGATGCAATTAGAAGGTCATTAGTAATTTTCACCAGTGCTGTCTCTGTGTTGTGGTTTTTTCTAAATCCTGACTGAAAATCCTCAAATTATTCAATTCAATTTATTTTTGTATAGGCCAAAATCACAAATTACAAATTTGCCTCAGAGGGCTTTACAATCTGTACACAACAACATCCTCTGTCCCAGAACCTCTCATCGACTCAGGGAAAACTCCCCCAAAAAGAACCCTTTCAACAGGGAGAAAAATGGAAAAAACCTTCAGGAGAGCAACAGAGGAGGATCCCTCTCCCAGGATGGATAGAGTACAAAAATAGATGTCATGTGTACAGAATGAACATCATAACAGAGTTGCAACATGTTCAATTCACATGACAGAAATGATTCATGTAATAATAGCAGTAGGTGTTGGGGAGGACCACAGCAGGACGTAGGACCAGGGTCCATAGAAACCTGCGAGGCGAGAAGGCACAAAGACTTCGGGGATGGAGCAGAGTTAGTAATGTGCATTAATGGTGCATGAATTCATACAGAAGGGAAAATAGAGAAGAATGTGCGTCAGTAGGGTCACGGCAGGAACCAGGAGGCAGGACCAGGGTCCAGATGTAACCACGATCTGTGGAAACCTGCGAGGCGAGAAAGCACAAAGACTCCGGGGGAAGAAGTAGAGTTAGTAATGTGCATTGATAGAACATGAATTCATACAGAAGGAGAGAGAGAAAAGGATAGAGGAGCTCAGTGTATCCTAAGTTATCCCCCAGCAGTCTAGGCCTACAGCAGCATATCAAGGGGCTGGAAAGAATGAACCAGGGCAAACCTGAGCCAGCCCTAACTACAAGCTCTATCAAAGAGGAAAGTCTTAAGTCTACTCTTAAATGTGGTCACTGTGTTTGCCCCCCGGGCTGAAAGTGGAAGCTGGATATATTTATCGTCAGTTTTCAAATTGAACTGAAGGAATTACAAATAATACATAATCTAATAATAAATAAATATTCTTCTCATTTCAAGTAAAATAAGGGATGCATTCAAGATTAAATTACATAACGGAAAGCTTTTGAAAAATTTAAAATAAAGTGCTTCATTTTAGAAAAAAATATTTAACTGAATTGTCCTGCAGCTTTAAATTCAGTTAATTTAGGGTGAAGTGATGTCAACCTAGAAAACCATGATATTATATTCTCATCTTCTAAAAAGACAAATTTGTGTGCAGGGTTAAGGGTTCCATCTGTGGTTATGTAAACCACTTGTTTCAGCTCTATTCCCCTCTCTGTTTACATCATTATTGGGCAGTGAATTAATGTGTCAGGATTCTGATAATATTAGGCTTTTAGATTGTTTATTTTTCTGTGCCTTCATTTTGGATCTGAGTGGGTAGGTTTTCTCAAAAGAGTTGTGCTTTGTCTCGTAGCAGCGCTTCACATTGCTGCTTTTAATAATCGCCATGGTCTCTGAACATATGAGACAGTGGTTTTGAACTGCCTGTGAGATTTAGTCTGTCCATTCTTGGTTCAAGGCTCTGGTCTTGCTGTCCACAGTCGTCTTTTTGGAGAACGCCATGTGAAATAACTTCTCCGACTGTTGGGGTCTCTCTCCCCGTCTCTCCCCTGTATGTGAATATGGCACTTGAGTCGAGGGCGACTCTTATCATAATACACATATTCGATTGGCCGAGTAGCATCACTTGAGATGGTTTACAACGCATGTAATTGGTCGGTGTGTTTCCTGGACCGCTGAATGAGTGCCGTAAAGGCTAGAAAGGGTTAAAATAGAAGCCCTCCGTCAAAATTAAATAATTCTTAATTATCTATTGGTCGTAGGTCAAGGGTCAAGATACAACGGCGTCTGGTACCGGACCCGGACCGCGGCCCATCTATTAGTGACCCCTGCTCTAGAGCTTCACCTCAGTCATCCAGCTATTAGCGATATGATTCAGCCCTGTACAAAAACACATTGTATACTGTCGCATGTGGTGCCCCCTCACGGTATTTAATTAAAAGAGGCTTTTGTTGTTTTTTTTGGAACGAGGATCATTCAGAAGTGTGTGCGCAAACTGAAGGACCTCGCCGGCGACGAGCAGACTCAGACCCACCACTCCTGACTCTGCCGCTGGGGTGATCATGGATCAAAGGGACTCGGCTAGCAGGCCCGTAGCCTTCAGAGAAAGAACGGCCAGATTCCCGGTCGCCCCGTGTCTCTGACTTGGAGAAGTCCCGTGAGTTACAATGTCCCGGGGGAGAGCCGCGAGAAGGGGTAGAGAGGTGGATGTCGAGTTATCTATATGTGACTCACCCACCTGGCCTGATGGTGAGCCGTGCGGCGGGAAGTGTCTCAGGGGCACCACTTCTCGGCTGGCACATCATTTTATCATAATTATTTTTGCCGAGGCCATCCTTCACACAGAGGCTGTTTACTTACAACTTCACGTCCTCAAACTCCATTCTATCCCTATGGTCCTGTCGCAACCCGAACTTCCTCGTTACACCATCACAACAAACAACACGTGAATCTGTGCAATCTCCGTCCCCTTCCTCAGTCCTCACAGCCTATCACAAAGCAACGTCACCTGAAACTGGCTTTGCTCAACACTCGCTCACTCATCAATAAAAGCCTCATTCTGAATGAATTCACAACGGACAGTAAAGCTGGCTCCCATTAAAATTAATATATTAATCTCATTCACACACTCAGCTCCCTGGTATACCCCTGAACTCCACCATATGAAATCCCGTAAGCGCCAACTTGAAAGACTACAAGAAAACAGGTTTAACAGTCCATCTCCAAGCCCATTCTGACTACCTTCAACAATACAAAGACGCTCTCATCTCAGCCCGGTCCACCTACTACTCACACCTCATACACTCCGGCTCCTCTAACCCAAAAACTCTCTTCTCCACAATAAACAAGCTCCTCAAACCCAGGGACAACACCTCCAAATCCTTCACAGTGGACAAATGCAACTCTTTCCTTTCATTTTTCAAAACAAAAATTTACACCATTTACAGCAACCTGAACCCCCCCTCCCTCCTCCGCCACCACCCCTCAGCCCCTTTCTCAGTTCTCCTCTGTATCCCCACTGGAGCTGTCAACCTTCACAACAGGAATGAGAAGCTCCACCTGTATCTTTCTTGGATCCCATCCCATCTACCCTCATCAAGGACCGTCTCCCAGCCATCTCACCACTCATCACAATAATAATTAACTCCTCCCTCAGCTCCGGCTCAGTCCCCGACACACTTAAACTGGCTGCTGTCACCCCCATCCTCAAAAAACCTGGACTTGACCCTGACACCATCAGCAATTTCCGGCCCATCTCCTATCTTCTCTTCCTGCCAAAAATACTGGAACGCGTTGTCGCTGCACAAATCAAAGCCCACCTCATCTCCAACGATCTGTTCGATTCATTTCAATCCGGTTTCCGCTCACAGCACAGCACTGAAACAGCCCTTCTCAAAGTCATCAATGACCTCCTCCTCTCCTCAGACGCTGGTCACCTCAACATTCTCATCGACCTCACTGCACCATCGACACCATCAACCACAACATCCTTTTCTCCCGCCTTGAATCGTCCCTCAACATCACCGGAACTGCTCTCTCTCCTGGTTTAAATCATATCTTACAAACAGACAACAGTTCATCAGTATCAACAACTGCACCTCCTCCATCTGTCTCAAGGCGTCCCCCGCAGGGTTTGGTGCTTGGTCCTCTTCTGTTCATCCTCTACCTGCTCCCTCTTGGTAATATCATACGCAACATGGTGTCTTCTTCTACAAAGATGATGTCCAGCTCTCCATCGCCACAAAGGCCATTACCACTGCTACTCACTCCCCTCTGACCAACTGCCTCACTGATATTAAATCATGGATGCAAACCAACTTCCTCAAACTCAACTGTGATAAAACTGACATGATCATCATCGGTCCCAAATCCCTCACTACAACCAGTCACAACTTCTGCCTCACTGTAACGACGCACCACCGTTACCTAGACCACGGATAGTGGGTGAGATGGGGGGTGAGAAAGTACCCAAGGAGGACACAAGTTTATGTATAAATATATATAGATATATATCTATATATATTTTGATTGATTATTATTAATATTGATTGCAACAACTTACCTCTGCCTGTTTCCTCTTCCCAGGGTGTTTGGGCAAAATACTTCCCTGGGGGCCGAGCACCCATTTATAGTTCCGGGAAATACCAACTGGAGGAAGCGGGTAGGGGGAAGTGAAGATATGTGTTGCTGTGTTTATTTAAATATAACTATGGATTTATAATTTACTTTATTTATAGCAAGTATAAATTGGGGTAAATTAATATGGATATTTTGGGGGTTAGTAAAATCGTGTAATATTTATTGTACATATTTTGGTGTAGATAAACTGTCCTGTAGATGGTAGGTCTGGGCTAATTGGAGTCACCAGGGGTATAAAAGAGAGCTCAATTTGTTTGTTGAGGGGAATGGGTGGAGACCAGTAGAGACTGGCGAAACCGGTTGGTTAAATGTAAATAAAAATAAAATGAAGCTTCAGCGTCAGCGTCAGCGTCAGCCAAAACTGCTTTTTGACTCCCGATCGGCTCATTTACCTCCATGGCCGCTCGGGCACAACTAACAAGTGGTGGCAGTGGTAAAGGCCTGTCGATATATTGAAGGGACCAATGACGAGAGGAAAAAAGAAGAGCCCAGAGAAAGGGGTACCAGAGACTTCAGCTGACCGGCAAGCGACTGCAGCAGCCAGGACACCTGATGACATGGAGGTATTGACGAGCATGGTAAAGTCACTGGTTTGCTCCCAAGCAGCTAGAGATGAGCAGATTGAAAGAGAGACCACACGTCAAGACCAGAGATGGAAAAGTATGCAGCACGACGTTCATCTGATTCAAGCGCTAAATCCTAAATAAACTCTAGTACATCCAGAACTCTGCTGCTCCCGTGATCACATCACCCTGTTCTCCAGAACCTCCACTGGCTCCCCGTCCCACAACGGATCCAATACAAAGCCCTCCATAATCAGGCCCCCTCCTACTGCCGACCTGCTCCACCAAAACACTACCTCACCGACCTGCTCCACCACCACACTACCTCACCGACCTATGCCATTACCGACCTGCTCCACTACCTCACGACCTGCTCCACCACCACACTACCTCACCGACCTGCTCCACCACCACACTCCATCACCGACCTGCTCCACCACCACACTACCTCACCGACCTACTCCATCACCGACCTGCTCCACCACCACACTACCTCACCGACCTGCTCCACCACCACACTCCATCACCGACCACTTCCACCATCACACTCCATCCCGTGGGCTCCGCTCCTCTGATGCCAACCTCCTGTCTATCCACTCAGGACCAAGCACCGGACATGGGGGGACAGAGCCTTCTCCATAGCTGGCCCCTCCCTCTGGAACCCTCTCCCCAAACACATCCGAGACTGCACTGACCTTTCTATATACAAATCAAAACCCAGCACTTCAGAAGTGCTTTTAATATATGACAAATTTATATTCCATGGTTTTAGTGTATAGCTCTTTTATGATGATTTTAATGTTTGTAAAGTGTCTTTGAGAATTTTGAAAAGTGCTATATAAATATAATGTATTATTAATATAATAACTTTCTTATTTATTTTGATAATCAGTTGTTGACTATGTACAAACGTTGATACAACTGCTAGGTTACGTCAATATATATGGGACTAACTCGCACGTTGGACATTATTGAGATGTCACGAGCCTGCGGCCTATCCGCATCATGTGCCGGCCACGATTACGTAATTTTACGCCGCGTGCACACCTCAGGCAATATGATTTGTAATCTTGCCCCTGTGTGGGCAAGACATTTTGAAATGTATGTTGCCTCTACTGGTCCTCTGGTGGTCTCTACACAGACCATAATCCTAAAACTTATAACTATATAACTATATGTATGTATATATATTTTTTTATATATATATAAAAAAAGTATTATATACCCATACATTCACCTCACTATTGACTAGCTGATTCCTACACATTGCGTTGTTTTACTTGTGTTTTCTGCGAATAAATTGCTTTTCTCAGCTTTGTTTCCGCCTCTGAGCCAGCTGTTGCAGACCGTATTTGCTTTGAGCAAAACAGGACCAACATCTACAATGCAGACTGTAAATCGGGCATCACCAAATGTTGCACTGCTGTCTGGAGCCTGACCAAAACCTGTGACCAATTTCTGATAAATGAATGACAATAAATGGTAATATCCACAGAGCTTTGTTTTTTCCGACAATTAATATTTTTAGGTTTATTAGGGAAACCAAATCTTAGTTGACATTGTGTTAGTGGAAAAAGTTAAGTTTTATTTTATTTCCCTACCACAATGAAGACTCTCTATTCTGGAGAGGGATGTTAACAGGCTGTTTAAAAGTCAGAGCCCCCTCCCCCCAAAGCAGCTGACCCAGACTCACCTCAAAACCCTCACCGACCATTTCCTTGCCCCCCTTCAGTTCACCTACAGAGCCAACAGGTCTCGATGCAGTCAACATGGACCTCCACTTCATTCTCTAGCATCTGGACTCCTCAGGAACCTATGACAGGATCCTGTTTGTGGATTTCAGCTCTGCCTTCAACACCATCATCTCATTTCATCTCTACTGCAGGACAAGCTCTCCCAGCTGCACGTGCCTGACTCCACCTGCAAGTGGATCACAGACTTCCTGTCTGACAGGAAGCAGCATGTGAAGTTGAGGAAACATATCTCAGTCTCTCGGCCCATCAGTGCCGGTTCACCCAAAGCTGCACTCTTTCCCCTCTGCTCTTCTCCCTGTACACCAACAGCTGGACCTCCAGTCACCAGTCCGTCAAGCTCCTGAAGTTTGCGGATGACACCACCCTAATTGAACTCTCAATGGATCTTTGGTGCGGACTAAACAACGTAGAGCGCCACGCTCTAAAGACAGTGGAGATGGTTGTGGATTTCCATAAGAACGCAGCCCCACCTGCCCCTATCACCCTGAGTGACCCCCTCATCGACGCTGTGGAGTCCTCCTGCTTCCTGGGCTCCACCATAACCCAGGACCTCAAGAGGAGGCTGAACATCAGCTCCATCACAATGAAGGCTCAGCAGAGGATGTTCTTCCTGAGGCAGCTGACGAAGTTCAACCTGCCAAAGACAATGATGGTGCACTTTTATACTGTCATCATTGAGTCCATCCTCTGCTCCTCCATCAGCGTCTGGTACGCTGCAGCCACTGCCAAGAACAAGGGCAGACTGCAGCATGTCATTCACTCTGCTGAGAGGGGGATTGACTGCAATCTGCCTTCCCTCCAAGACTTGTTCGCCTCCAGGACCCTGAGGCGGGCAAGCAAGATTGTAGCAGACCCCTCTCACCCTGTACACAAACTGTTCAAGTCCCTTCATTCTGGCCCTCACACCACAAAAACAATTTCTCCCCATCCGCAGAAGGGCTAACTGGGACCCCCACAAAGCCTGGGACCCTACTGACTGACTCTTACATACCCAAGACAATTACATACATTTATACATCCCTGCTCAACCCTTCACTTAAAGTATACACTTAACACTTCAACAGACATATTTTAACATACTCTTATATTGTTTATCATATTCTATTGTAAATGTTCACATTTTTATTTTTAATTATGTCTTATACTATAGTACTGTGCTTACTGTCATACACCATCACCAATTCAAAATCCACGTATGTGCCAACGTAGTTGGCAATAACTGGGTACATCTCAAGTGTCTTAATTGTCATTTCCTCGATCGAACCGGAAGTTGTTCTGCGCCGCCATATTGACGGCCGTCCCAAAGCTCTTATTTCTGCTCTGAGGCGCGAGGAGGGATCACTGGGTACATCCCAGGTCTCTTAATTGTCATTTCCTCGTTTCCTCTCTCCTCGCATGGTTTCCTCCTCCTTTTCTCGCAAGGAAAATACGCAAGTGAGGGAAACGGGGATGTAGTTAAGAGACTTGGGACGTACCCACTGTTTTTGATTCTGAGACAATACTTCCTGCATGGACACTGGACGTAAAGCGTGAGCAGCAGATTCGTTCAATATGAACATAATTCCTAGGGTGTTGGGCTTCCAACATATGAATGAGTTTGATAGAGGGCCTGACAGGTCAAACTGAAAGTCTGGAGGAGACTGCAATGTTTTAATGAATGGATCATTGTCTTGTTTAGAGGACATGCATGCATGCACACAAGGACCATGTGAAACAGTCTTACCGTCCGCAATCTGCCCGTCCAGATATCAGCATTTACTTTGATCAGTTCAACGTTATCAGAAGTGACAGAATTCATGGCACAAAATGTTTACAATTATACTCCAAAAAGCTTTAAACATTCCAGCCCAGAAACGGCTTGAGAACCTCTAAGCCAACATGTAGACACAAAACTGATGACACATCCAGGAGAGCTAAAGTGTTTAAGACATTTATTATGCATACTGGTAAGACTCATAGAAATCAATTTAAAAATGTTTTCTTTGAAGACTGGACTTTCATAATGTACTTAGCAGAACATATTGCAGCACTTTGTAATATTTACAGACATGGATTAGATTCATACTAGTAATCTGTTAGAGCTTTCATTTTACAACATGTATATTACAACCATCACTGCCATCACCACCACGATTAATACAAGTCCCATGTAATGTTACTGGGAAGGTCACTTTACATCCGAAGATGCCAAAACAAGTAACCCACTTTTCTTTTCTTTTTTTTTTTTTACAGCCTCTTAAAACCACAGATTAATTTACTTTAACAAGTCGTGTGTTCCTTTTTATATGTTGCCCGTTCTGAAATCATTCCAAATAACATGTTTTCATTTTGAAATACAGTGACAGCTAGTGTTAGTGCAGTAAACAAGACAAGACATCACCTCAGTCCTTCATCTCACTTTAAATAGGATTTTACAAAAACAGGCTTGATCAGTTCAGATGAGAATGTTTTCCACACTGACCATCCCACTGCATAGATCTAATCTGCTGACCTTGGTGAAGCCTCTTCTTGTTCTTCTCGCAATTCCAAGCAGGTACTTGCAGGTGGGAAGGGCAGAGTAAAATATAGTAGTGACACATTGGTTGTGCGGAGTCAACTCACTTGCCAGCAGCAGCTTGCCAGATAATGATGCCAAGTATGACGAGCACAATGGAACAAACCAAACCAATGACACATATCTTCTTCCGGGACTTTTGCTGTGATAGAGAAGCAGAGAGAGGAGGGTTACTGCAGGAACGTCACTGACCGACAGCCCTGACATGTCAGCTGCAGACTCACCTGGTAGTAGGCGGCTCTCTGGAGCTGCTCTGTTCCTCGTTCTACATGAACTTCAGCATTCTCCACGTTTGCCTCGATGCTATCTGCGGGGCAGAACATACAGCAAGGTCAGCAGGGAACTTATGAAGTAACATTCTTAGCGTTTATTCACACCAAAATCAGGCGTTGCTGCGATTAACAGGGTTGTGCGGCAGTGAGAGCGCTTCACTCAGATGGCCCTTTGATCACCGCTTATCTTAATGGCCACCACAGCGTGATGTCGGCTTGCACTTCTCCAAAAGCTGTGGAACCTTTCTAGTCTTCTGACCACTCAAAGCACTGTACACTATATCAACACTCACTCATTCACATATTCATAACTGATGCCTTCAGGAGCAATTTGTGTTTTAGACTGGAGGAGCCGAGGATGGAACCGCCGATCTTGTGATTATTAGACGACCCGCTGTACTTCTGAGCCACATCGGCCCCTTGGCTTGGTCACCTTTTGTTGACCTATGTTTAGATTCTGACAGGCCAGCTCTTGTGTTTGTGTGAACAATACAGCAAAGGCTGAAGGAGGGAGGCCGCTCTTCACATCCCCTCTCTAACAGTCACTGTTGATTTATTGATCATTCTCTAACCTTAAACAAATACTTTCCTACACTGAACCAAACTTTAACCAATAGCATGGCCATCACTTCAACTTGAACTTTGAGGTCAGAGCATGCTCATAAGAGCCATTGAGGTTGCTTCCTGCTAATCCAATATTGGCGTACCAGGAAGTATGGTAAAATCTCTTACAGATTAATATCATCTCAAATATCTATAAACTGCAGTAGTGGATTCAGTCTCACTGCTGCTGGTGTGCAAGATGGAATAGTGAATAACTGTCCACTGGTGGTGTGTTTAGGACTTCAGAGCCTCAGAGCCCTGAGAATAACAACCCCAGTGCTACTCACCAATCATCTCTCCCTGATCGTGGATCATCACTGCCAGATCCTTGAAGATCTGGTTTACATCCAAAATGTCAGACTGAAACACACAAACAAACAGACAAGCTAGAATCAGCTGTGGCAGGTGTGTGTGGTCCCAGAACATGACGGTGGATTTTAGCAGAGGTCCTTGTATGGATGGATTCATATTAGAAACAGTAAGCAGATGCTGACCTCCAGCTGTCTGATGTTGGTTTCTCTCTCCTTGATGAGCTCCAGGTCCTCCTCTGTGATGGCCACCTCCTCTGTCTGAGTGGTCATCTGACCCCAGTCCTCCTGGCTTTACACAAACAGGAAAACATTTTTAAAAAAGCATGTTGAAATAATGTGTGTGTAGATAAACTAATAAACTAAGGCTGAGCTTCCTCCTGCTGTGCTCATCTTATACTGTGTTTTTTTTTTTCTTACGCATTGTATTAACTGTACCAATGTAGGAAACACCTTTTTAAAAACTGTACAACACAACCCCAAACTGACACTTTAACACCTCAGTCTATTTGTATTGTATGGAATATATGATATGCATACATTAAGTGAAATATAATACACATTGCTCTGTGTGGATGTCATAATTTAATGAAAAAACGTTTGTTAAAAGAACAATAATTTAGTTTGTTGTGTATTTTTACTGTGACTTTCCATGCCACATTAAAATTAAATCACACCACAAAAACAAAGTAACGAAATATATCAGTGTTGTTCAGCAGAGTACAAATTACTGCCATTAGTTTTCATGAGGAGATGCGAGGAAGGGAACACATCACATCAACTGTCCAATCACAGCTGAGTTTCATTTGTTCATATTTTGGCATTTGATATCCAATATTTTTGGCAGTCAAACACAGATCTCTTGTTGACAAGTTCCATGTTGATGGTGTAATTTGGTTTTAGAAATAAAAGGACTACTAGAGATTTGTGAGGGAAATGTCAACTACAATAGAAAACAGGAAATATACAGTGAAGTTATTTCTTTTTGACCAAATGAAAAAGAGCCAGCATTAGGCTGAATGGTTATTTTTTTTTCGTCCATAGTTATTTATCCGATCGTTTATTTTATAATGTCTTTATGTATTTAATTTGTCTTGAAGACTTTGGGTGTCAGTAATACACCATGCAAAACCCTGAATGAATGACACTTACTTATCAAAAGAAACAAGCTTTTCATCCCGAGACCCGTCTTCAGCCTGTGGGAGAGGGAAAAATCCACTATTGCCAAAGTCAAGTTAGCAGAACACAGATTTGAAGACATGATTGACATGAATGTGAAGTTTCTTCAGTCCTCATTAGTGCGGTAAGAAGAGTTCTTTCCTCCTGTGGGATGACACCACCACCGACGGCTCCTTACCGATAGGCGGGATCCGGCCCTCGCTCTGGCCACCGACTCCTTCTCCTTCTCCGCCGCACGCCGCTGGATTGCTTGGAAGTTGTTGAGAGCTGCTGAGAAATCATTCATCAGCCGCTCCCTCTGGATCTTCTGCTGCCTCTGGGTTATGGTTATGGAGCAGAGGGAGACAGGTTGGATGAAACCAAGTAGAAAGACAAGGCAGAATTTATAGAGATGAAAACAGTCACATTTGAGATGTGTTTACCATGCCAGAAATATGATCAATTTTACCATAGCAATTAAATCGAACTGTTGGAGATGCTGTGTTGGAAATAATTCAAACCACTGACATGTTTTTGGTTCTGCTTTACTATCAATCCGTTATAACCTGGATTATGAAAAGATTTTCAAATCAAACAAGCAGTTGAAAATAAAATGTATTATTTTAAGTATTACACCAGCTCTATAAATAGACTAATAATATAGGATCCTCAAAATTGCAACTAAGAAACAAATTGTGTTTTTGAAAACTTCACATTAATTTCAAAATTTAAGTTATCAGAAAATGGAAGGTTTGGAATGGACAGAATCCGGGATTGTCATGATGCTTTCCACATCAGCAGACGTCTCCTGCTGGGCCTCTGCCCCATGAGGCCCTAACTGTAATTCAGTTGATGGTTTCACTTTGTGGTAAAGGTGCTAAATGTAATATTCAGAACAATAATATCTCGTCAAACAACTATCATGTGTGGAATGATCTAGAGGAGTAATGTCTACACATACAAAACACATACCCACACCCTGTGTCAGCCATGACGGTTAGGATCACTCCTTTAAGACATGACACTACGGAGAACTTATCATTGATGTTGATCTACATGTACTTATCATAAGCTACCAATACCACAGTCATCACTGTATGATGTAGTGTATTATGATGTATTCTATCAACAAATGTAGACTGATACTTACTTGCTCTGAGGGTGATGTGGGCAAAGGGATTGAGCCCAGCTCTTTCAGGTGCTTGTTGGTTTCTTTTGCCAGTTGGTTGGTATAATGCTGTATCTGCTGCCTGTGGAAACACCACCAGTTTAGAATGGCTCCAGACTCCAGACCTCCCATCATCCTGCACCATGGCTACAGCTTTCTACTACATGTGGCAGCACAGCGGAATTTAACCCTTGTGCCTTTTAACTTTTAAAAAGTTCCTCTGGTGTCCTTATCAGACTAAAATGTCCCCTTCCTTAAACTGCTCTGAAATACTATATATTAATATCATATTCCACTTTCACTGAGTTAAATTGTGTAACCAACATCAGTCCTGATCATAACTACAAAATATTCACTTATGTTCAGAATTGAACCCTTTAAATTACTTTTTTGAACGTTTTGAGGTTGGTACCACCTCAGATTCATTTGTTTGTTAAAAAAACAAACAAATGAATCTGAGTCAGTGGGCTGGGATGGGTCAGTCTGGGATATGTCAATGATGAGCAACAACATTCATTTTGATGCATTGTTATGTTTTGAGCATTGGCAGATTAAAGAAAAAATGTCCACTATTAACACACGCTACAAAATACGAAATATTATTCTTATTATAACTACCACATATTCATTCATTTCATTAATAAACTGTAATGTTCAGTTACATTATAAAAATACATTTTATTTGTATAGCGCTTTAAAAAAGGTACTCAAGGCACTTAATAACAATATAAATGCGAGATTACATAACAATAAGAAAGAAAACAAAAACATACTTAACTAGCATCACAGGTTAAAAGCAGATTTAAATAAAATAATTTTAAGGGTTGATGCGTTTTTGGTTCTGTTCAGTGAAAATGAGAATTAGTTGAGGGTAAATTATAAAGTATCATGATGTGTTCACATGTAAAAAATGTAGTTTTGATGAGAAACTTGAATAAATCCAGGAGTTTGAAGGACATGTTTTCACAGCAACATAAATATGTTTTAGAGAGGGAATTATTATCTGTTTACACTAGCACTAAGCTATTTATAATACATCATTAAAACTACTAATGACAAGATTTGTTTTAATCCATAAAAATACAATCTTTTATTTCCTTATCATTTTAATTGTGTGTTTTTATGAAGAGAAAAAAATACTATAAATGACTAACAGTAAAAGTATAACATTTAGAATTTTTTATGGTTTACTGACTTCAGAGTAGTTGAAATTATTTTTGGGACGTGGCAAAAAATAGTCTGAAGACTTGTGGACCAGCTGCTATAAACAAACAAAGGGCTCTGTATCTGCCAATATGGATCATCAATGATCGGCAACAAAATGTGATCAGGGATCTCTAAAAGTAATATTTGCTCCCTTTTTTTCTTTTGTGCTGATCTGATCTGTGATCCGTGACTCTGACCCGTGATCCGATCCGTGAGTTTTATGATTTGTTGCGCCACTACAGCTAACTGATGTCATCGCTGATATTTTCATCACATCACTGTCACAGGAGAGTGTTCCCACCTCCTACCTGTCCTCAGGCTGTGAAACTCCTTAATTTATCCTCCACATATCAAATTGTTTTGTTGTGTGTGTTTTTCTTATGTAGCACAATGGAACTACAAACTGAATTGTGTTGCGCAATCCTCTTATACAATGACAATAAATTAACCTTGTAACCTTAAGGGTTTTTGTGATTGTATTTCAGCTAAAGTTTCTTATAAACTTATTAAAAGGAGCTGAGGTCTAACTTCCAAAATGAAAAAAATAAAACTCAACAAAAACCCACAACTATGCCAAAATGTATGCCATAAACACTAACATAGACCAAATTATCAAAAGATTAGAAAAACAAAAATGTCCCTTAAGCTAGTTTTGACCTGCCTCCTGGATGACAATGTTGTGTGATTCATAGATACCATCCCTGATACGGTGATCATAAAAGACACTTATTATTTTGGACAGTTTAATAGCGATTTGAGTATAATAGCTCTGAGGAAGTCAACGCTGTCCAGAACCGATCAAGTGATGAGCCCAAAGTGACAAAGTGTGTCTGTGTGAGAGAGGCAACACTGTAGGAGTTACTGGAGATAAAGGGGTACATACAGGCGATCCTGGAGTTCGCTGGTGTCCTGGCTGGTCCCCAGCTGTGTCACCATGCTCTTGATCTGAGCAGCTGTCAAGAGAACAAAACAGTGATAATTCTCAATCTTGTGTCTTCTGTGTATACAAATGCCACAACACACCACAGTAAAAGAACCTGATCCCTGTTCCAGAAAGCACGTTTAGTGAAAACTCTGAGTTAGTTAGACTGATTTTCAGTTCCAGAGAAAGTTGTGTTACCATAGTAACTGACTCTGTGAACTTAACCTTCTCACTGTCAGCTTTTCTTTAACAAACCTTAAGTTTCTCTCTGTCTCCTCCCTCTTAAAGAGCTAGACACGCCGTTTCATTTCCTCATGATTCAGTCCGTATCGAAGGTTGACTCTGTCACATTTTAAGTCCTTGTCGGATATTAGTTTGTTACTCAGAAAATCTATTTCTTTGAACAGCGTTTTTTGGCCTTCATATTCAAATATTACAAAGAGTCAGCCTGAGCTCAGAATAAAATCGCTGAATGTCCTTTTTCGAGTGGAAGTTTCTGTAATAGAAATATATAGCATAATGCTATGACACACAGTTGATGTGAGCTGTCACTGATGGAACATAATTTCTATAATATTGGAGATTATATGTTAACATACTGCTCAAAAAAGTATAATTAATGTTGATGCGGAAAGAATAATGTGAGATTACCTTTTCGTATTTCATGGGCTACTTGGGATTTTTGGGGGAAAGGATATAAAAAACAATATTCATTTCCAAAACACATTGAGATTGTCTGCGGTCGCTGACATGTTGTGTATTTTAGGTAAGAGCGCAAAAATAAATCAAGGGTGCCTTACCCTCTTGCTCTCAGTAACACAAACACAAAGAGCACACGCTCATGTTATGTCGCACTGTTTCTGTTTTGTTGGAAAAGACAATCATTATGCTCTATGCCATTATTTTACTGGATAGGTTCAAGACTATCTTAAAACAATAGTAACATGCCCAAATGTGCATTGGAAGAATTTAAGCTAGGTTGGGTAATGTATTTTAGAAACCTATTTTGTTTGGCTATATTTATTGAAATTCTCTTTACATCCCTACAGCAATCAATAAATCAAATGTTAAGAAAAATGCGGTTTCTGCCTGCGTCCACTCTGCCTGTGCACTCACTGACGTCACAAGAGTCTTCCACAAGCTAATAGCTTGGCAGCTGTGAGTACTAACAATAGCTATGTGCATTGTGTACGTTCATAATGACACATTTTGGGGGAGTGGCATTCGAAGGGAGGCATGAAGGGATGCCGACATGGCAACTTTCTCATTAGATCTAGCGACTTTCATTGAAGACTTGGCAACACTGGGTGGAGTTTCTTGGTTGGATACGTTTAAAACCTGATTCACTCTTCTTGCCGACCCCAACTTTAAGGCACTGTCACACATGTGCCCCCATCATTACGTGACAGGAGGTCAACCACTCACAATAATGATGGATTTCCCACACATGTTTTGTGTCCTGATGATGAGTCCACCAGTGAAAGCCAACCTTTGGCTGTCTAACTCTGCATGTTATAACAACTAATCAAAATAATTACATCCATGCATAGTATGCATGTATACTTTGATATACCTCACTGGAACTAATGATCATTTTCAGCTGACAGGGCAGTGAAGCGCTTACTGTTCTGTGTGATCTTCTGGATGTTGGAGCTGCATGTCTGGATGAGGGCGTTGAAGTCCCGTGGGACGGGGCGGTAGCTCTCTGCTTTGCCGTAGGACATGTCTGCGGGAGCGTGGACGTTGACTGCAGAAAGAGGGAGAAAGAGTTGAACAAGTTAGATCCCATCCAAAGGTGTTCCTTAACAGCCATATGGTCTGTGATACTGGAATGTGCAAGACAATGATAGTGTGGGCCCAAGATTGATCACCTGACACAGTCCGTTTACAGTTCCGGAATAACTTTGTTTAACTGACGCGAGAGATTAAGCTTGTCAACTGTTAGCTTGTTAACAAGTTAGCTTGCCAATGTCGAATCAAAAAAACATGTACCGTTAGGTCAAGTGATATGGGCTAAATCACAATGGGAACGTTATGCTAACATGGCGTGTGGAAGTAATATTTCCCATCTACATATTGAGGTCGTTACCTCACCTGAATAGCTATCTTGCTCTGTTTATTTCCCACAATTTGAAGGAAGCTACGACGACAGTATGCTCAGCTGTTAGCTTTCTAGCTAACTGGCGCTCTTGGCAGCTTTCCGTTGTTTCGGATAAACTGAGCTAGCTAACGCTCCCTATCCTGACAGCTCAGTGTGTTCTTCAGGAATACAAACTTAGAAACAACAACATCTTATCAACAAGAGGAAATCGTTTACTATGTGTTTGAGGAGAAAACGTAACAGTAATACTTGCTTATTTGGATGCTATGCCTTCGTCCTGCCGTCAAGAAACTGCTCTTCCTGACCCGTGACGTTTTTGCGTAACGTCACGCACGCGATGGCTTCTTTTTCTTCTTCCTTGTTTTTCCGCTGGCATTCTTTAAGCTGCATTACTGCCACCTACTGGCTTACGGCCTCGTAAGTCGTCCGGTTGTTTTCCCAAACTAAAATAGAGAGGGTCGCCTCTATGGCTGCGAGTCGCTGAGAGGAAGTCTGACTGTTGATGGTGCTTATGCACCAGAACACCCGAGACCAAAGATAACTATGATCGACTTTGGGGTCGCATCATCATGCCTGTGGCCGTATGCCTTGGACACTTGGGGGAAGAGAGGAGCAGAGCTGTCAACTGATCACCACCTGGTGGTGAGTAGGATCAGATGCCCGGGGAGGTTGCAGGACAGACCAATCCAAGTGGATGATGCTACTAGGAGCTGTGGTCGGAAGGTCATCGGTGCCTGTCGTGGCAGCAACCTAAGAACCCACTGGTGGGTACCAGTGGTGAAAGCTGAAGAAGGAGGCCTTTCGGGCTTGGCTGGCCATGGGGTGTCTGAAAACAGCAGACAGTTACCAGTTGGCCACAAGAGCTGCAGTTGTGGCAGTTGCCAAAGAAAAAAAGCCCATGAGAAGAGTTTGGGGAGACTATGGAGAGGGACTTTCGGTTGGCCTCAATGTGCCAGACATAGTTTGGACCACAGCTGTGGTAAACACGCCTTCGCAGTCTGTTTCTTGACCTCAGATCAACACCTTCCCCATCCAGTGACTGTAGCAATATTCAATATGTTTCTCTGTCAGTCACAATTCCATGTAATCAACACTTTTGGTGCATCCATCTGTAACCATGACACTGACCAGATGTTTCCCGTTGCTGCTCAATGAAGTTGGCCACCTCAGCCCCTTTGGTTTTATTCTTTCTACGGCAGAGCTGCTTCTTGCATAGAATCCTTTCTAGGGTGCGTTTGCTTAGTACAATCCCATGTGAATCAGCAAGCAGTTGAAGTATTTTATCTGTTGTCAAGCCACGTTTAAAGTAGTCTTTAATGTACTCACTATCCATTTATATGTAAAATATAGGGTACTTCTACCCTATATTCTACCCTATATCTAGTAGAGCTACTTCTATGACTGCTGTGGTTAAGCATCACATAATTTCGACTTTTTATCTCATAATTATGATATTTTTATTATCACGGCTAAATTTTCATCTTATGTTTTTTAATTTTAATGACAGAAATGGGCTTCCATAATATGGAGTGTAGTGGGAGAAGACAATGGGAAATAATCAGGGGAAATAATCTAACATAAACTGCTGTAGGAGTAAACTATCTCCAGAAGATGGCAGTAATGCAACACTGCCGTAAACCTCAAATGCTCACAGTCCTCCAGCCTAGAGGGGGCGCTATCTCCCCTCGACCTGTTTGTCAACCGAGCAAAATGCCAGACGAAGCAGAATCAAACTTTGTTGATGACCCGGCATGTGCCTCCCGTCGTTGGGCCGCATGACGTGTGAGGCTAGCTAATCATTCTACTGGATAGAAAAAGGACATCGTTTAAGCTACGTTATTTTCAGGAAGTCGCAGTTAGAGTAACATAATGCCCAAGAAAATGAAAGAAGAAGCGGTGTGGGTGGGCGATGAAGTCGCCCCGGCAGCTGGTGAGATTAGGTTGACGTTTTGTGCTAGCCAGCAGGCTAAGTAGTGTCCCAGCTAGGCTAGCGTGGATGTCCATCAAGCAGCAACGTTAGTCCACATGAGGGGTGTTTCACTCTGACCTGGTCATTGGAAACGGAGGATATCTGGTCGTAAACCACTTCATTTCTCTCATGAATCCAGAGCATCTTCGGATCAATTCGAATGTAACGTTAAAATAGTTTATCTAGAGGGATTCATTTTTAATACATTCCAACTTATAATTGATGTAAATTGCTCACTAAGTAGACAACGTTGAGCTAGATAGAGCCGTACAACATTTAGAAATGAAAACGTTGAAATGGCCAAAGTGTTTGCCAACTGTTGATTAGCATCTGACGCTAACGTGAATCTAAACAAGTGGTGGATGTATGGCACGTTAGACTTTAGCTAATCGTCAGACAAGATCATATTTAACTGCTACAGTTGTGAATTAGGTTTGGTTGAACAGAACGACACTTTGGTCAGCAAATGGTATTATGTCACCATTAAGAAATATATAACTCATTTTAACGACACATTTGAATAACTAACGCTAAGTGACAAATGTAGCCTTTAGCTAGGGTTAGCTATGATGCGTCTGTCCGTTCATGGCATCATCAAGTGATGCAATACTACTGTAGGCATTGACATGTGAAATACATTTCAGTGTTAACAGTACAATCAGAAACAGTTTGGACTCCAGACATTACTTTACAGTGTTGACTTTCTTTTTTTATTACACTAAACAGATACAGTGACAAAGAAATGGAACAATGTCTCTGAGGTTAAAAGTGCTGACTCGGGTTAAAGGGGTTTGAGGATGTAATGTTCCAACCATGAGCTCTTCATGCAGCGGAACGGAACAGATGAAGTGTGTTTAGTGAGGTGTTGTTCCACCACAAGCTTTCAAAACAGCTTCAGTCCCTCATTTCATTTGATCACGAATGTTAAAAATGTTTTGATGAAGTTTATTATAACTTCTTCAATTACTTTATGTCCTCTATTGATGGACTATGATCAAAAAGGGCCACATGTTTATCTACGGATGTCAATTACATCAAATTAAAGCTGAGTCAGCACTAGTCATTGTTTCATTCTGAGTAGTTTACTGGAATCAGACACACGTATATTGTCTGGTAGAGCCCCACTGATATTGTAAAATTAAACATCTGTTTTCTTCCAGCAGAAAAAACTGTGAAGAAGGGGAAGAAAGATAAAAAGGGAAAAAAGAGTGTAAGTATTAATTTGTAGTTTCTGGTTAAATGCTTCATAGCTGCAGTTTTATCTCTATGGCATAACACAGCTCATTGGATTTTTTGTGTGAATGTTTTTCTCCAGTTCTTTGAGGATATCGCCACAGATGGCAAACCTGAAGTAGATGAGGTGGCTGTGAAAGACACACAAGGAAAACAGGTAATATTACTTCTGAAAGTAGGTCTTTAATAAACAAGGTGACTGATGGTACACTATTAAAAACAACTATGTATACAATTTGTTGGCTAACGTGACTTCTTAGGCTTGCAGAATGTGAGAGGTCCAGTTCCGTGCTATAGTCTGTTGCAATTTTTTCAACAACATCCAGAGTTTGCTATTCAGCCTCCTTTACTATTATTATAGCCCATTTCAGGCATGCACTGCATTGTACATGTAGTTGTGCTGGCAGTTTTTAAATTAAAAAAAAAAATAATAATAATATTGTTCCTTGAAATGCTGCGAGCCAATCTCAAGGATCAGTATTGGGACTGATCTGGGCCTTTTTTAAACGATAGATTTCAACTAAAATAAAGATGATCAAAATCCGATCCTTTCTTTACTCTCCTGTGGGTTGTTGCCTCAGCCTGCTAGCGCTGCAGTGCTGCTTTCCTGTTTGACAGCCGGCTCTTCAGTGGAGCATATCTTTTTTTGTCTCAGTAGATATGGAAATCCAAAGTGTTCAATATAGAATTCATCAAAAAGCGATTATGAAATAATGATATGAATAAATTGTCTAAAATAGTCAACAATTTGGGATTTATATGAAGAAATAAATGAATATCTTTGAGAAAAATGCAATGATGAAATAAACACTTGTGAAAATAAATCTATTTGAAATAAGAATGAGCTCTTATAAAAACATTGAAATACGAATGATGAAATTACCTCATGAGTTGAGTTTTAAGTTTAGTACATTATTTAATTCAATCTTTATTACATTTTGATTAGATAATTGAGAATAAGCTCTCATTTACAATGATGTCGGCAATATACAGCACATAATAGATGTGAAGATAGAAGTAATCAACTAACCAATTAAAAGCGAATGTGACTCAGTGGTGAGCAGGGTTGTCCTTCAATCAGAGGATTAATGGTTCGATCCCCGGCTCCGCTAGTCCATGTCGATGTGTCCTTGGGCAAGACACTTAACACCAAGTTTCTCCTACGTGTGCCTACGGTGTATGAATTTTAAATATACCTGATTGGAAGTGGCACTTCCATCAGTGTCCATTTACCAAAAGCAACTGCAGACTGGGGGGGGAATGTTTGGTTATTAACTACAGATTATTAACTATCTAAACTGACCAATGGATACTGTAGCATACTGTAGGACATAAGCAGATTTCCAAACTCTGAATGTCTAGAGATCCAGATCAATAATGAGGTGATATTAAGTGGCAGATAACCAATTCAAGACTGCTTAAACAACTGTCTTTCTGCTAACCACTGGGAAGATGGATCTGTTCCTGTACAAGAAGACAATTTATTTCCTGCAGTTTACTGACAAGATCCTCTGTATGAAATTTAAATTGCTGGTCAACAGAGAAGATCATGAATTATGTTTTATTTGTATGAAATACCAGTTTCAGACTAATAAATGCAACTTAAAGGGATTAAAGGAGAGTTGCAGATTCTCAATGGCTCATTACACAGAGCCAGCAACACAGTAGAACAGTGTCATCTGCATATAGATTGACTGGACAGCCATTAAAAGGTTAGACAATGTTATTAATATTAATGGTAAATAAGACAGGACCCAGGATTGATCCCTGCAGTACACCTTTTGTAATGGGCATGAATTCTGACTCAGTCCCGGCCCAGTGTTTTCTTATCTTTTGTATAATTTACAACTAATGCAGGTCTACAGGGGGTCCTGTATATTTGTTATAAATGACCATCATCAGCAAAGTCTTTGTTAAAAGCTAGGCAAATCTGTTTCTGTTCAGATATTATCAATCATTAAGGTTGACTTGTAGCTAAAAGAATAGTTTTGTTTTTGTCAGTTTACTGCCTTCCAACATTGTGAAGGATTTGAATAAGAGTTAGTGATTAAGTCCTCGTAATGAATGGATTTGACATTTGTCACAGAGGATGTGCATTTATTTCGAAGTTGTCTCAATGAAGACCAATGGGATGGATCCCCAGAGTGTCTGTCATGAGACCAGGCTCTGTTTCTTTCTGTGAATATAGCAGATAATTCAGGTCGGAACGAAGGGCTTGATCTTCCTTTTATTCTTAGCTTTTTGAAAGGTGCATGTTTGTTCACCAGTGCCGTTTCAACAGCCGTGATATTCGATGTAAAGTGAATGGTGCAGCGTGGTCATTAAAATGTCATAAATTTCTTTTGATAATGTGAGATTGTGTCCTTTAACCGAGTATTTCTGATACACGCCATAGGCCAATGATGACAAATTCCAAAATCAAAAGCAGCACAAGCAAGAACTTTGTCACTCCTGTTGGAGAAAAGGAAGTCAATTAGTGTCCTTTTCTAGTCCATTTTCAGATTTGGCCTTGTGGGTTCAGTAATCATTACTACTAACCTCCAGGTAAAAAGTAATGAGAACTAAATATGACTAAAACTCACAAATTATTGCGTCATTTATGTATTTTGCACCATTTATTCATATGACTATCATAATTCCTTCATTTAATGTTGAGCACTTTGGGGCTGCATTAAAAAAAGTTTTACTGTAAATTATATTTCTGTTCCTTGACATTTCCACTGAAGTTTCAAATTGACATTTCAATTTCAAAAGAAAAAGAAAAAAGACAGACGGAAAGGAAAAAGTGGAGATGCGGATGATGATGATGATGAGGACGTCATGCTAAAGCTGAAAAAGCTTTCAGTGCAAGCAAGTGACGAGGAAGATGAGCCAGGTATGATGTTTCAAGAATGATCCTTGCAATGAAATCGTTCTTATCCTCACACTTGTACATTCATAGTGTGATGCTCTTACCTTTCCTTCCCACAGTCATTGCCCGCAGTAAAGGGAACAAGAAGAATAAGGTTTGTCCTAAGTCTGCATTAACACACTGTCCTGACTCTTAACATGTTGGCAGTGTAACGCATCTCTGGTGTCCTTCAGGGCGGAAACATCTTTGCTGCTCTCAGCCAGAGTGATGAGGATGAGGACAGTAATTTGGACGAAGAAGATACACCAGCAAAAAAGGTAAAGTGCTTTCTTTGGCTTAAAATGACCACAAAGAAAAGCAGCTTAAGTGTGTGATGCTATCTTTTAGAGCGGCTACCTGGAGCTGGAGTCAAAGCTTAAACTTCTTCTTTCTTTTTTTTTTGGACGCATGAGAGGATGGATCGAATACCCAAAAGGCCGCTCAAGTATGGAAGCTCTAGAATGACGACATGAAAATAAATCAAATATAGAGATCAATTGAAGTACAGTAAACATAGTTCTTTATTATTTCCTTTTTACGTATGCGTGTACCATGTAATAGTGGAAAACATGTTCAAACTACAAAGTTAAGCATTATGTCTTTAATAGCTGAAAAATAGTTTTTCATTCTAACAATCAAGCAAAGAATCTTTATGTGTGTGTGTCGTTACAACCAAACTCTCCTTCCCTGGCGTCAGCAAGTGAGAAGCGGTTCTTGATTGGTTCAAGCAGCAATACAGGCTCACAACAACAAAAGAGTAGTGTGTTACATTTCAGTGTGGTCCAGCAAGAGTACTGTCGAAGGTTTTCTCGAGGGTCCGTGTACCCTCCAAAGCTGGGTTCAACTTGTTTGATAACAGCATAAACAGCTTATGCAATGAATTATTTAGTTTTTGCCTTCAAATTAGCATTTGAAGTACAGGTTAAACTAAAACCAGAAAACTTGTTTTTCAATTTCATTGTTATATATGTGTGTGTGTGTATGTATATGTATGTGTGTTTATATAT